>CM050911.1:39887443-40432443 GCA_027742785.1 Vigna reflexopilosa | reverse complement strand
ATTTTGATAAAATTTAATAAATTTTATTATTTCTATAATAATTATTAAATTAATAATAAAAATAATAAAACTAATATTAATAATAAAATAATAACAATAATATGAAATGTTATTTAATATAATATTATAAAATATTAAATCATATTAAAATAATAAAATAAATTAGTTATTTATTAATTTTAATTTAAAAACAAAATTTAAAGAAATGTTAAACGGTTTTTCAAGTTTAACATATTTTTAAAAAAAATTATTTAAATTTTAATTAATAATTAACTTATTTTAATATTTTAATATAATATTCATACATGTTTGTTAAAATCCTAAAAAACAAGAAAATAATGCATGAGAGGGATTTTTTTCTAATAATTTTATAGTATGTTTTGAAGCTTAATCTTTTCTACTAATTCCATTTTATAACTATTAAATTTTTCAAAGTAATTTATATGAATGTTACCAAGAAAAAGGTATAAGATTTTGTTTTAATTTTTAGGATAATGATACTTTGACAATATGTTTTTGATAACATTTTATCATCATCTACGTGTCATTCTGTATTGATCCAAAATCACTGCCATAATCAATCATAATAATCATAAACACCAAAATGGACCAATCACAAAACTACACCATTTGGTTGACATTCAGTTTGGGTCAACCAGTCTGAAATTTAAAGTATTATTTTTTTTAAAATCAATTAAGGTCTTTTAGCATAATCATACATATTTACATCCTAAAATTTAAAATTTGAAGACTTGATTAATGTTTTATAATACCTAACTTAATCATAAAACTCTTAAAGGAGAGGAAAGAAATATAAGGTATGAGAATGTCGTTGAATCTAATAAAAAAAATTCATTTACGGTGTACACTATGTTAAAAGAACATTAATTTCACATGACTTTTCTTAATATAATAATATTTATTATGATTGTAATTATTCTGATGTGTAAACTTAATTCTCATTAATTATTATTATTATTATTTTCTTTCTGAAATTATAATAATATTTTAAAGAAATTAAGTTTCATTCTCTTTAAATTTGACCCACAAATCATTATTATATTTTACGATAAATTCATACTAATATTTTATAAAATAAAATTTTTAAAAAATATGTAAATCATATCTTAAAATATAATGGTAACGGGAGGTTATTGGAGGTTTAAAGGAAAGAAGGAAACAAAGCGCGGGAGGCTGAAGAAGAAAACGTCTAATCACATGTGTTTTATCAAACTCTCAATTAATACGTCGAAGCCCAGTAGAATTCGACGTATAGTTTTTAAGTTGAGGAGTTAAAGACTCTACATTGTGAAAGACGTTCCAAGATTTCTATTCAGACATGGCTTCTTCATCATCATCATCAAGAAGAAAAGAGAAGGTTGCCCGGGTTACAAGAAACGCAAACCCATCTGGATTGATAAGTGATGAAGACACCCGAGGAACGTTTTTATACTGGAGACGATTATGATATTGATCAAAAACTGATTAAGGAAGACCTAAAAAGAAAAGATTTCATGTCTGATTTTAAACCAAAAAAGAGCGCCACATTTTGATATTGGCGGAAGAAATAAACGTCAAAGCCATACCGAATATGACGTTCTATTAAGCACACCATTAATGCTCCTAACATACTTCAATTCCCTCACGTCCCAGCCCTACAGCCTCCGACGTTTTATGGCAGGAGTGAAAAGAAAGGAGATCGAAAAGTACGGTACTTTTTGATATTGGCGGCTAATTCAGAGAAAACGTCAAATTCTCAGACAATACGACGTTCTATTTAATGCCCTCGTGTTTAAAAGAAAAAAGTAAAAAGAGAGGAATGCGAAAAACTTTAGGCGTCCCATACTAAGTTTAAGCCCCTTCAACTTCGCCGTAAACTTTGCAATTTATAAGAAAAAAAAATTACAAAAGGCGCCTACTTTTTACTAGAAACGTCGAATTATTTTGGTCTGCGACGTGGTTTTTAAATATAATGTCACGTGTGTCTTGTATTCGACGTGGAATATGAATGTAAAAACATAACACGGTCTCATTGTTTGTTCACGCTACCATTTGTGCTTGAACTTTCTTCTGCGTGGACGACTGCGATAAAGAAAGAAGCTTATTTTTAATCTTTTCTGTCTTTTTAATGTCATTTGGTTCCCATTTCTAAGGTTTACCGAATGTTTTTCGTATATCTTTAGGTTGTGTTTCGTACGTGGTCAGCGAACTTCATCATTTTCTCAAGTGATACCATTTCAAGTATGTTTTTATATCTCATACGTATGATGTATGTGCTCGTGTTTGTGTTGTGTTTTTCGATTCTGGACGTATGGTATATGTATAATAGTTTATGTTTTCCTTCAACGTATGATATCTTTGTTCGTTTGTTGTCAGCGAACTTCGTCATCTTCTCTAGTGTCACCATTTCGTTGTCTGTTCTAACTATAATTTACTAACTTTGTAAACGGGTATGACGAACTCTGGATCAGGTCAGACGGGGAGGAGGTGGTAGATCTGTGACTCGGATGCTTGCTGTCACATCCCGTCGGGTTAATGATAAAGCATTGTCGGTGGAGTTTGATCCTAAAACATTTGTGCCTATAGGGGAACATGCAACAGAGTTTAAGAGTTGCTTGGGCACGTTGGCAAGATTTCATGTCCCTATTCTCGCTACCCGTTGGGGTGATGTGTCAGAGGTTGAGAAAAATCTCCTATGGCAGGATATTTTGGTATGTTTAAGTTGTTTTACTTCTATCATTGACTTATTTTCATTGAACATGCTTTAACATTAATTTTCTTTTTAAAAAGGAAAATTGGGTTATTCCTGATGATGAGAGGATAAGGAAGAAGATTTTATCCCAAATTGCAACCCGGTGGAGGGACTTCAAGACGACAATGACACGTAAATTCGTCTTTGGCTCTAAACAGAACGAAACTCCCTGTACAAAGTATAAAATATCTGATAAGGTGTGGCTGTAGTTTAAAGAATCTAGACTTACTCCTGAATGGCAGGTATGTTTTATATAATATTTTGCTCTAGCACACAAGACAGGATGTTAATTTCTGAATTATATATGCTTAATAATTTTCATTTTGTCATAGGTGAAAAGGATAGCCGCCCAGGACAGGCAGAGGCTTAATGATACACCACATGTACTTTCTCGTGGTGGTTATGCGTTATTAGAGAAAAAGATAAGAAAACGTTGAGCGGAGGAGTTAGGTCTTGAGTCACCTGATCTAGCACTTCCACCAGCTAGACATGAATTGTGGAAGGCTGCACGGACAAAGTCCAATGGCCAGTTTACATCCCAGTCTGCTAAGGAGATATCCCATAAAATTGTAAGTGGAAAATTTTAACTAATTACCATAGTTCATAAAAAATTATGTAACTTTGTCTATTATGATATGCAGGATGAGTTGGTTGAGCAAGAGACTAAAGGCACATTTGTGCCAGAAGTTAGGAAGGACATCCTAGTAGTAGCCACAGGTCGGCCAGACCGTCTAGGTTGTGTGCGTGCTGTTGGAGGAGCTATTGGATTGAGGGACTACTTTGGCCCTAAAACAAGAAGCAGACAAGTCGTGACTCCGGAATTGGTTAGTAGCATCACAGAACAGGTACAAGTCCAAGTACGGGAACAAATGGAAGAACGCTTAAGAACGCTCGAACAAGAACTTGCGATGATCAGACTACAACAACAACAACAACAGTCACAGCATGAGGACGCCCCTACAGATGATCCTACCGCACTTCCTGCAAGCGCCAAAGACTCATGCTCTAATGCAGATCGTACTGATATCAATATTCAGTATGAGTTTTTGGTTGATGAGGATCCTCCGTGCGTAGTGGCCATCGGAGTACAGCTTGCAGGAGACCAGACCATTCATGGTGCTCCTTTATTGCCCACGCGAGTAAGGATTGATGATGTTAGAGACCCCCAGGATCGAGTGCCAGTGCCGATAGATGAAATCCAATTCGTGGAGGAGGCCTTAGGCACATTTATAGCTTGGCCTAAGGCCTTGATCGTTCCATATTTTGGCCCACCAGCGGTATTGTATTCTTATTTTTATTATCTTAAATCTTCAAGTTATAATTAAATGATTCCTAACTTCTATAAATGTGACTTGCAGGTCTACCAACTAGAGAAACAAGCAATGGCTCAACTTGAGGCTCGTGTGCAAGCAAAAGACGATGATCCTCTATCCATATTGATGTCAAGATTATCTCAGTTGAAAAAACAATCGATAGCAGTGCAGTGGGAGTTAAGAACGTTTGGCGTCGAGTGCCATATTCCATTGTATATTGAATTCAATGATGCATATGAGCTTATTGGTGGAGATAGAATGTTGAACATTTCATGCATACAATTGTGGTGCATGTAAGTTTTTTATTTGTTATTTTCCAATTTGTATATTATTAGTATTATTACATTTTAATAAATATACTTAACTTTATTCTTATAGGTACATGGACACCGTCGTAGTGGAATCAAGTCAAGGGTCAATTTATGGCTTTCTCGAACCTTAGACCATCCAACCATCTAGAAACACATTAGATTCCAGAAAATCATATATGCAAACATGGATGACCGAGTCTAAGAGAGAGAGATATGGCGTCATACATTGATGCATATGTTTTCCCAATATTGTAAACTTTTATCAAATTTTAATCAATAAACTCACTGGTTATTGGTACATGATAGGGGCCATTGGCAACTCATGGTGATCATTCCAAAAAAAGCACAAGTTGTATGGTTGTGTTCTCTTCATAGGAAGATGAAACCAGAGTTGAGATCCTTGATACAAACATAAGTATTACTTTCATTCTTATCAATTCATTATGATATTAATATATTAACTTATGTTTCTAATGTTTCAAATGTTTCAAATTTGTTTAGAGTTCTCATTAGGACAAGAGGACAAAAAATTGATATTATATATCCTAAGGTTGGAATTCGTTGATCTTTAACCTTTAATTTCCGTAGTCAATTTTAAACCGTTAGATTTGACTAAGTTCTTTCACATGTTTAGTGTAATAAGCAGAATGATTCCTAGGCATGTGCCTACTACATCATGTCATCCGAGCAAAAATCAGAGGAGATTGGACTGAGCTAGAAATTTACATTTGAAAATCTTACAAATATCAATAAACTTTTGACATTAAAATGAATATAATTGTAAAGTTTCCTTCCTTGATTCTGCAGCAATTCAACACTACCTCTCCATTGTCCAATGAAGTAATAAATACGATAAGAGAGGAATGGGCAGGATATTTGTTGAATAAACATTTTAAATAGCTATAGTTTTAGGTTTCCTTTCATGATAGTAGCATTTGCTTACTCGTGCAGCTTTTTAACTATGAATAGATGTATACTGTCAATAGATTATTTAGAATAGATGAATGGAAAAGTGGGTTCTTTTAAGTTTTGATGATAGCATGAATTGATGATAGTATGGTTTAAATTAATTAATTCTATGCATTTAGGAATTGGAAAACTGGTTTTTGTATTTCAGGTTTGCTTAAATGAGCTAAAACAAACGGAATTTAATAAAAAAACACTGAAGGTAACGTCATTTTATACATTGTCCGACATTAATATATGTATCTTAACGTCTATCATGGCGATGAGTGACGTTCATATAATGCAGTGGATAACGATGATAACAAAATGCTGGGCGAGGTTCTCTACGGCTCAGCGATAGTAAGGTCGATTGTAAACATGTTCGACGTCTACCTTACATCGTTCACCTTATAATTGACGTCAAATATTCCTTTAAATATAAATATTTATTCAGAAATTGATGTCAAATTTGCACTTCGACGTGAATATTACGTCGACAATCTTCTATGTCGCCGTCAACATTACGTCAGTTTCCCCGACCATATGACAAAAAATCTTTCTTTAAAAATAAATATTTATTCAAATATTGGACATCAAACTCTATTCTATTCGACATACATTAACGTCGATCTACATAAAAGACGTCAACTTTACATCAATTACATTTGTATTTGACGTAAACGAGTTAGATTAACATCACCAGATAATATTCGACATAAATTTACGTCACCTGCTATAACGTCAGTAGCAAATGCGTCATTAAAGGCCAAAAATAAACGAAGTAATAGGCTGTTTTTACACGAGTGCAAGTACATCAAACCCTATACTACCAACAGAAGCAAATAAGTTCAAAATACAAAGATAGAAATATTCTGTTCTAGTGCAGATAGCATCCATCACTATCTCATTTCCTCAGCCCATGCTATCATCGAAGTCTTCCTCCTCATCTTCTTCTTCTCCTTCTTCTGCATCTTCATCTTCCTCATCCTCTTCCATAGCTGGAACTTCAGCTGGTCTAGCTCCGCTAGCCTTCGATCTTGGAAGTGTTGTTCACGCCTTCGAGAGAGGAACTTGATAGAATAAACACGCTCTGGCTCCTTCCTCTTGTGTCCCATGGTCTTGATTCTCTTCTCTGATAAGGAGGTCATCCCTACATCAAATACAATTCACAAAACCTCAAGAAGCATTGTTAAGCATTAGTAAATCTAAAACAACCTTCAAACATACTTTCTTATCATCACTGAAGGAAAAACAGGGTCCCTCAGCATCACCTGCACACAGAAAAACACAAAATTCCAGCAGCTGTAGTAGTCACGCTGAGTGGTAACTAGCGCTGAGCGGTATCAGTTCACTTTTTGAAAAACAGCCCTAGTTGGCTTCTAATCTCCACCCACATGCAATTTTTCCAATTCCAGACTTTAATCATAAATTTTAATTGATTTAAACAGTGACACTTTCAACCAATTATGCACAAACATCAAAAACCCTAAAGAATCATGTTTAGACAACCATTCTCATACAAATTCATGCTCTCAAAACCTAGAATGTAAAATGTATGTACTTACTTGGGTTGAGATACTCAAATGTGTGCAAAAATGCTTAATGAATGTGAAAAAGACTGCCCCTAACAGTGGTGCTCTCACCAAACCCCAAACTTGGATGAAGAGGTGGTGCAAAAATGGTGGAGGAAGGGTTTTTGTCAAGAGGGGTTAAGGGAAAAGTTGAGAGATTTCTTTGGAGAGAGCTTGAGAATGGTTAAGGTGAGTAAGGGTTGAATGGAGAGGTTAGGGCGAGACCTAGGGTAAGTAAAATGTGCAATGGGCCAACTCACGCTGGACCCAAAATTTAAAACCCACAAACCAATTTGCAGTACTGCTGCTCAGCGCCAGTTACCGCTGAGTGGTATGTGTGGGATTGATTTTTCTTCTTCCTAGCTTGCCCTAAGCGTCATAGACCAAATGCCACTCACATTCAACTTTCAAATTTCGGATTTCATGCAATTTCCACTTACTTCACTCACCATTTAACAATCAAACCCTAAAATGCAACTAGAACAGAATCAAAACAAGAAACAAAAATAAATCAATCAACTGGGTTGCCTCCCAGGTAGCGCTTGTTTAACGTCACGAGCCTGACCCAAACTCTTTGTAGCACCCATTAGTAGATGTTAATCTTTCTCATCTTCATCAACATTCATCAGAAAATGTTGTCAATGACAACCATCAGTAGATGCCTAATCACATATCATCCTTCAATAGACGCTTAATCACATAACATCCTTCAGTAGATGCTATTATTCCTTATCCTTATCATGGCAACATCCATCAGTAGATGTTGTAGCAGCATCCATCAGTAGATGCTTTCATTACTACCATCAGAAGCAGCATATAACCTAAAAAAAAACTCAAACACATATAGAAAAATCAAATCAAAATCACACAAATAATCAATTAAAAAGAAAAAGTTAAAAACTGGGTTTCCTCCCAGCAAGCACTTCTTTAACGTCACTAGCTTGACCCAATTAAGCCCAATCCAGATTTTTGATGTTGGCGTTCTTCCTTCCTTGATGACACCAACAAAATCTTGGCAATTTTCTTATCACCAACTCTAAGGATCCTCAATCTCAAGAACTTCGTTTTCTTTGATAGTCTTGACAGCCCATAACCTATTCTTGAATTTCAATGGTGTGCCTGGTTTGGGTTCATCACTTTTCACATCAGGGTGTTGGTGAACCAATTCTCCTTTCTTATCTATCTTCTTCTTATTTATCTTCTTTATCTACTACCAGTCTTCTTTACTTCCAAACCTAAAAAGAGGGGTCATGATGATCTTGTGCTCCTAGTACGAATTTTATCCTGCATACACTAAAGAACACTACACTAGAGCACACAATTAGCCCAAAAAAATAAAAACAGTAAAAGATATATTTTTTCTTTTTTTTTAGAAAGATAAAGTCTAATCAGTTAAGAATCACACAAATATAATAGTTATACCACGAGTCCCCGGCAACAGCGCCAAAAACTTGTTAAGACTCCGAAAAGTGTACCGAATCGTATTAGGTAATATAAAATGGTAAGACCAAGTATCGTTTTCCCAAGAGACTCACGACACTAAATAGTTGTGTTGTTGCTTAACCAATCAAGGCAATAAGAACAATATTTTGTGGTTTTTGAATGCAAAGTGCGAAAAAATAAACATGAATGGAATTTGATCAATTGAGGCTAAACACAAAAGTAAATGGATGATGTTGATAATATGAGATGAATATGTTGTTAGTGTTTTTGATTTCACCCAATCTCTCTCATGCATAAACGAATTCATCTTCTTCATTAATGTTAATGTCACTTTCTAATTTACTTTCAACCCGATGTCTCAGTGAAGAAAGCCTACTCCTAATTACTAGTTCACAATGTCTTGTATCCTTAGCAACTAAGCATGCATTACATTCACACAAAAGCTTAGAGGCAATCGGTCCTCCTATGCCTATGTCTAGGTAATATTGCTCCCGAGAGAATTTCCCCAAGTCTAGATTTCCCCATATGTGTCCATATCGACAAAATCAAAGGTCATGTAATTGAATGAGTTAAAGAAAGCATGCATAGAGTGTAGAGGAAGAACCCTAACAATTAATGAAAGAAAACATATATAATAATAATCAATTCAAATACAAGAGAGTTTAGAGGTTACATCTTCCCTAATAACAAATGAGATTAGTTCTCCATCGTCATGGAGAAACTAGGTGTACAATGGAATGGAAGAGATAGAAACCCTAGAAAGAGAATAGGAGAGCTCCCAAATCCCCAAATATGCCCCCAAAGGGGTGAAAAACGTGTTTCTATGCTTAAGTCATCAAAAGATACATTCTATAGGGTGTCCAGGTCTTTAAATAGGGTATAAAAATAACATAAAATGGCGTTCAACGCTCAAATACCGCTCAACGGTAGGTGCGACACTCAGAATAACGCTCAACGTTGGCGCCCAGGCGAAAAACAATGAAAAACTGGTCCCGAGACTGGTGCTCAACGCCCATTACCGCTCAGCGCTAGCGCTCAACGCTCATTTTCCACTCAGCGCTGCTTTTTCTGCACTCTGGTCAAGTTTTCAGCATTCTGGTTGATTGGTTGACTTTCCTGGTTGACTTTTCTGCACTGCAACTCCTTGATACTTCAACCCTTCTTTCAAATCATTCCAAAAACTTACAAAATCAAGAGAATTTAGTAATAACATCATAAAGTATAACCTGAACTCTCTTATTCACAAAACTAAACCAAAAACATGAGTCAAAGCAAGCTTCCAAGTCATTAAGCACTAGTAGAAAAATGTTGTTTAACGTCGGTTATTTTGGGCTTTTAACGTCTACTAAACAACCGACGTCATAGCCGGTGACGTCAATGGGACATCGGACATGAATATAACCGACGTCTATAATGACGTCAGTCAGTACCATGTCCGACGTCACTAAACGTAGGTACTGGACGTCTAAAGACATTATATAGACGTCGGTCTATGACACTGACAAACGTCTAAAAGGTACTATAGACGTCGGTGTATACATTAACCGACGTCTAATACAGTGATTGTGTTTTAGTGCAGTTTTGTTCCCGTCTTTGGATAGCCTAGTAGCACAATCTCCTTTTGCTAGTTTCCCCCGAAAAAAAGCTTGCGTCTTTTGAATTTCTTATGGCATTTCAACCCAAAACCGAACCTGGGTTGTTGCTTAGTTCCATTTTCATCCGCAAGAGGGAAAAATCACGGTGAAACGATAACTAGGGAAAAATCACAAGATGTCGTTTTTTTTTGGAGGCAGCTAGCAAATGGAGAATGTGTTACTACGTTACCCCAAGAAAGGAACAAAACTACACTCAAACACAACACAAAGAAAGAAAATTTTAATCAGTTGAACCAGAAGATAATCGATGAAAGACTAAACAAAGTTTAAATGGTAAGCATAAAAAAAAACCACCTGGGATGCAATGCCGGAAGAGAGAAAAAGAAGAGGAGGAAGACGATAAAGATATCAGAAACAATAATGCAATGCCGCAAGAGAGAAACAAGAGAAAAAAGAGAAGAGAGGAAGACGATATCAGAAACTGAATGTCGTGAAGAGTCTACGGTTTATTTAAAATGAAATTGAGCATCGGTTGCTTGCGAAACCGACGTCTATAGTAATCTAGACGTCGGTTGTCTAACTAATTCGACGATCAAGTTAACATTTAAATTGACTTTTTGAATGCCCATTAGACGTCGGTTGTGAAGGGGCACCGACGTCGCTAAACCGATTGACATTTCACTTCCTGTCAGGGACGTAGACGACAGTTGTGAAGATGCGCCGATGTCTATAATAATATAGACGTCGGTTTTCTGCTGTCGGACGTGGAAGTGCCTCGGAGTTTGATGCACATAATTAATTACAGGCACATAGACGTCGCGCACCCAGAAATGCGACGTCTAGGTTACCATCTTATTTACGGTAATGTCACCGGTCATCATATAACGTCGGTGGAGCTCTAACAGACGTCTATGAGCTGACGTTAAACAGCGTTTTTCCACTAGTAAATGGTGTTTTTGATATCAAAATTAAGTATAAAAATAACGTTTTTGAACTGTTATCAATCGTCCGGTCTGTCACATAAACCTAATCATGCGGTCATACGGTGCACCTACGATATCACGATGGTTGTGTTGGTGACCTCGGGGGAGAGGTGTACCACCTTGGATGCTTGTTTGTGCATTATAATGTTTATTGTCTTAGGGCATGATAAGAAGAGACCATCCAAACTCTATTGAAAATTATATTCATGTAAAGAAAGGTACATAGTGAGTGTGAATTTATGAAGGTTACTTGTGGTCATGGTTGAGGCGATTTCTTTGGGAGCTCTACGTTGCGGTTAGAAGATAAGGGGACTAACCCTGTCACACGTTGATGGAGTGGAGGATCTGGTTCAAGTCTAGAGGCTTACTCATATGTGGTTGGTAAGGCCACTGACGTTGTCCCAGATCTATCCAAGGTGTGATAGGTGTTGGGTCTCTAAGACATGCTTGATTCAGTCCATGACTTCCTTTCGGAAAATAGACCCATGATACATGCATCTTTACATGATAACATGGTTTTGCATTGATAAATAGTTGAGATAAGTATAGTTAAGATGACATGAAGAATATTGTAGAACTGTTATATTATATTTCATGTTAGTTTACCCCTTTTGTTTGTGTAAATAGCTCTGCCCTGATATAATCATGTGTTACATGGTAGCATATAACAATGCAAGAAGTGATGCACAATTTGGAAATGAGTATAAGCCCTAGAGTGTTAGCACATTTCTTTTTTGTCTTTATTAAGGATTTCAAATGAGTTTTTCCCTTAAACCCAATAGCACCTTGTTAGGGATGTTACAACCATTGTCAACAAGACATTTTTACTATCCTATATCAAAGTCTGCCTCTTCCTTTAATTTGACAAGTTATGATGAATTAGTACAAATTATATGCATTGACGAATAATATATTCCTTTATTAAATTTGAGTTATGCTCACTTTATCTAGGAATGTGAATAAACAAATTAAAACGAAGTAAACAGATGAGTTTCCTACAATGCTTAAAAGTCAAGAAATACCTAAAATCATATTTGATAAAGTCAGACATAAAGTTTTGATAGTTTATTAGGTAGTGAAAATCCCACTAATAGGATTAATAGAAATACTTAAAACAAAATTTCGACACTTATTACCAATGATGGTTGTTATCGACGTAAAGTTGACAGTGATGGAATTCAGTCATACTTATTTCACAATCGTAAATAGACAGACAAACAAGTATTCTCTCTCACAAACACAACTAATGAGGGTATACTGACTAAATTGCCTCTCACCAAACAATATCCTTTCACCCAAAGCAACAACCAAAATTAATACGTCTAAAATACATTCACATCAAAATAATACAACATATGTATAAATAATATGAATTGCATTACAAAGTAACAAGGTTGATATGACTAGTGTAAAGGACCAAGGAAAATGCGATAAAGCTCCTATGGTGTATCATACCTCTGTAGATTTATTGGGAAAATTTGATGATGATCTATATTGTTATATTGCAGTCTATAAAGCTTGGTCAAACCTTACAAATAGTATGTCTCCATGTCTGACACGTATTAGATACCGATATTTGTACATGTATCGATGGAAAGTCTAATTTGAAAATAATTTTTTGTCTCTTACACAATTTTGACATATGACTGCAATACAATGTTAATAAAGATAAATACAATAATTTTCTAAAATCCATAAAATTGTAAAATTTATTGCATACATTTCTATTATGATTATAGAAATAAGGAATAAACCTTATATGATCACCGCTTTTCACTTTTTGAATATTAGATAGACAGATTACATTTATTTTTGTATTAAGTGACAATATGTTTAAATTATTATATTTGTTTAACTTTGTTTATAAATGATTTTGAGTATATAAATATTGGTTAAATTAAATAATTCATAATAATGATCTAAATCCATGTCACTGTATCTTATACTTTGGAGACGAAATGTGATGAAGTGTTCATATTTGTGTCGTGTCGAATGTCTGTTTACATAGATTGAATGAATAAAAGAGAGTAGGATCAAAAAATCCGTTGTGTTTTTATACTAGTTCGGTCAACCTACCTACATCCAATGTCCTTCCAACCACGGGAAGCAAATGCATTATAAAGATCAAGGTTTTTACAACAAGGTTTTTACAGAAAACCTCACATAAAAAATGTAAAACACATATCTAATCCTCTAATCTAAATATAGGCAAACACACAACAAGACTAACAGCAAGAATCCCTTCTTCTGTTGTCTAACCCTTTGAGGCACCCTCAAAGTCAAGAACACCACCCATTCTTCTTCCTGTAATCACAACAGGGAACCCAAACCAATCTTCAAATATTGCAAATCCTGATCGCACAGTAAACACCCAAATGTGAAGATTGATCAGACGTTTGAAACACAACAAATCTTGCTCCTCAAGAAATCTCAGAATCCTTGATCACCGTGGTCAATCTTGATTCTTGGATCTTTTCCCTTCTTTGTAAGATAACACAACTTTCTGTAAAAGATATGAAAATGTCAAATGTGCAAAAGTGCTTACAAAATTCAAATTTGCGTTAATTTATAGTTAAACACACGTCAGACGCATTTTAATCAACTTTGCTACTAATGTAATCAAATACAACATTCTATTATAACAGTTTAGCATCAATCACAGAAATTAATTGAATGTACAATTAATGCAATCGACTTTCATTTAATGCTTGGTCAACACATTTAAAAATATGACTGTTATGTTAGTTGTGTCAAGCATTAACAGTTTTTCAAAACATCAACCAACTTAGTCGAATACAAATCACACGCAATCGATTAAGCAACAATACTTAACACAGTTTTGAAAACTTTTCTTCTTGAAATATCACACAGCACACTTGAAAAGATTTTGTGCAAACACACGAGTTTTAATCGATTCACCCCATAATGTAATCGACTTAAAATTGTTGTTTTGCCACACATTTAAAGTTCAACTAAAGTGCTTGTGGTTTTCCTTTTCCAAAAACATATGTCATGCATACACATATAAAATCACATATTTAACACAGTGATATACAATGAACAACACAATCATGTTCTCAGATATGCTCATATAGATTTAACACAGTAATGAATAATATATATCATGTAAACACAGAATATACATATGTTATTAATTATGTGTTGTCATTATCAAAAACACAAATATTACTGAGATTAGGTTAAGCAAAACCTGTGCTCCCCTATCAATAATCTCAACATTTTTAACGACTTAAGTTGCATATTGGAGTTTTTAAATGGTAAATAGTTGTTAAAGAAAGATAAGAAAATTTTTAGAAAACGTCTTTCCATTTAAACAAGAACGTATTAAAAAGAAGAAAATAAAATATGTATATGCAACAAAAGTAGCTTAGGAATTTCATCAAATAGGTGGGAGACAAATAAACAAATTGGTTAATTCCAAGAATTACCAAATCTGGCTCAACACATGTTACCAACAAGCATTTAATGTGATACAAGAAGACTCAATCATACATACAAACTTGAACATAATAATTACATTACAAATTGAAAACAAATGGGAGAAAGAAACTAAATAACTACATGCGAAGTGCTGAAAAGCTTCAGGTTAGAAATAAAAATGAGAGGAGGGATTATTATGAGAAGGCAAGAGGGAAGAATGGTGATTGGAAAGGCTCTCTGATAACATTAATTTATAACTTTTATTTTTATTAATTTTTGTAAATAAAATTAATTGTTCTTTAGTTTTTAACTCGCTTAATTCTTAACTTTGTCTTGTTTTTTTATTTGTTATATTTTAGTTATTTTGTACCTGTTTTACCTCTAATATATGTTTGAGTGTATAAGATAAGTGAATAGAAAACAATTATAGAGGAGGAAAATAGGATAAAACTCAAGGAAACATGATTAGACAACAACAAAATGAATTTTTAAGCAAATACCCACGTCAGGCACCACCAAAATCGCATCCAATGCTGCAAAGTAGAAAGCAAATAGAGGTCTTGAGGTTCAAGATGTTAGGTGACACTAAAAGGGTGTTAGGCGCCACAACTCTCGTTGGGCGAGAAGACAAGCTTGAATAGGTGGCACTAAATGGTGGCTCATCAACGCCGAACAATGGTTGCCAACGTGGGGCGATGGTCTAGTAGAGGTTGCCCCTTTTGCGTTTTAATTGGTGGCGTGTAGTGGTATTGAGATGATGTTGGGCACTGACATCGCTAACATGACAAAATATGGTATTTATTCATACTTCTCATGAAGGTTTTGGCTTATTTTCTCTTTTGCATGAATTATATTTGCCAAAGGAGCTTAGGAGAGACCTTTGGAGGCTACTAAGAGTGTTGGGAAGCTCTCTCTTCTCGTCCATGGTCTCCATCTTCATCCATGGCCATTTCCCCTTCTATCGGTTGAAAAGGAAGAAGAATTGTGAATTGGAGATGGAGACACGAATGAGAGATGTTATTGGTGTGTGGAGTAGTTGCTAAGAACCTAGGAAGAGGGCTTTCATCTTCTCTTTGGTTTTCATTTCTTCTTTATATCTTCATTTTGCAAACCCTAGGTTCTCCACCATGAAAAGCTAAACCTATTGTTGAAATTAAATATAATAAACTGATTTCTTGTGTATTTTATGGTGTTAATACATATGTTTTTTATGAGTGCATATTTATGTCCATATTTTATGTTTTATTTCAAATTTTTAGTGGATTAATTATGTTTGAATGATTGATTTCAAGAGGATTTATGACAATTGAAGTTATCGGGTTTGGAAATTAAAGAGGCGTAAAAAGAGATTTTTAGTGCATAAATTATTCTTAGATGTTATAACATTTGCTCATGCAACTAAAGTCAACGTTTGAATGATTAAAAGGATTAAATTTAAATATCCAATATACATAATAGGGCCTCATTGGATGCTAAACTCTGGTCAAAGTTTGTCCAATCTGGTCAACTTAGGACTCTTATGCAATTTTGAAAAGAAAGAAAGGGCTAAAGTGCAATTAGAGAAAAATTTTGGACTTCTGTGCAATTTTGAATAAAATAAAGGGGTTGAAATGTAGTTTTGGGCAAGTTTAAATCTGTTATATATTTTAAAAGATACTTTGGAAAAAATATATCTTCAGATATTTTATTTGATATTGTTAAATCATTACTTATTTAACTATATCAATAAATATCAAAAGATAATATTTGTCAAATCATTTTGAATCTAGAAAAGATATTCTCAAATATTTTTAGATCTCTGCAATAATCAAATATATCTTGAAGATATTAGATTATTTAGAAGATAATTGAGAGATATTACATTATCAAATAAGCGATTTTATCAATCGAAAATATCTTCCAAATATTTTTTATAATTATCTAAATCGATTAATTATTTGGAAGATATAAGATAAAAGATTTTATCAACAAAATATTTAGAATCCAAACCTAATCAAGCCTTATATAAAGAGACCCAAGGGAAGTAGAAATCATCGCTCATTCATTCATTCAGACTCCTCCATTGGGAAGCAATCATTCATCACTCCTCTCATTTTATTTTATCATGTATTCTACTCCATTCATGGAGGGCTAAGCTTCTAGGGCTATTCCACTATAATTTTATTATGGATTATGAGATTAAGTTGAATTAATGTATTTGTTTCTTTTGATTATTGATTTGAGTTATCCCTTTTCTATGTCTTTCATTTGTATATCACATTGAAAGCAATGATTTATGCATCATAAGGTGTTTAAATCTACATGAATATTGATCATATGAGTACAAGGGTTTCTATGTTTGATTAAGAATATACTTTGATTGAATTTGAGGAACTTTCATATGATTAAACGTGTTTTTACTACTAATTGAGAATGTACTTTGATTGGTGTTAAGAATTTCAACTATAACTAATTGAGAATGTACTTTGATTGGTGGTAAGAATTTCAACTATAACTAATTGAGAATTTATTTTGATTAATTAACTTTTAATCTAGCTAGGAGATTTAAGAATAGACATGATTAAACACAATAGGATTTGATTGAGAATGTACTTTGGTTGAATTCATTGTGAATAATCTAGGAATGTCTTGCTTTCGATTGAGAATCTACTTTGAGTAATTGTAAGATCTCCCTCAAGTTAATTAAAAATGTACTTCAATCAATTTGAAACTCAAACAATAATCAATTGAACAATAATCTGTGGATAACCGATGATGAATCTATCTTGAAAAAGCGGTGAAATTAGCCTATATAATTATAATAGTTTCTAAGTTTCCTATTTGTTCTTCAATTAAACTCAAGCATTTAACTTCATTAGCATAGTTTTTTACTTTCATTTTTAAACATTGCATAACATTTAGTAATCTTTCAGAGTCTCCATATGAATCAAGTATTGAAAATAAATTCCGTATTCGTTGGGAAACGATTCAGGATTACTTTAACTCTATCTATTTTCTTGACTACTAACTTGGCAATACTGAAATTGTCTTGTGAAGTAGTATTAATTTGATAGTTTCAACAACAACGTATCACTTTTTTAATTTTATGTTAATATTTGATTTCTAAGCTTAATGCTTGTTATGGCTTATTCACCCATAACTTGATTACTGGTTTTTGAGGTATTGATGCATCAAAAGATATTGCATCTAGAGATAGAACATGATTCATTAATCTTAAGACTCTTGAATTTATTGCATGATGCTTGTTGAGGATTCAAACCATTAGTAATTGATGTGTTATCATAGACTCAAAGTCATTAGATATATAATTTGAGTAATCTTGAGTTTAATGTGACATGAAATTGAAATTGAAATTGAGATAATTGAGAATTCATGAGAATAAAATAATTGAAGTCTAATCATGACAAATATAAATACTCTATTAAATTTATGTTACACATAAATTGTTTGATAAATTACAATTTTTGTGAATATTATCATCTAATTGAATTATGAATTATAAAAATTATCATGTATTGTATAAATCCATTATGAGATAATTATAAATATTTATTATTTATTAAGTGCGACCGGTATACTTCTCAACTATTCCTAAAAAAGAAAATACATCAATAAAAGTGTTTGAATTTGGTAGTAACCCTAAAATTGACAAAAACCTTATATCCATAAAATCACTTAACGAAACCGAAAATAAAAAATTGATAAAAAAACATAGATGAAGAATTGAGAATCAAACCCTTTAGTGAGACACAAATTCTCCAAAAGGTATAATATTGGGTTGTTAATCTATTTTTATGTAAGTTGTGAGTATTATTAAAGATAGTAAAGTTACAAAATAAAATAAAAATCCTTTAATAAATTAAAAATGAGATGAACGGTGATATTATTAAAATACGTAATGTTAATAAAATAATGAACAAGTCATATATTAAAGAATTTCATGAACATAGTGAACACTTAAGCGAAGCCCAAAGGAATTTTCAATGAATTAAGACATATCTTTGTCAGATACCTGGACACGGATACACAAGCTTCATCCACGTGTCTGTGCATCAGAGGTTTCGACACAGCTCAACTTGAAAATACGATTCTTAAATCTTTGGTAGGATATATATATATATATATATATATATATATATATTAAAAAGAGACCCATACTAGGCACTGTTAGGGGAAATCCAACCGACCACTTGGCCGTGGTTAAGGTGGTAAAAATACATAAACTTGTTGGTTGTGAGTGTTATTCTTAGATGCTCATACAGGATTTCAAAGGCCTTTAAAAAGACCCACTGTTTGGATGAAGCTGGCTATGTGCCACCCTTATCATTGCATTCGAAGTCGGACAAAGAAAAGAAAACATTAAGGTCATTAAACATGTATTCGTACACAAAAGTAAAGTCAACATAATATGACAGGTTTTTTTAAGAACCTATCACTAGTTGAACAAAATTCAACTTCTAAGTATTCAACAAATTCTTCAAGACATATACTAAAACAAGAAACGAAATCTTCCACTGATAACATGGAAAGGAAGCTAAAAGTATAACTAACAACCTTCCCCTAAACCCAGAAGTACTTGAGATCGTTAATGGGAGGAAATTTTGTCCTTTTACCCTTCTTAGGAGACTCTTCATGGACTCATGAGGACTCTCCGACTTTGCGTTTTCCTATAGAAAATGAAGAAAGAAAGGTAGGTTCATTTGAAGAACCCTCTCTAGGAACAGAGTCAATGTGACTCCAGAGTTGTCATCCACAATGGTAATAACCTCTGGCTCAACCAAAGCATACAAAAAGTGAGTGTAGAATTTCAAATTCGTTTTTAATTTTTGAATTTCAAATTATAGTGTTTTACTGCTTAAAATAAGTTAATTTTTGTCTTCTAATTTTTATATAAAAAATTCAATTAAATTCCTAATTTTTATTTGATTTAATCTAGTTTTTTAATTTTTAAAAATAATCCAAATAGAGTTTTTTGTTAGAATTATACATTAAATCATTCTATCTAAAAAATAAAATTAATTTAAATATTAGACCTTTTAAGCAGAATGATTTAATATATAAATTCTAACAAACATCAAATGTTAATTTAATGAAAAAGATATAATTGAATAATTTTTAAAATCTAAACGACTAATTTAAACCAAATAAAAATTAGTAATCTAATTGAATCTTTTATAAGAATTAGAAGATGAAAATAGGATTTTAACCTTTAAAATACCATGTCAAAAAATCCTAAATTTCAATTCTTTTGAATTTCTTTATCCATACAGCCCATTTTACAATAAAAACTTTTAAATTCATCAAATGAATGATTCTCCTAAATTACTCATTCTAACTATAAAGAACTTTAAATACATCAAATATGAATTATTCTCCTACGTTACCCATCCAACGAGACAATAAAGGAAGCCCTAACGTCAGACATTATACAAACATCACAATTTCTGGAGCATAAACTGCCAGATAATATAGAGTAGTAACAGCATTCTACAAATAAGACATACCAACAACGTTGGTCTACTATCGAAAATCTTAACTTAGGGAATTACCCAAAAAAAAATATATAAAGGGAAAACTGGAAATCAGAATCAAAGCCATATTATTCCCTACTCATTCGACAAAGAACAAATTCCCAGAAAGAACGGGCTATACCACAGATTACAAAAGTAATCATAATACAAGCGAACAAATAAAGAGATATGGACAAGAAAATAATTTAGTTACACCTTACTTTGGGGGAATTGAAAGATTGTTCTCAAGCATAAAGGAGAGATCATGCATCTGTGACATCAGCATCTCTACGTCATCTTTTGACCCTACTGCAGTGGAAACATCTCCAGGGTTTTCTCTCTTGACATCCACTTCAGCCATCCTAAACATGCAACAGATGCAATAAATTTCTATTTTTATAATAGAAAATGTCAATGAACAAATAATGTTAGTGAGAAGAGTGTGCAAAACCCACATCAAATATCCGAGGCATCAAGAGTATAAATAGTTTAAAATTAAGAACTTCCAAGCCTCTAGTGTTTCAGGGTAGAAAAAAATAGTAGTTGCCTACGGCGGAGAAAAATATTAAGTAAAGAGAACAACCCAATAGTTTGTTCCTTCCAACATTCTATATTCCTTAGCATGCAAAGATAAGAATCATGCCATCGATCATTTCCTCTTTCAACTAGTTCATCCAAGAGAACCCTTGTGCACTACTAGATACATCAGTTTCCGTTAGGAATGAATGTAGGGAGCATCTAAATTGGAAAAAACCTCTACAGATTTATTATAGATAGAAAAATAAGGAAAAGGCCAAATTGTACATAATAGTACTGGGTCAAGTTGTTACTTATTTCAGTTACGTCTGTTGGAAATCTTTTACATACGGGACTTCTTCCTCTCCAGGAGTTATATTAGAGTGCGATTTTTTCTCTTACTAGGTTTCCAGTGTGAAAAGGAGAGTGCTCCATTTGGGGGTATACTTTGTATACCTTTGTCCTTGTAAGAGTTTTGAGAATCAATAGAAAAATTATACAGTGCCTTTTGTCGTTCTTTGTTAGGAATCTGTTATCTTCTATTTAGTCCAAGAGATTCCAAACAGTCTCCATAGTGGATCTCAACCGTGTAGACACCTCTTTTATTGAATTATACAATTAGCACTAAATGGCAACTGAGTGACTGAACTCAAACTCCTAAAGGTGTTGAAAAAACAGTCAAGTCCACCTGGTACTCCGAAAGTGGTTAAATTGAACTACACAGTTATACTAAAAATTGGAACCAATAAAATATCAAGTCTCACCTGTTGGAATAAGCAGCTTGAAGAGAACTCGGTGAACTACCAAACTGTCCTGGAAATAAATCATGCTGTGGAATCCCGCTAAATTCTATATTTTGTGATCCGATTGACAAACTGAGTAAATTCGTTTCAGATGTCCTTTCAGCAGAAGTCTGATTTGCAGTTTGGTTCAAAACATTGCTGGAATGATCTTGCTTAGTGGCCAAGCTAGTAAAGTCATTCCAATCATCAAATGAATCAATATCATTAGTAGTCCTGGTATCATTTGTTTTGTTGTTGCTGTCTTGCCATTGGTTATCTTGAGTCCAGTCAAAACTATCATGAGCAAAAGCATTAGTGTCCTTTTCTGTTTTCATGTCATTAAGATCAGCAGTAACTTCAGCAGATGTCCCAGTCTGGGCAGTAATCAAAGAGTCGGAAACAACACTGGAAGGATTATGTGAAATAGCCGAGCCAGTAAAATCATTCCATGCATCAAATGAATCAGCCACTTTATTAGTAGTCATAATACCAGTTGCCTTGGTATCAATGCCCTGCCACTGGTCATCTTGCGTCCAATCAAAATGACCAGAAGTACCAGAAGCACTTTCAGCTGTTCTGGTATCATTACGATCCTGGGTCAATTCAAATGTGTCAGTCTGGTTCATTATCTCTGAGTTGGATACACCAAAGGAGGATTGTTGTGTATTGACTGAGCAAGTGAAGTCATTCCATGAATCAAATGAGACCACAGCTACATTAGCACTGATGGTATCTGTTATTTTATTATTGCTATCTTGCCACTGATGTTGCATCCAATCAAAATCCTTGCTAGAAGAGCTATTAGCATCCTCCGCTATTTTGGTATCATTAAAATCAACAGAAAAGCCAATATTTCCAGTCTGGCCAGTTGTATTTGAGCTGGTAGCAGTACTAGAAGGGTCTTGTGTGCTAGCTGAGCCAGTAAAATCATTCCATTCATCAAATGAAAATTTATCTTCAGCATTAGCCACGGGATCAGTTGTCTTGTTATCACTCCCTTGCCTTAGGTCATCTTGCATCCACTCAAGATTTCTACTAGAACCACTTGCACTGTCTGTTGTTTTAGTACCAATATGATCAATGGTCGATTCTGATTTCCCAGTCTGGGCATCTAACATAGAGTTTGAAGTTCTCGATCCATCACCCTGAAAATAATCATGTTCTGTGGATGCCGAGGGATTGAAATTGCCATTCTCCTTACCACCAACAGAATCTTTCCAGAGTCCAGGTGCTGTATCAAAATCAACTTTAGAATTATTAACAGAATTGGACAATTCATGAATAGGACCAGAACTAGCTGATGTAAAGCTAGCCTCCCAACTGGAAAACGAATCACCACTCGGATTTTCTGCAGACCCTGAAGCCACTTCTGAAGCTTGTACATTCTGAAACAAACTAAGATTTTCATTCGCTTGGAATGTATTATCTACAGCAGTACCCACCTGTCTTCCAGAAGTCAAGTTCTGTTCAAACACATCTGAATCAGATTCTTTCCGGTCAAAATAACTATCAAGATCAACTCCAGCCAAACTTAATGAACTTCTTCCCAGAAAAGCTGCAGAATCTGAAGTACTCAACTGAGCTATCTCAGCCTCGGAAGGCCATATAATTTCCAAATCCAGCAGTTCAGATAGGGGAATCTCATCTTTTGATTCATTCCTTCCCCTTTTCCATTCATTTTCATCCATCACGGGTGCCACCATCTCCTGCTAACCAATGCTCAGAGTTATCACAACAATACATAAAACACCTCAATTTGTTAATAAAAAAATAAAGACAACTTATCATCACCTTTAATACAAACCTTTATTGAATTGTTTACCATGGTAAAACTCCAATTTAGATTGGAAAATATTCTGGTCCAAGTCTTTAGGGGATCCTAACCAGAGCATTCAATGTGTATTTTCCCTTAAATAAGGTATTGAATATCTCCATGATACCGTTCAGCTCTGTCTTGAAGGCTTTTGTATCCAATATGACAGAAAGTACTTTGTTGGACACCTTAAAGACCTCCATGCATCTCAAGTAAAACGTGTAAGGATGCAGAGAACACAACATGGACCCCATAGAGCAAAATCTTTAGATTCCTTCCTTCTTCATAGGATTCTCTGGTATAGAGAAAATTCTAGAAGGTATTTTTAAGACGGAGTTTGAAATGGAGTTGCCCATTGATTCCTGTTATGCTCTCTAAACTAAGCAAAAATTCTCTAGTGAAAACTGAAATTCATAGAAGTTCATACAGCATCTCTGTTAGGAGTTGGTGAGTATATGAAAGGAGGAAGAAGAGGAGTCCTGAATAGTAAGGGACCAAATGGTATCTACACTAATACCGAACGGTGGGGGATGAATAAAAAGAGCGGTAAAGTTTGTTAGGCTGTTAGGGGGAGAGAGAGGGTATAAATAAACATTCTTTAATTCTGTTGAAGGCAGCTAGCCATTTCTTACATTGTGTAAACAGGTCTTGGACCTTGTTGAGGGGGATTAGGCTCCCGGTTATTGTTTTCTTTATACAATTACAGTATATACATACAAGTACAGTGATTATACACACAAATTCCTTTGTTCTTTCTTAGTTGATTGCATTTAAGGAGGTATATACATACAAGTACAGTGATTATACACACAAATTCCTTTGTTCTTTCTTAGTTTATTGCATTTGTGGGAGTGGGTGTTGTGAGACAGTTAGGTTTCCAACTCAGAAACTTAACAAATTGGTCCGACCTGCCAGATCACTTTTGCGAGGGAACAATGAGATGGAGGGAAGAAACGAGGTAGATTGGTGTTGTCTGCTAAATCGAAATGGATTCCCAGGATCCTAGCCGAGCTACACGCGTCAACCACAGGGGGACACTCTAGGATGTACAGAACTTACAGGAGAGTGGCGCAATCTTTATACTGGAAGGGAATGAAAAAAGCTGTGACAGAATATGTGGCTCAGTGGGTGGTGTGCCAGCAGCATAAGTACTTAGCAGCTTCGCCACAGGGGTTACTATAGCCCTTGCCCATTCCCCAAGCAATCTAGGAGGACATCAACATGGATTTCATTGTGAGACTCCCAAAATTCAGGGTCTATGATGCAGTCTTGGTGGTGGTTGATCGACTCAACAAGTATGGGCACTTCATTCCCTTGAAGCACCCTTATACAGCTCGCACCGTGGCAGAAGCGTTTGTGAAAGTAGTGAAGTTGCATGGGTGCCCAAGTCGATAGTGAGTGATAGGGACCCCCTATTTCTAAGTTTGTTCTGGAAAGAGTTGTGTAAGTTGCAGGGAACAAACCTCCAGATGAGCACTACATATCATCCGGAGACAGACGGGCAAACAGAGGTGCTGAATCGAGTATTGGAAGGTTACTTGAGGTGTTTCTGTTTGGAGCAGCCCAAAGGTTGGAGTACCATACTCCCTTGGGCCGAATATTGGTACAACACAAGCTATCAGGGCGCAGCAAAATGTACACCCTTTGAGACAGTTTATGGGCGAGCACCCCAAACCTTGACCAGGTTTGTTCCAGGAGACATTGGTGGAGGTTGTGGCACAAGAATTACAAACTAGGGATAAGGCGCTCCAACAGCTAAAGTTCCATTTGACAAGGGCTCAAGATTTAATGATGAAACAGGTGAATCGCAGCAGGAAGCCAGTGACGATTAAAGTGGGTGATTGGGTCTATTTGAAGATTAGACCCCATAAGCGATCTTCCATGCCAGCTAGGATCCACCCAAAACTGACAGCTAGGTACTATGGGCCCTTCCAAGTGGAGCAGTAGGTGGGGGCGGTGGCTTTTAGATTATTGCTACCTGATGCAGCGAGAATACATCCCGCCAGTATTCCATGCATCACAACTGAAGTTAGCAGTTGGAACAAAAAAGTGTAGAGAAGGAGCTACCAGCCGACCTGCATATGGAGGGTTCTACTTGCTGGCCCATACGGGTTCTGAACAGAAGGCAGCAGCAGCAAGATGGGGAGGTAAGAGAGCAAGTGCTGATTGAATGGAATGAAGGAGGGGTGGATGGAGCTACCTGGGAAGATCGGGCAACCATACAGGAGCAATTTCCTGAGTTCAACCTTGGGGACAAGGTTGATTTTCAAGGGGAGGGTAATGTTAGGAGTTGGCGAGTATATAAAAGGAGGAAGAAGAGGAGTCCTGAACAGTAAGGGACCGAACGGTATCTACACTAATACCGAACGGTGGGGGATGAATAAAAAGAGCAGGAAAGTTTGTTAGGCTGTTAGGGGGGGAGAGGGTATAAATAAACATTCTTTAATTTTGTTGAAGGCAGCTAGCCATTTCTACGTTGTCTAAACAGGTCTTGGACCTTGTTGAGGGGGATTAGGCTCTCGGTTATTGTTTTCGTTATACAATTACAGTGAATACATGCAAGTACAGTGATTATACAAACAAATTCCTTTGTTCTTTCTGATTTGATTGCATTTATGGGAGTGGGTGTTGTGAGACAGTTAGGTTTCCAATTTAGAAACTTAACAATCTCTCTATCTGGTCTACTATCTTCTTGAAATTCAAGTCTACAACCTTATATAACTACATGAAATGTAACTAATAGCGATAGCTAATCTTCACTACAATGTTTCTATATCGTCTAATGTGTAATGGCAGTTGAGCTCTACAACAAGTGTTGATCTAGTGATAATAGTTACCTTATATTATCCAACTCTTTGATTATATAGGAGTTAACTCTTTGATTATATAGGAGTTTGCATCTCAATGGGAGGAGGATTGAACATCCAATTGTTGGAATTGTCATGAATACTAAAGCCAAGTAACATTAAATTTCCAGATCGGTGGCAATTGGGGTTTTCAATATTTATTAGGAAGTGTTTAACCTAATGCGCAAAAGTCTCCTCACAACTGAGTTCAAGTTAATGCATTGTGATTTCCAAGTTGAATGTCTGGTTAGTCATTGAGAGATGTTACTTTACCTTTGCAACAAGTTCAACCATGAGTATTCAATCCTCCACCTACTAAACTGCAAAATCCTCTTATTAAACTCTACGGAGGAAAGAAACTTTGAGCTGAAACCATATGGTTTTGATACAACATAGGTGTTTTATTTATATTAAGAAAAAGGAATCAATACAATAAATAGAGGAGATTTGATATCCTCTAATAACAAAGATATGATACAAGGATAAATAAAAAATTCCTAATAATACACACACACATAATATATATATATATATATATATATATATATATATGTGTGTGTGTGTGTGTGTGTGTGTATAATTTAGAAACTCTAGATTATATACAATCAACTCCTTATTTCCATAATTATAACAATATTCTTGATTAAATAGGATCAAATCCTTATTTCTACAATTATAACACTTCCTCCCAAGCTAGAACATATAGGCCGTATATGCCTAGCTTGCTAAAAATATATCTTTGGTCTTGCATTACTATAGACTTGGTGAATTTGCCAACCAATTATTCAATGAAGTTAACAAATCTAGTGGTGATGCTTCTAGACTCTAGTTTTTCTTTTACCAATGACAACTCACCTCATTATATTTTATCCAATCATGAAAGAGTGGATCAGAGGCAATCTGTAATACTACCTAGTTGTCATGTACAAGGTGCATTTGGGAACTTTGTTCAAATTTAAGCTCTTCAAGAAGTTGTTTTAGCCATATGAGCTTAGAAGTGATTAATGTTACTGTCCTGTATTTTGCTTTTGCACATGATCTTGCCACAACATTTTTGTTTCTTATTTTTCCATGACTTTTAAATTACCTCCAACAAGAACATAAGAACATGATACCCTGAAATAGAACATGTATTGCTTGGTGACCCTGCCCATCAGCGTCAGAATATCTAACAGTTTGAGGATTTCTTTTATATTATAAATGAGGCCATTTCTTGGAGCCCTTTTAATATACTTTAGGATATATACAATTGCATCCCAATGGCCTTAACAATTAGTGTTTAAAAACTGACTTGCTATGCTTACTGGAAAGGTAATGCCAAGACAGGTCACACTGAGGTAATTTAGCATACCAAATAACCTTATGTATCTCCTAGATCAGAAAAATGTTCTCCTTGGGCAGGTACAAGTAGAGGCGTTTGATAATATGCCTGGAACTATTCTCACTAGATCAACCCACATTGCGGAGCCCAACAGTCATTATGCATAGAAGATGTCGACATTAGCCACCACTTTCATAAAATCCTATGTATAGAAGAGATTGATATATCCCTGGAATTGTTCTCACTAGATATTCTTAGTAAACCAACAACCCTCATTGCCGAGCTCAATTGTCATTATGCATCAGAAGGTGCTGCCATCAGCTATCACTTTCCGTAACATTTCATGCAGTCATGTGAGGCTGTACACTAAATCCAATTTGAATTTCAAGAAGATAAGGGATCACCTAGAGAGAAGATATACGAACTTCTATTAATCTCGATTTCCACTGGAGTATTTTCACCCAATGGTAGAGTACATAATAGCAACCAAAAAGCAACTTGAACTCAACCTCGTCTAAAAAATAACTCTAATTTTCTTTATACTGGATAATCCTGTGAAGAAGGTTCCTCTGCAAATCCATGACCGGCTCACAGGTCTGCACCCTTTACTCGAGATGCATGGAAGTATCTAAGGTTTCCTGCCATATGACTTTGACCATAACAGAAATCAATACTAGACTGCATCAAAGATTTTTCTAAAAATTAAGAAAAAAACTTAGACGCAGTTCTTAGGTGCTTTTAGTATGACTCTCCGATCGAAATTAGAGTTTCACCTTGAAAACCAATACTGACATTTAAGGTAAGCATTTACTACACATATTGTCATGGTAAAATTCAAATTTTGATAGAAAAAAACAAGCTAAAAGCACCTACAGAACTCCATCTAAGATTTATTTTAAAACAAATCATAGCCTAGCAAAACGAACTATGATTTATCTACTTCTCTTTCCTATTTGCATTATAAACAAAATAAAAACGGGCATTATGTCAAAACAACACCTATAATTTCCCATTTTCAGCATTAAGAACATTCCTAATAGTAGAGAAAACACTAAGATTGGTATTACCGATCCATCGAGTTGAAGGGATTCGAGTAGCCACCGATAGCCAATGGTGCTCTTGAATTTGATAGGTTCAGGAGGGAGGTCCTTGCGGGAATTCGTGCCGCAAAACACGCAGACGAAGGATTGCACGTCGCATATGAGTCTGCCATTGCAATTCTTACAACGAAGATAAGACGGCGAGGGATCCAACTTCGATATTGTTTCGGAGACGGATGGAAGCTTCGGGAGCGCAAGATTTTCCTCCTTCTCGGGTTCGTACCATGAGAGGTTCGCCTCTTTGCGGAGCAGAATCCGGAGCTGTTTTATCTGATCTAATGGCATTTCGAACGCCATTGTTAGGGTTTTAATTCGCAGTGTCTCTCGTTTCTTCTTGTTCGATTCAGTGAGGAGACAAGTGAAGACAGGAAGATGAACAATGTTAGATGTGATTTGGTTTGCATAACAGAATTACAAGCTTATGTGTGTGGATCAATGGAGTTTTCAAATAAATTTACGTCTAGACTAATATTTATTTTCTCGGATCTCACAAATGAAACAAAGTTGATAAGATTAAAAAATATTTTTAAAAATTATAAAAAAAAAAGTTTCTAAGTTTAAAAATATTTTAAATATCTTTTTATTTTCTTTCTTTAAATTCTAATTAAATAATTTTTTATACACGAATAAAAATTATAATATACCATTTAAACAAAATTACACAAAGTACAAAGATTAAATTAATAATAATTGAAATTTAGTATAAATATTTTATATTTTGAACTTCAATTGTGTTGGGTGATGATAAAAAAATCCATGACAATAACATCTAATTATTATATTATAGTAAATAAAATGTTTTTATACAATTGAATTAAAAATATTATATCTATAAAATGAGTTAAAAAATAAAAATAATTATAAAAATATCATCAAAATGATAAAAATAAATAAATAAAAGTATTATAAATAAATAAAAATGATTAAATGTGCGTCTTTAAAAAAATAATACACCAATGAAACCTCGTAAAAAAAACAAATGTATAATTGATGAAAAATACCTCAAAAATTAAAGAAAAACTATTCAAAAAGTACTTGAAGTAATAAGAGATAATAAAAATTGTTTTAGTAAAACAAAAATAAAAAATTAAAGACAAAGAGAATAACAAAATTAAGTTTTTTATACTATTGAATATTTGAATTTAAAAATAAATAAAATATTTTTATGTGAAAAAATATTAATAAAGTGTAAAAATATTCAAACATATATAACTATTTAATTGATTATAATTAATAATACAATACATCATTTAAAAACAACCATATAAAAGTTATATAAGAAAAAAATTCTCATGGAGATATGAGTGGGTTTTATGGTCTTAAAATAAATCAAATAATTTAGAAAGAAATGAAAACTTAAGTAAAAAGAAAATGAAGTGTTATAAAATTAAAAATCAAAAGAATTATATATATATATATATATATATATATATATATATATATATTATTTAGGGTATCTAATAAATTATGTATTTTATTAATTTAAACATGACTATGTAAATATTAGAGAATGAGAATGGAAACTAGATACGAAAATCCATTATCCTTCTCTTACTCAATTGAAATATAAAATAGAATATTATAGTTTAAAACGAATTATTTTAAATCTAATACCTAATTGAAATATAAAATAGAATATTCTAGTTTAAAACGAATTATATTAAATCTAAGTATATGACTTATTTTATTATCTTTTCTTTCACTATTTTAGTAAAAAATATTCAACCTTAATATTAAGGTTATACTTTTTTTTTTCATTTAAGCATTACTATGTTGTGATTTCTATTTATATTGGCGTAAATTATGAACAATAATAATAAACGAATATTCAACAGATGAAACTTCATTTGTAAATATTTAACACTTATCAAATTAATAAATAAACAAAAATATAATGAATAATAAAGTATATAAATATAGAAAAATGTAATTTAAAATAAATTTTGATGTAATAGATATGATGGTATTGTACAAATTTCTCAATATTAATATAATAGTTAGGTATTTATACTAGATATTTGCATATATATATATATATATATATATATATATATATATAATTAAGTTATTAAGTTACAAGATATTGTTGCAATCAAATATTATATTAGAGATAATATTAAAATTAGAAGAGTATTTGAATTATACAATTATATACCTTATTCGATTTGGTTAATAATATCTCATTCCAACTAAAACAAAATAATATCTCTTTCCAACTATAAAACATAATTTAAGTATTTTAAACGTGGATAAGTTTAGTTGCATAATAAAAACTATAGAATGAAGAAGAAGATGAAAAACTTGAATCTAAAGTATGTCTACACCTAAAAAAATTATCCACATGATCCGTCTAATATTCAAAGGAATTCATAACATGGTAAAATAATTTCACCAAATCATTCAACGTTCAATATATATAATTTGAATGAATAATAGTAAATTTGAAATATAAGAGGAATAAAGTTTTCAAATAAAATTAAATAGAGTTTTTTTTTTCTTTTTGGTTACTTTTCAATTAATTAAAGTATATCATTATAGGTATTTTAAAATAAATTATAGCGAAAATGAAAAGGGAAATATTTTTTAGATTGGCTTGGTCTCTTGGTCCCTTCTGCCTTGGCTTCCCAAACAGTCTTTTTACTACCATAGCCGCACCCACCTTTTCCTTCTTCTCAGATTCTTTCATCATTCATTTGACTCTAATCTTCATTTTATGTTTACAAAATTGCCATAATAATAAAGTAAAAGACGCAGTACTCTCGTACTGTGTTGGGCTTCTCCGTTCCTTGACAAAACCCCACCAAAATTTGTTGCTTACTGATTTGAATTGTCCATGAGAAACCCTCTCTGTTGGCAGAGTAGAAGAGAAATTTCAAAACTTGTGTAATGGGTTTACCTTTTTCACATGAAGAGAGCAGTTATCTCCTCTTATTTCAACTGTTTTCGTTATTATGATCATAATCCATTTATGGGTTTTGGTCCAAAATGTCTGAGTGTGAAATTTTCCTCTTCTTTGGGTTCAAGCAATGTCAGACCTTTTCCTGATTACTCCCCAAGAAAGCCTTCAGTTAAAGACTCTGACTTTGTGCACCACATTTCCACCACCGTTAAGCAGCGCCGCTCCGAGCCTCTTCGCCGGATTCTCAAGCCCTTCGAGGCAAAGTTCAAGCCTGACCATTTGATTTGGGTTCTTATGAACATCAAGGATGATTATAAACTGGTGTTGGATTTCTTCAACTGGACGCGCCTGCGGAGGGACCCTTCTTTGGAAGCCCTTTGCATTGTTGTTCAGATTGCTGTGGCTTCTAAGGACTTGAGAACGGCTCATAGGCTGGTTTTTGAGTTCTGGGAAAAGCCTCATTTGGATGTTGGTAACTCGTTTGCTCAATTTACTGAGAGGTTGATTTATACTTACAAGGACTGGGGTGCACATCCATTTGTGTTTGATGTGTTCTTCCAAGTTCTTGTTGAAGGAGGGTGGCTTCTAGAGGCTCGGAAACTGTTTGATAAATTGGTAAATTTCGGCGTTCTTGTTTCTGTAGATTCTTGTAATTTGTTTCTAGCTAGGCTATCTAACAGTTTTGATGGGAAAAAGATGGCAATTAAGGTGTTCAGAGAGTATCCAGAAGTGGGTGTTTGTTGGAACACCATGTCGTATAATATTATTCTCCATTCACTTTGTCAATTGGGTTGGTTAAAAGAAGCTCATAATCTGCTCTTACAAATGGAGTTTAGGGGGAGCTTTCCTGATGTTATAAGTTATAGTGTTATAATTAATGGATACTGTCAGGTTGAACAGATAGGAAAGGTCTTGAAGCTCTTGGAAGAGTTGCAGGGAAAGGGGTGTAAGCCAAATCAATACACATACAATAGTGTAATTTCCTTTCTTTGTAAGACTGGTAGAGTAGTTGAAGCGGAGCAAGTCTTGAGGGAGATGATAAACCAGAGGATTTTTCCTGATAAGGTTGTGTATACAACTCTCATCAGTGGGTTCGGCAAGTCTGGGAATGTTTCAGCTGAATACAAACTGTTTGATGAAATGAGGCATAAGAAAATAGTTCCTGATTTCGTGACTTATACTTCCATGATTAACGGGCTCTGTGAAGCTGGAAAGGTTGTGGAAGCACGCCAACTGTTTAGTGAAATGTTTAGAAAAGGGTTGGAACCAGATGAAGTTACTTATACTGCTCTTATAGATGGGTGTTGCAAGGCCGGGGAAATGAGTGATGCATTCTCTCTTCACAACCAGATGGTTGAGAAGGGTTTGATTCCTAATGTTGTCACTTATACAGCATTGGTTGATGGCCTGTGTAAACGTGGTGAGGTAGATATAGCAAATGAACTTCTTCTTGAAATGTCTGAGAAGGGCCTTCAACCAAATGTCTGCACATATAATGCACTTATCAATGGTCTTTGTAAGGTAGGAAATATAGAGCAAGCCATAAAAATTATGGAAGAAATGGATCTGGCAGGGTTTTATCCTGACACTATTACATATACTACACTCATGGACGCTTATTGTAAGATGGGTGAAATGGCCAAGGCTCATGAGATGCTGTGGGTTATGCTTGATAAAAGACTTCAGCCTACAATTGTTACATTCAATGTGCTAATGAATGGGTTTTGCATGTCAGGGATGTTGGAAGATGGTGAAAGACTAATTAAATGGATGTTTGAAAAAGGTATAAGGCCGAATGCCACAACAATCAATTTTCTCTTGAAGCAGTACTGTATTAGAAATAACATGCGTGCTACAACAGAGATTTATAAGAGGATGTATGCTCAAGGAGTGATGCCTGACAATAATACATATAATATTTTGATTAAAGGGCATTGTAAAGCTAGAAATATGAAAGAGGCATGGTTTTTGCATAAAGAAATGGTTGAAAAGGGATTTGATCTAACTGCTGCTTCCTATAATGCTCTTATAAAGGGTTTCTGTAAGAGGAAGAAATTTGTGGAGGCTAAGAAGCTATTTGAGGAGATGAGAACTCAAGGCTTTGTTGCAGACAAAGAGATATATGATATTTTTGTTGATGTAAACTATGAAGAAGGGAACTGGGAAAATACTCTTGAGCTTTGTGATGAAGCAATAGAGAAATGTCTTGTTAGGAGAACTTAGTTGACTTTTGCGTATGCCACTTTATGATGGAATTATCAGGGCAGTAATTGTTGTTTGTGTTGCTCCTTCTTTCTCGGTAGTTTCACTGAAAGTAACTTGCATATGATGACACCAGTTACTCTTTTGATTAAAGGAGTGACATGGGACTTCCAGGTATTTTCCAATTCCAAAATATTGAAACAGAACATCCCAGTAGTGCACACAAACACGAGGGAGTTTTACATACAAATGTAATAGAGATTTGTTTGAATGTGATAGACATTTTTTAGTAGAAGAATGTAAATAGAGATTTTAAATAGAAGTAATTCTTGCAGCTTTCTATATTCCTGTTGTAGGTTTCCCATCCTTTAAGACCTGTTATAGAGAGCTGTAATGAATAATGAAAAATTGATGATTTACTTCAGAGTTGACGTACTCATCTGCTAAAATTTGAAATTCCTTCAAAGAAATCGTAATAATCATGCAGTGCTATGTTTTCATGAAAAAGCATTACTGCTGATGTAAATAAATTATTCATATCTATTGAAATCTTTAAAGATTACATGGTGTTAAAAAATTATGTTAGTTTGTTTGAATCTGTTAAAGTTAGTTTTATTTAATTTGGTGGAAAGAATATATTAATTGGTAGAAATTTTAGTCATCACTTACTGGTTCGTTAAAATGTCTGAAATGGTAATCTGAATTTGGTACCAGGGTTAGTTGTTTTCAAGAATAATAACAATAATCAGCAACGGCTAAAGTGCAAAATCAGGCATTTTGATAGCATGGAGATCTAAACAGTGTTGGAAATGTGCAAGATCAAGCGCAACAATATAGATATTTAAACAGAAATTTTTATAGAAAGTAACTCTAGAAACCTTCTACTTTTCTTGTATTTTTTTTCCATCCTTTGAGACCTGTTACGGAGAACAGTAATCAATGACTATTTACTTTCTACTTGATACAAGGGCTAAAAGTCTAAATTCCTTTCATCTCACTGAAATTTCTGTCAAAGTTTGATTTAACTTGTAAGAGGAGACCCCAATGAAGAGAAATTATTAAAGGAGGGAGGGGGGTTGGAAGTGTATTAAGAAAATTGTAACAGAATAGGTACTTATATAAACGGATTAATAACCATCAGTTAGCATAACAGAATGGTATAAATAGTGAAAGAGGAAGAAGAGAAGAGGGGAGATTGTTATCAAGAAAAAATAGTGAGGCCCAAATGTGACAAACCACTAAAGAGCTTATCGAGTTGTATTATTAGTTTCAGTGACTTATCTGATTATCACACTGATACGGGTTGGAGGGCTGAAAAACATAATAAAGATTCATATTTTATTGCACTTTCATTTCTCTGTATTAGTTTTATAACTTGCTTGTATCCATTAAAACAAATTCTAGTTAATTTAGTGCTAGGAGGAAATAAACTCCTAGAAAATTTTAGCTGTAAAAACATATGAATAATAATGTTTGCTTATTTGTGTTTGTTTTCTAGCATTGGTATTCTACCTGGGTACTTAGAATTTTGTATCATGGGAGCATAGATACATTTTTATATCCATATGTTCTGCTGGTAGCTTTTTCTATCTTATTTCTGTACTGTGATTATTTTTCTTTCAGTATTCTCAGTATATGGAGAGCATAAGGGTAGGATGCTTAAAGAAATATTTTCTTACTAGTCGTAATTCTCAGTTGACAAATGTCAAGGCAAAGGCAAGTATTTGACAATTCCAATATTTGATGATTCTATTTGGCCATGTTAACTATGTTTGAGGGATTACTTTAAGCTGATCGACGTATGGGGTTAACACGTTCGAGGGACGAACTGTGACAGGGATTGTACTGTTTGTAGCCTCCAACCCAGGGCTACAAAGTTGTCTTGTTGGTTGTTCACCAGCCTATGGTAAGATGTTACCTGGATAAATAGCCAGTAAAAGTTGAGACATGATAATGGCTCAGTTTCTTCCATCGTATGTTGCAATATACTCGTTGTTCTTGAAAGAGATGCAGGAGTGCTCTTCTAAGTGGAAAACAAAAATCAATATATGGCATAAATGTGGGTATTGGTGTCCCAGTATGTCCACAGAGGAGCTTGAGATTTCCCTGATGTTGGGATACTGACTTAGATGCATATTTCTGATATGTTGGTATAAATTTGCTTTCCCTGGGATCCAGTTTTTGCAATTACAGTGGCTTTATCTGATTTGTAGTCAATTAGAATGCCTGTATTCGAGGCCTAATATCAAAGCATGTATATTCTTGAGTGGATTTTAGGATGTGAATATGAACCGGTATGTTGAAGAATAATATTTACAATATTTAATAATTCTATCTAATAACTTAGCAGTGACAATAAAGAAAGGTAGGAAGTAGGTGTAGTAGAATAGTGGACAGGGTTAGGTAACAGTACACAACTTCATCTAGCATTCTACGTTCACGTTGTGAACTAACCTCCTAACACTCTACATCAACTAATCTTCTCATCACTATTGCTTCATTCTTCTATTTAATTATTAGTGATGATGAGCATCCAAGTAGAAAGACAAACCTAGGGAATTGTAACAGGTGACAATGAATAACGAGGTGAAGTTGTTGGGAGCATGGCCAAGCCCATACGTGTTGAGGGTTCGGATAGCTCTAAACATGAAATCAGTGAAGTATGACTTCCATGAGGAAAAGTTATCGTCCAAAAGCCAGCTTCTTCTTCAATCCAACCCCATTTACAAGAAAATCCCAGTTCTCATTCATAAGGAGAAACCCCTCTGCGAGTCTTTGATCATTGTGCAATATGTGGATGATGTTTGGTTCTCTGCCTCTCCCATTCTCCCTTCTGATCCTTATGACCGTGCCATTGCTCGTTTCTGGACCGTCTACATTGATCAAACGGTATAATAACTCTCTTAATCCCTGCCGTTGTTCCCCATTTAGTTCTAGAAGTGATGCAGTTTTATGTTTCCAAAGGGAACTTACCAATTTAAGAAATTTCTTTTCAAGTTTACTAATTTTTGTAAATTTCGAATAAATTTTCATGAAAAAAAGATTGTAAAAATGAGGCATATATAATGAGTAGTGATAATTAACAAGACGCTGAAAGTGTACTATTTTTTGTATTGAATGAATGTTTAACTCATTTTCATTATTTTAACATAAGAAGATAAAAAAGAGTGTAGCTTATGATGTTTGTGACTACGTGAGCAGTTGTATCCAACTATGAGATCCATTAGAGGAGCTTCGAAAGAGTATGAGAAGAAGAGGTTGATAGAGGAAGTGAGAAAAGGATTGGCAATGTTGGAGGATGTGTTCAAAGATAGCAGCAAAGGCAAGGGCTTTTATGGTGGTGACCAAATTGGGTTGTTGGATATTGCACTTGGAAGCTTCTTGGGGTGGCTGAGGGTGGTAGAGATAATCAACGGGGTGAAGTTGCTTGACCAAAACAACACACCTGAGCTGCTGAAATGGGCTGAAAGGTTTTGTGCACATTCTGCTGTCAAAGATGTTATGCCAGAGACAGGGAGGCTTCTTGAGTTTTCCAAAACTCTAGCTAAGGGCTGAAAATGGATATGCTTCTACTCAAAGTTATTGAAGTTTTCTATAAAATAACATGCCGTGCAGTGTTGCTCATGCATTCCTCAGAGTTTAGTTTTCTTTTCTTTAATTGAAATCTGTGTAGTTGGAACTTGATATGAATATTGTTTCTCGCCTGATTTTTGTGGTTCTGCCTACAAATTTAAACCAGACACAAAGAGTCTTGGAAACTTTTTCTTTTTTAAATTCGTAAATAAGCACAGAATGTGTGATTTGAGACAAATGATTCAAAATGAAAAAGAATTGGAGAGAAGAAAAAAAAGTTAACGCAGCTGTAATTTCAGCACAACTCAAACATGTTTCACTTTACGAAAATACGAATTTTCTTTCAAAGTTCATCTCTGTTTACTTTTATATTGTCTTTAAAATTTTGTAATGTAGTGGCAGTAACTATAAAGAGGCTGAAAATGCACAATTTTTGTTAATAAAAACTAATAACGAGTAAAATTTAATTAGTGGCTCAGAAAAAAAAATGACAGTCTTAACGATGTAAAGTGTATTTATTTAAACATTAAAATTATATGGCGTTTCTTTGTCTATCAAATGCATACCTCAAATTAGAAGAGTTGACTCTTATTGTCTTTTTTTTCCCTTCTGCTGAACGTATATTTATTAAAAGTTATTATCTCAAATGCTTTGGTCAACCCAATTTGAAATTATAATGGAAATTAAACCATATTGGTTGTCAGTCTGCTATAGAGTTGGACCAAGAAATTATTTATAATGTCATGATTGTTTTAAGGGGTTGAGTTCAAAAGGTAAATGAGTTGAACAATCACCAAATCTTTTGCAAAATTCAGAATGAGAATCTTGTTAAATCTACGAATTTAAGCACCTAGTTGTTTTCAAATTTATGCATAAAAACAATACTAAATTATATCAATAAATTGAATGATAAACATATAGAAACATTAACATAATAAATTTTTATATTGGTTTACTTTATTTCAAGAGTTGCATCGAGTTGCTCTTACTAGTTAAGCTCACACTAAAATTTGAAAGTTTTTACTAAGCATACAACCAAAACAACAAAAGTAAAGAACTCAAAAAGTTAATTTTGAAACATGTAAGAGTTGATTACTCTACTAGGAAACCCTATTCCTAAACTATACCTATAAACATTATCCTAAAAAATTCTATTAACTAAAATTGAATTGAGAAAATGAAAAATATATTACCTATAATAAGATTAAGGTTTAATAGGTTCGAAGGTCCCTGTTTATGTGGATTTGCATCAATTAGGTCCTCCTATGATGAAAGTGTTCAATTGGGTCCCTATTTTGGTAAAATTGAACCAATAATGTCCTGTTCGTTAATTTTAGTAGACGGCGTTAACTTTAGTACTTGTGGCATGGTGACGTGGTATTTAATAACCACATGGCACATAAAAACCTCGTTACCTGGAATGAAAATGGTGTTTTCGTAAACTTTGTTGCCTTGTCTTTGTTTGGTCTCGGTCTCTTTACAGACAAACTATTCACCATAATTAATTCGCCATTAATGTACAATAATAGCTCATGTTACAATTTTCAAACTAAAATTAACGAAAGGAAGAGCCCTAGCTTATCTCCATTAATTAAATTTCAAATTACAATTTTCTTTCTGGAAGCGAAAGGAAAGATCCAGAGAAAGAATATTATATATTATATTAATAACAATTTCTTACCGAGAGTGTGTTCTTGTTACTGTGCATCCAAACTGTTCCACAACAGATTCATCGTGCTTCTGGATTCTTTACCACAGTTGTTCCGTAAATGCCAACATCTTATCCTTTTGTTCCTGCATGAACTTAGTTTGCACATTTGTAGTGTGGCGAGATGGCAGTGAAGGTAGCCGCCGACGGAGGGGTATTGCGGGACTCGGTGATGGTGGTACGGGAAGAACTGATGGTGGTGGTGCAGCAGTGTGGTTCTTCTGGAATTCTCGTTACCGTACTACGGCGACGCCGAACGCCCTCTTGCGTCTCTCGTCGTCGACTTTTGAACTGACAATTTTTTTTTTGTTTTCCACATTAGATCCCTCTCTTACAATACAACCCACGAGGTTTAAGAAAATATGGAGTCCGAGAAGACAAACCAAAACGACATCATCACAATCGCTCCCCCATGAGGATCAGATCAACCGGATCTTCCCAGAAACCAATTGAAAGAAAAGTTTTTCAGATTCTGCAAAGCTGGAAACAAATGAAAAAAAAAAGGGAGAAATTGTCAAAAAAAAATGAAAGAGTTCGTGTTGTTTTGTTGGAATGTCTGACAGTGGTTTGAAAAAAATAAAAATAATATGATTAGAATGGAAAAGAAGAAGAAGGTGAGGAAGGTTTGAAGTCAGAAAGGGATCTGGAAGAGGAAGAGTGAGGTTTCCAATGTAGAGCTCGCGAAGTGTGGTGAGGTTTCCAATGTAGAGCTCGCGAAGTGTGGTGAGGTTTCCAAGCTCCAGAGAGATGTTTCCCGTGAGCTCATTACCGGAGACGGCGAGGTAATGGAGGTGCCAAGGAATCTGGCCGGAAAAAAGTTGTTGCTGGAGTGAAGGTGACGAAGGAGGGGCATGGCGGCCACTTTTGTCAAAGCATACACAAATTATTAAATCCACCTATTGCGTGTGCCACGTCTGTAAAAAATGACATCTCACTTAGCCATCAAGCAAGAGTTTTAACTCCGTTTGCAGAATTTAACGGTAAGGACTTGATTAATTCAATTTTTCATAAACAGGGACTCAATTGAGTCATTTGAAAATATGGAGACCTATTTGACGTAAATCTGCATAAATAAGGACCATTGAACCTATTAAACCTAAGATTAATACAAAGAAAAAGAAATAAACAAGCGACCCTCTAATTTTTTTTTCAATTATATTATTAATCATAAAATGTACATAAAGAAAGTTTCAAGAACAATTTATTTTTACCAAATTTGGAATCTTTCTTAACAAAACAAAAGAATGTTAATGTGTATAAATTAAAGGTGACAAAGTGGGACGACGAATCGAGTCAGTCCATAGGCCCACTAGTAAAAACGAGTGGGGTGTTGCTCCCTCTACCATCTCAAGTGCTCCTGCACCTCCTGCCTATTTCCTTTTATTCCAAAAATACTCTACATCTCTCCGTTATTTTCTTTTATTCCAAAAATACCCTACACTTCCCCATTATTCTCAATAATCTTTCTTTTTCTCTCTCTGCGTTAATGGAGTATTCACACACCTCCCCATTATCCTCAACAATCTTTCTCTTTCTACATTAATGGAACATTCACATGACTCAGATTTCAACTTGTGATATATTGCAAAATATAAAATTCAGAGCAAACTTCAATATTAGTACTTCTACCACTTCCATTTTATAAACTTAAAAATTAGATGCAAATACAAAATAATAAACATAATAATATTAATTATAAATAATAATAATATATTATTATTATTATATACTAACTTTATAATGACGAAAGAACTAAATAAATTACAAATCTTTAACAAATAATTTTTCTTTTATATTTTAAATATTTAATAATATTTTTATATTATTTATCTAATAAATTAAATACTTTATTCAAGTTATTTGAATCAAACATGTGGGTAAGTTAAAACATAATATAATGTTAAAAATTATAGATATTAAATGTAAAAAAAACACATATATATAAACATTTTTCTAAAAATTTAGAACAAAATCTGAATTTTACATTTTGCAATATATCACAAGTTCAAATCTGAGCCATATGAAGGCTCCATTAATGTGGAGAGAGAAAGAGAAAGATTGTTGAGGATCATGGGGAGATTTAAGGTATTTTTGGAATAAAAGAAAATAGTGGAAATGTGTAAAATATTTTTGGAATAAAAGAAAATAGTGGGGAGGTGCAAGAACACTTGGGATGGTGGAGGGAGTAACACTCAAACGAATGATAGACTAACATTTTGAATCCACTAACTTACTGAAGCCTGATTTGCATAACATGCAGCTCATGCGACCCTAGAATAGGGTAGGGTTTGTCCGCATAAATTGAAAATTGTGTTTCAATCAATTAAATGTCACAATTTGTGCTTAATTTCTCTCATCAGTTGTATATTAATGTTGCTGCTTGTGTATATTTATTTTTATTAAAATGTTTGTGAATTGGTGTTATTTGGATCTTATATGGAAGTGATTTGAGTTTCAAAATTAAAAATACTTGTTCTTTTTGTTCTAAAACTGTTACTAAACACAGAAACAATGTTATAATTATTAAATGGAAGGATGAGGAGGAATGATGGAAACCTATACAAGGAGCTTGATGGAGATTCATCCAGAGAGTTACAACTTGAACTAGGGCTAGGAGGATGGAAGAAGAAAAAGGACTTCTACTCTTGTGGAAGATACTGTTTTAGCTTGTTTTTTCATTCTCTTTAAGCCTTGTAAATATATAAATAAGTATTTTCTTTAAACCTTATATTTTAGCCAATGTTACATTTCATTTAGGCTTGTATTTTGGCCAATTTTGTTGTTCAAGTAATGTTTTAATCGATTAAAAAAACTCATAATCGATTAAACAAACAAGTTTTCTAAAAATGCAACATTATGTACTGATTTAATCGATTAAGAAAGCTTATAATCGATTAAGATAGATAGACTACATTAGAAAGTGAAATTTTGGCTTTTTAACTTACTTCTTGAGTAGGAAGGCAATCTAACATGTTTTTGGGCTTGCTTGGGCATTAAGGAACCTTCTGGAACATGGTTTAAATGAGAAGGCTCCTATACATTGCATCTACTCTTGAAGAAGGTTCAAGCTTTCTAGTTCAATGCACCATTGTTGATTCAAAATACCTTTGTTTTCTTCTTTGTTAAGACTTAAGTTCACTCGCCCTTCTATAAAAGGAGTGCTCATACAACTATACATTCAACTTAGCCTTGAATGTAGAGGAAATTGTGCCTAAATTTTGCAACTCTCCATTTTTCTAAGTGCATTAGGATGGTCTTATTCTTGACTTCTCCTAACCTTTTCCTTGAAGGTTGGCCCAACCTTCTTCAAGAAACACTCCAAACCCACTCTCCAAACACAACATCCTTCATCTTTTTATGCCTCCACGTCCATTACATCATCTCCATGGATTCTTCTTCAACTTGAGTGAAAATGGTTTCCATTATCTTGGCACCAAGACTTGTTCCTCATGTGGGTTTTGACCTATTCTTTGGATCATACTCCATCATTGGAGTCTATTGTGCAGATTAATAAGATTGACATGGTCCACCTCCATCATTTGGATTTGCACCAAATCACCTTTCCATCATTTGGTATTTATGGTTAGAAGCATCATTTTGATATCCCTAGCAATGCCTACATCCTAGCATAGGTTTCATTCATGAGTCTTCCAGAGATAAATGTTATTGATCCAATTCCATGTTGTTTCTTGCGTTTCTTATATGTATTGTGTTTGTGTTTGAATAATATATATTTCATATTATCTTTAAACTTGGTTCAAAGTCATTTGTTATTCTTGAACCATCCATGTGTGTAATAAGATTTTTATTTCTATTTTAATCTATTAGGAGAAATTTTAATCGATCAATATATACAATATCTTCAATTTTGTGTCTTTTCTTGAATTTTATGATCTTGTGTAAAGATATAAAAAGTTTGAATAATAAATAATAATGTCTTCATTTCTTTTTTTTTTTTGCCCTGTTGAGATGGATTGAAGGGTTTTATACATAAAGTCAAATATGTTATGTTATTCCATAGAAGAATAATGAGGCTGTCAAAACCATATGACACTGAATTATATTTTTAAATTTTTAAATACCAAACGAAAAGCACCAGTAGTCTAGTGGTAGAATATTACCCTGCCACGGTACTTGACATAGCTATAGTATGTTGAATATAAAAAACTTTTAAATTTATGAAAAAATAAGTGTTACTATGAGTGCAATGGACAAAAATTTTCATCGTGTGAATATTCAGTAATATTTGATTACTTCAATATAAAAAATAATATTACATTTAGATTACATAATTATCATAATTGTTTTTATTAATAGAAAACTAATATTTAATTATAATGTATTTAAATGCAATGAACAAACTAGGCCTTTTGATGGGTTCTTATGAAATATTTTTACATGAAAAATAAAAGTGTATATTATTTATGCTTAATTAAATTTTAAGTATGTCATAAATTTTTAATATTTGAATTGAGCACTTATTAAAATATATTTTAGCAAAAGTTTACAAATTTTTTTATTAATCTAAATATCACAATTTAATTTTTGTCATTCCATTAATTAAGTCTTTCTATCTCAATTCATTCATTCTTTTGTATTCTTTTTCAACTCACAAGTTAACGTGCTCCTTCTCTCTTCAAAAAGAATTTATTGAAGAATTAAAAAGATTAAAGAAAGAATAAACAAGTAAGAATAAACAAGTTGGACAGGAGAAAATATTTTAAAAACTCAACAAAACAAAAAGTTAATAAAAATTCAATTAAAACTAAATAAATTTACTATATATATTTAAAACTTAGTTAATCCTTATACAATTACCATTATTAGTTTTTAGAAGCACATAGGCTTCTTTATTAAAAAAGAAGAATGCTTAAATTTTAATTATTTTATAAAATATGTTTAAATTTTAAAAATTTATAAAATATGTTTAAATTTTAAAAATTTATAAAATATGTTTAATTTTTAAAAATTTATAAAATATGTTTAAATTTTTAAAAGATTATAAAATATAATTTAAGTTGTATAGAAACAAAAACAAGGCTGAAGACAACTAAATATACGGTAGGGATCCGCATCAGAAAATTATTTTTTATTGGTTTTTAAAACTCAACAAAACAAAAAGTTAATAAAAATTCAATTAAAACTAAATAAATTTACTATATATTTAGAACTTAGTTAATCCTTATACAATTACCATTATTAGTTTTTAGAAGCACATAGGCTTCTTTATTAAAAAAGAAGAATGCTTAAATTTAATTTTTTTTTATAAAATATGTTTAAATTTTTAAAAAATTATAAAATATAATTTAAGTTGTATAGAAACAAAAACAAGGCTAAAGAGAACTAAATGATATGTCATTCTGAATAAATAAATATACGGTAGGGATCGCATCAGAAAATTATTGTTTATAGGTAAAAAAATCTCGAAGTCACATACTGCAACTTAGCCGGCAATGTTTTGACTTTTGTTTTCTTTAAATAATAACTATTTAATTATGGGGGAAGAGTGTTACAAAATATCAAAGTATTAGACAAATTTTAAAAAGGGTTTTTTTCTTTAAATTTACGTAAGACTACCTCTAAAAAGATATAAAATAAAAGATAATAATTAGGATAATAAATAATATTTTTTTATTTTTTTATATTTTAAATTAAATTTTTAAATTATTAAAATATTCTTGATTTAAAGTTAATTTTTTTAATAGAAACTTTTTTATAATTTAAAACTTAATACACTTTACTAAAATATACCAACTTCAAAAATTCTTAAGTAAATTAGTATATCCGTGTAAAAACTAAATTATTTAGAACTTATGAATTCTCTTATTATCTCTTTTAGTATGTTTTCTAGTCCTAAGGTTATATTATTATTATTTTTATTTTTTTTACTTTTAGACAACATATATGTGTATCCATCCAAAGAGAGAATATCCATATATATGGACATACGCAGTTACCTTGTGGAATATCGATGACGAAGAGCGAGTTAAAGGTGATTGGAAAATGGTCGAGTCCTTATGCTATGCGAGTGAAGATTGCCCTGAACATCAAAGCCCTTGAACATGAGCACTTTGAAGAAACGTTGAACCCCAAAAGCGACCTTCTTCTTCAATCCAATCCTGTGTATGGCAAAGTCCCAGTTCTCCTCCACCATGGCAGACCCATCTGTGAATCTTTGATCATAGTTCAATACATAGATGAAACATGGTCCACTGATCCTCCTATCCTCTCCTCCGATCCTCACGATAGAGCTCTTGCTCGCTTCTGGGCTGCTTACATAGATGATAAAGTAAAGTTCTTTCTTTCCCCTTCTGTTTCCATGTTTGTAACTAATTTTTGAGCAAGTATAATTTTCTTTTAAATTGTCAAAAGATGAAATTAGTTTGATTTGATTTCATTATTTTGTGGATATGTTGCAGTGGTTTCCATCCATGAAAAGCATTATGACTGTTGAAGGAGAGGGGGAAAGGAAGCCATACTTTGAGGTGTTGGAAGAAGTACTTGAAAGGATGGAGGGTGCTTTCTGGAAATGCAGCAAAGGAAAGCCATATTTTGCAGGAGACAGGATTGGATTCCTTGACATTGCTTTTGGGTGCTTCCTGGGATGGCTCAGTGTGATAGAACATAGATATGAAAGGAAACTGCTGGTTGAAGCAAAGGCTCCTGCTTTGGTGAAATGGGCTGAGAGATTTGCTGCTGACCCTGCTGTCAAGGGGCTTATACCTGAGACTGATAAGCTTGTTGAGATTTCCAAGTCTCTTCAGATCAAATGGAGAGCTGCAATTGGCAAGAACTAGGATTGGGTAGTGGGAGTTGTCTGTGCTGATGGTGCATTGCACTTGTATGATGAATTGTGTGGAAAAATAAAACTCATTTACTTGGGGTTCTGTTGCAGTTAAATATGTCTTTCTGCTCTCTTTACTTCAGAGTTTTTTCTTCACCTTCTGTCATTTCAGTTACTGGTTCAGTTTGTATTTCAGTGTCATGTAAGTTCATTAAATTATCCCTTTCGCAACAAGTTTCACAATCTTATAGCATTTCTGACTAGGACATAATAATCACCAAAATAGAATATTTTCACAACATTGCTTCATTCTTTTGAGCTTTACAAACTTAAGTTTAGTAGTGTTGTCCGAGAGTTTAAGTCTTATTGAGTAAAGAAAAAAAAATTGAATATCGTACTGTGTTACGATCGGAAAGTCAAGGATTGAAGAAATGATTCACCGGTCTGAAATAGTTATTATTTCCTAATTAATCTGAATAATAACAATTATTAATAATAATAACAATTATTAGTGGATAATTAATAAAAATAATAGTTATTAATTGATCATTAATAAGAATAATGTCATTTATTGGTAATAAATGAGTCTGACATAGTAGTAAGTTCAATATATTTATAAATTAAATATATGTTGAAGTAGGTAATTAATTTTGATTAATAATCTTTATTAAAATAATTTTATGCAAATTAATTGACTTAAATGTGAGAATGTCTTTTAGAGACATCCTTTCACATGACTTTAACAAGAAGGAGAAAGAATGTAGAACCTAACTTGGGTGAAGGATAATAAGTTCAGTTGGTCTTTAGGACTGCGTGAATTTTGAGTAAGGAACATCAGTTCCTTACTCGAAATATTTTATTTTGATACTCACCGTGGAAGTGAGCCACGTCCCCTGTAACCACCACAAGGAACCACACAAGCGGTACAGTAGAAGACAATAACCTAATTGTGTGGCCCAATCCTCATCATCTCATCAAAAAACTCTCACACACTCCTCTGTGCATGATTGCAATCCTTGTTCATACGACACCGTGCCAAGAAGAATGCCTTGCCCTGAGTGGAAGACTACAGGGACGACCCTAATGCCGAACCCGATTCCTCTGTCGAATGGGATAAGCTCGGCGATGGAAACACCCACAAATCTGAGGAGGACCTCGACCCTGATTCATGGCGCTCCATCTTTGAGCCCTTCTCCGGAGACCCCCAGCCTCTGTTGAGATTTAACGCCACCTACTACATCGTCGACAAGCTTATATTCAGCAAGTCCCACCCTCGTTGAGGACGGCGCCACAGAGATCACTGTCACAGCCGAGACTGACCGTCCCGTCGCACGATCGGGTCTTAGGTGTTTGTGGGAAATAGGGCTTTTAAGAGAACGAAGCAAGGGGAAGGCATTTTTTATCACCACTTTGCCGCCGAGGGCGGAAACATGTAGTCCAAGATAGCTTTGACTTATAAAAAGGTCATAATAGCAGGTTCAGTATGTGGGGCTGGAGTAACAATCATCCTTTCCATCATTTCCTTTTTATTCTACAAATGCCATAAGAGCGTGAAGGAATTCTGAATGCCAGTAATGGTGGAAGAGCCACTAAACTTTTGAGTGGCAAAGAGATAAAGAAAGCCATAAACGACTTTTCCAATGATCGACTTCTTGGTGTCCAAGGCTCTAAGGGCTTTCTTCAAGATTGTTGTGGTTCTCAAGTGTGCCAAGTTTGGCAACTCCAAAGGCATTGATTGAGTCCTTAATGAGGTTCGCATATTATGCCAAGTTAACCACCGAAACGTTGTCGGTCTACTTGGTTGCTGTGTGGAACTCGAGCAGCCTATTTTGGTTCATGAGTTCATAGAAATTGCACGTTAGAATGTTGATCTCTTGCAAGGTCAAATTCCTAAGGGTCATGGTTTGCTTAGTTGGACTCAGCGCCTTGAAATTGCACGTTAGAATGTTGAGGGCCTTGCTTACGTTCACTTCATGGTTGTGCCCTCTATCTACCACAAAGATGTCAAGTCTAGCAACATTCTGCTAGGTATCAATATGAGTGCCAAGGTTTCAAATTTTGGGTTGTCTAGGTTGACCCAGACATATATAAGTCATATCTCCACTTGTGCTTGGGGGAACCCTTGGGTACCTTGATCTTGAGTATTATAGAAACTTTCAATTGACTGAGAAGAGTGATGTTTACAGTTTTGGATTGATGTTTCTTGAGCTTTTGACAGCTTAGAAGGCAATAGATTTTAACAGGGCACCAGATGATGCGAACTTGGCAATTTATGTTCATAGAATGTTGGAGGAGGAACAATGGATGGATGTCATTGATCCAATGTTGAAGAATGTAGCCAGTGTTGGGGAGGTTCGACACACACATAGATCTCCACACATGGTAAGATATTGTCCGCTTTGGGCCAAGCCCTCAAGGGTTTGCTTTTGGTACCACTCCAAAAGGCCTCTTACCAATGGAGGTATCTATGTGTATATAAACCCTTGACCAACCCTTCTTTTACTCAATGTGGGACTTTGTTTGTACTTCAACATCCTCCCTCAAACAAAGGACTATGGTCTCCTTCCTCCCCCGCTGCGGAAGTCTTATGGTCTTTTCATCCCCGAGTATACCATGGTCAACATGGAGCATTTCTCTTTTGCCCTCTTTCACGATCCATGGTCACAACACTGAGCATCTCTTGCTCTCCCCACCTCTCATGATTCATCCGGCGATCCGCCACTGGCCACCTGCCTGGCTCACCTGATCATGGGGGAGGGGGGGGGGTACTCAGTTGAGCCCGATCACCAGACTCGAACCATGGGCCCTGATTCCACTGTTTGGGAGGTTCAACACACACATAGATCTCCACACATGGTAAGATATTGTCCGCTTTGGGCCAAGCCCTCACGAATTTGCTTTTGGTACCACTCCAAAAGGCCTCTTACCAATGGAGGTATCTATGTGTATATAAACCCTTGACCAACCCTTTTTTTACTCAATGTGGGACTTTGTTTGTACTTCAACAGCCAGTAGCCAGCATTGTAGAGCTAGAGACTATGAAAGCAGTGGCATTTCTGGCATTGGGCCGCTTGGAGGAACATAACTGAACTTGGGCTAGTTGGTGATGGCCCAAATAGTTACCAAATTTTGCTTGGAGGGAACAAGAAATAAACATCATTGGCTCAAAGTTTCATGGACAAGAATGGGATTTGATAAAGCTTAATTTTAGCAAGATCTACTCATTTGTTTGTGGTAAAACAACCTTGAAGAGAGAATATTAGCAGATTAAGGAACATGGTCATTCCAGGGTTTTCTGCAATTAACCTAGGTTTGAGGATATAGCCCAAGCATACCTTGGTCGCTCCCGCTCTCAGTTGGACATCATATGTTCAGCATGTTAGGCTCTAATTGCTTGGCTCTTGTTCAAGCCTTAATCAGGAACCTCAACTCTTATGATACAGACTCCCGAACGGTGTTTGTATCAATGTCCTCCACTATTCTTTTGTACAAGTTGGAGGACACTAAGCACCTACATCTGGCCACGAAACATCCTAATATGTATTTATCATTTTTGGTCTTCAAACATTCAATCGAAGACCAAGCAGTCTTGCTTGCCCGGCCATCTGGCCTTATAACCTAAACTAGTTTGTTATTAACTGTCTAACTGTTTAATCTCGTAAATGCGTGGGTCTGATTGGCTACACTTTATCTGATCGTTCAAATTACTATTATTCTTCTGTGCAGATGACTGAACCTTGAATATAAACTACTTGGTCAACTTAGAACTCGCCGACCAGTTAGGAGTGATCTTCCATCGGATCATTTCTTCAACCTAGGAAAGTCCGTAAGACTCCTAGAGCTCACCAACCGGTGAGGAGCGATCTCCCACCGGATCATTCCTTCAGCCTAGGAAAGTTCTAAGACTCCTAGAGCTCACCGATCAGTTGGGAATGTTCCAAAGTGAACTCCCATGGCATCGTCATTTATACGGCCTAGGGAACATTCCTAATGAACTCCTAGAGCTCATCGATCGAGTAGAAGAGAGAGGAACGAAGACTTAAAGCACAGACTCCCTAATACAATGCGAACAACCTTTATCAAGCTCACAATAATCCCTATGTACATCTTCCAATAAAAAGCCTGTTTGGACTTGGGGGGTTTGTTTACTATATTACGGTAGGTCAGGCAAGGATCGGGCAATAACAATTATTAACGAGCATTTAATGAGAATAATAGTCATTGATTAACAATTAATAAGAATAATGTTATTTATTGATAATAAATGAGTTAAACCTAATGGTAAGCTCAATATAATATTTATAAATATATATATATCTGAAAGAGAGAGGTCAAATAATTAATTCTGATTAATTATCTTTATTATTATGCAAACCCTTTAAATTTTGATTTGAAAATAATATAAATTCTTTGTGAATCAAACTATTTGTCTCCTCGTGAATCTTTAGCGAAAAGATTTATCAAGATGAGCTTAGACAAATTTGATTTTAATTGAAATTGATTTTATACACATTCTACGATAATGAGCTTATATTCTTTGGGATTAGAGTGCTGTTCTAAGTTCAGTTTTGGTAACAGTTAGCAATTAGGATTTGCATATCTCAATACTGAGTACAACGGACCATTTCAACTAGAATACATTTCCATATGAGAAAAATGTCCCAAAGTTTTCTGATAAGCAGTGTTGCACATCTACACTTTATTCACATTTGCAATTACAATTTCTATTGATGTTCATTGTAAAACCATATTAAACACACTTCTTTTGAGAAAAGAAATATGCGAAGAATTATTTAAGATAATAATAGACGTATTTTTGACAAAAAAAAAGTTTTGAGAGAAACATTTTTAGTAAGTTCTCTTCAATCGTCATATCAGAGGACGAATAATCTCTTAGTGTGTTTACCTTTACAATAATATTTGATAACAAATAAATTTTTCAATAAAATAAAATTAGATTATTTATAAGTTAATAGGTTATTTAGATATGATTTTTTAAAATGAGATTTTTAATTTATAAATAAACTAGTTTTAATATACGGAAAAAATATTTCAGTTTTTTTTTAATTTATTTTCTTATAATTATTTCAGTATGTCCAATAGTCTCGTATCACTTAAAAGTTGAAGCCAATATTAGTTTATATATATTTTCTTCCATCCATTCTTTGAGACCTTTTTTAAAGAGAATGGTAACGAAATTCTACTCTCCAAAAGCGGCTAATATATCGAAATAATGCATTGATTGACTTTAACGATGTCATGGTGAAATTGAAATTAAAACATTGTGCCCATCGTGAGGCTGAAAACAATGTTCTAAGGACAAATCATCGATTCTCTTAATTGTTGAAAATTCATTAACAAAGGCTTCGATAAATTTTTGGAGTTCGATAACATTGATGTTAAGACAAGATCGTCTAAGAGAGATGCTAGGATTGTCTAAAACATACATAGTTTTGAAGTTTAACAAACAACATTAAGCAAAATAATCTTGGGTAATAAAACATCTAAAAATATAAAAGAGCATAGACACAAAGAACAAAAGAACCAAATTACATTCTCTTATGATTGTAAAAGATAAAGCATCTAAACACTGGAAAATGGAGATCACAAAACCATCTAGTTACCCACTTAACGTGAAAAAGATGTCACAAAGAAAAATGTCTAAGATTAGAAGCATTTATGCATCAAGCCAAATCAAGTATTAGAAAGTGGGTTTTTAAGCCTAACTCAACCCTACAAAACTGGCTTGTAAGGTGAGCTTTGCACCTCACTTATATATTATAAATTGGCCTTATCTCTAGTCGATGTGGGACTTCCAACACACCCTCTTCACGCCGAGGTATAGACATATCGTGCGTGAAAGTAGAAATTGGGTGGTCCAATAGCGGCCCGACAACGGGTGGAATAGAAACAGAATTGCCCACTTAGAACTCGCTAGGATAGGCTTTAACCATGGCTCTGATACCATGTTACAAGAGAAGAAAGGATGAAATATTGTATTTCTTATTGAATGATAAGGAAAGAGTACAATTGATATATATAATTATTCATAGCAATATAAAAAAAGGAATATAAGTATAAAAATATATGAACATAAATGCACAGATATGAACAGAGAATAAAATAATTCCAATATATCACATTCTTCCGCAACCAATTCTCTTACTACCAAAATCTTCATCTTCTACCTCTCGTTCTTGGCTTTCCTACAATTTCTTCTCCTTCAATGGCTTCTGCAGTTGTTTCTTCTTCTAATAATTCTCAGGCGCAGTCACATTCCTCAACTTTGGGACTTTCTCAAGAGCAAATTCAAGGTCTATTGACACTTCTTCCTCAATCTAATCCTACAGTCACACATTCTACTAGTCTAGTGAGTTCTCATAATGTTTCCACTTCTTCTCAGGATCAAGGTAATATCTCTTCCCAATGGATTCTAGACACAGGTGCTACTGATCATAAATCCAATTCTTTGTCTCATTTTATTTCTTATCATAAAATCTCACCAATTGCAATTTCTCTACCCAACAAGAACTCTTCATTTGCTTATTTTTCTGGCACAGTTTCTCTTGGCCCACACCTTACCTTACATAATGTCTTGTTTGTTCCTAATTTTTCAGTCAATCTTATTTCGGTCACAAAGTTAACTAAATCTCTATCTTGTCAAATTATCATTTCTGAATTTTCATGTGAAATACAGGACAAGTCAACCCTACAGATGATTGGGAAGGCTGAAGAAAGAGATGGCTTGTATGTCATGATAGTTCCTGCATCCACACCCCTTGGTTCACCAACTACTATTTCTCCTGAGAATTTTGTTGCTTGTTCTACAATAAGACCTGACTCTACAAATATTTGGCACTCTAGACTAGGGCATCCTTCTTCTTCTTGTTATACCAAATTACGCACAATGTATGCCACTTTACCTGATACAAAATCCACTCCTTGTGATACTTGTCACTATTCTAAGCAAAAAAAATTGCCTTTTCAATTAAGTACTACTATTTCAAAAGCTCCTTTTGATTTAATTCATGTTGATATTTGGGGGCCATATTGTACTTCTTCTATTGATGGTTTCAAATATTTCTTAATAGTAGTGGATGATATGTCTCGATTCACATGGATTAAATTGATGGCAAGTAAGTCTAATACAAGATCACAGCTTATTGGCTTTGTTTCTTATATCAAAACTCAATTTGGCATTGATGTAAAAGTTGTTAGATCAGATAATGGTAATGAGTTTGCAATGACAGATTTTTATAGACAAAAAAGGATACAACATCAATTATCTTGTGTTGAAACACCTCAACAAAATGGAGTTGTTGAGAGAAAACATCAACACATTCTCAATGTTGCTAGATCTTTAATGTTTCAATCCCATTTGCCAATAGTTTTCTGGTCTTTTGTTGTTCGTTATGCTGTGCAACTCATTAATATTTTACCTTCCAAAGTTTTGGCATATTTTTCTCCATCCCAGTTGTTACACAATGTTAAACTTGACATTACTTACTTGCGAGTTTTTGGCTCACTTTGCTATGCTTCAACTCTTCAAGCACATAGAACAAAATTTCAACCTCGTGCAAGAAAATGTGTTTTATTTAGTTTTAAAACAGAAGTGAAAGGCTACTTTTTATTAGATTTCAACTCAAGGGAAATTTTTCTATCAAGGAATGTAGTATTTTATGAAAACATATTTCCTTTTCTTACTAGTGACAAGCACTCACCTATTGATACACAAAAATTAAATTCATTGGATTTGGTCACCAAAATCAATTCATCTCCATCACCTATTTTCTCAGAAGTTACTGATCAAACCCCTTTACCACCTACATCTCCTCCTTCTATTGTTCCAGACCCTGTTAGTTTTTCTTCTCAACCTATTTCTGTTGAACCTGCCATTGCTACTCCACAAAGGAAATCAACCAGGCCAACACATAAACCATCTTATTTGCAGGACTATCATTGCAACATGTTATCTACTTCTTCCGCCACTCAGTCATCCATAGGTACCTTATATCCTATCTCTTCATATCTTTCATATGATGCATTATCATCTCTTCATAAATCATATGTCCTTAATCTTTCCTAAGTTAGTGAACCTAAAACCTATAACCAAGCCATCAAACATGATTGTTGGAGAAATGCCATGGATCAAGAAATTGCAGCTTTAGAAAATACCAAAACTTGGGTTTTGACTGATCTACCTTATGGAAAGCAACCTATCAGATGTAAATGGGTATACAAAATAAAGAGGCATGTTGATGGGACTATTGAACGATATAAGGCAAGGTTAGTAGCCAAAGGCTACACACAACAGGAAGGCTTAGATTACTTTGAGACTTTTTCACCTGTTGTCAAACTCACAACAGTAAGATTGGTTCTAGCTTTAGCAGCTTCCAAACATTGGTATTTACATCAACTAGATGTAAATTATGCCTTTTTACATGGGGATCTAGATGAAGAGGTATACATGTCTCTTCCTCTTGGTTACAAAACAGAAAAACCAGGCCAAGTTTGCAAGTTGTTGAAGTCTTTATATGGACTCAAGCAGGCCTCTAGACAATGGAATTACATGTTGACAACTACTTTACTTTCTTTGGGCTACATACAATCAAAATCAGATTATTCACTTTTTGTCAAAAGTGATTCTGCTCATATCACCATCTTACTTGTTTATGTAGATGATATAGTTTTGGCAGGTGATGACATCCAGGAAATCGAAACTGTGAAGGCTCTATTGAATGCAAAGTTCAAAATTAAAGACCTAGGCCAACTCAAATATTTTCTGGGCTTAGAAATTGCAAGATCTCAACAGGGCATTAATTTGTCACAAAGGAAGTATGCTCTAGAGTTACTAGAAGATACAGGATTGTTGGGATGTCAACCTGTTTCTACTCCCATACAGCCAGGCACAAAATTCTCCAAGACAGAAGGAAAACCCTATTCAGATGTGCAAGCCTATAGAAGACTTCTTGGCAGGTTATTATATCTAACCAACACAAGACAAGATTTATGTTTTGCTGTTAGTACTCTCAGTCAATTTCTTTCCAATCCTTTGGAAGATCACTATGCAGCAGCAATAAGGATCCTGAGATATATCAAGAAAAATCCAGGACAAGGATTATTCTTTCCCTCCAACACAGAACATTCTCTCAAGGCTTTTAGTGATTCTGATTGGGCTGCTTGCCCTGATACTAAAAGGTCTGTGACTGGTTTTAATGTGTTCTATGGTGCATCCTTAATCAGCTAGAAATCCAAGAAGCAAGGTACTATATCTAGATCATCAACTGAAGCAGAATATAGAACCTTAGCTTCCACAACATGTGAAATTCAATGGCTTTTGTATCTGCTCCATGATTTGAAACAGCCTCTGCCACAACCAGTTCCTCTGTTTTGTGACAATCAATCTACAATACGAATTGCACAGAATCCAGCCATGCATGAAAGGACAAAGCACATTGAAATTGATTGTCATCTCATAAGGGATAAAGTTCAAGCTGGTGTAATTAAGCTCCTGCCTATTTCTACTTCATCACAACTTGCAGACATTCATACTAAAGCTTTGCATCCAGCACAATTTCAATCTTTGTTGTCCAAGCTGAGCATTAAGGATATATATGCTGCAGCTTGAGGGGGGATATTGGAATTATTTTATTCTCTGTTCATATCTGTGCATTTATGTTCATATATTTTTTACTTATATTCCTTTTTTTATATTGCTATGAACAATTATATATATCAATTGTACTCTCTCCTTATCATTCAATAAGAAATACAATATTTCATCCTTTCTTCTCTTGTAACATCAAGGTTACATCTAAAGCTACATAAGGTGTTAAACGATAAAAGAAATAAGTTGAAATAACATAGAAGCATAAAAGAAGTCTACACACAGTATGCCTAAAAATATATGATTATAAAGCTATGAGCATAAGAAATGTCCAAATAAAACTAACAAAACATTAAGCGCAAGAATCGATCAAGTAACACATGCCTTGCAACGAGTATTGTTCAAAGAAAATATGTACAGAATAAAAAAGTATATCTTTAGCCAAAAATTAACAATAATTCATCCCTAAGAAGAGACATAATACAAAATGATCGTGCTACACAACAAATTAGTACTATAAAATGAAAGCAAGTTTGCTAAGGCAAGATCAAGATCGTCTAGCATCCCCACATAGTTTAAGAACCAATAAATAAGACTATGAACAAAATAGATGATAAACAAAGTATTACCTTTGTAAATCTCATATCGCTAAATAAAAAGGTGTCCTGTGGAAGAAAAAGCTTTACTAAACACGCTAGTACATAAGTAGACATACTAATAAACATGTTCACTACTAAATGTGCTCTACGAGAGTCTTGCTAAATGCACTTGTGCTATACTTTGCTAAAAAAAGCTAGACGAGCTTTCACTAAGATACATAAAATGATGTTTTTGGAAAACGTGCTAAAAGGTACAAAAAATGTTCCAAAAACACATGTTGAAAGGTATCTCACTAAAATCGCTCTTGAATTAAATGAGTTTTACTAAACAAGGCGCTGTTAGGAAAAGCCTTGCATAGGCTAAACAATACCTTATGCTAAATGAAGATTTCATCCAACGATGAAACTCTCATGATATGCTAGGTATCTCTATAAGCATGCTTAAACAATCAAATGCTACTTGAGCAATGGAAAATATGAAAAGCTTATAGTTGTTTTGAACGAACATTAAATGTCATTAAATGTATAACTCTCGAAACAACAATAGAGATAAGAAAAAGAACATATCTACCAGCATGCATATCTACTATACTCTGAGCAGATTACCTAAGTCAAACATCCATGGACATTAGAGACAAAGAAAGCATTCATGGAATGATCTTCTCATCAAAAGTCATGCCAAAGAGATCGTACTACCTACTTTTGATAAAGTACTGAAAAAGTAAGCCTGCTCTGACAAGTAGACCTCAACCTATGACAACCTAGACAATATATGTTGAGAATTGGTATCGCGCAACGAAAAGGTTTTATAGAGCAGAGTGTTATGGTCAAAAACCAAGAAGGGAGGGGTGAATTGGTTCTTTTTAAAAATTATGATTTTCTTTAAAAACTTTTATCAAACAATTTAAATGCTAAAAGTATAGAGATAAAGAAAATAAACACAAATGATTTTATCCTGGTTCGAATGAAAAGATTTTACGTCCAATTGTTAATCACTATAAACAGTGATTCACATATCACCTCTAGAAAGAAGTTTATAGTTCATTGCTTCAATTTTAAGTAGTTAATCTTTCAACACTATAAGAGTCCGTATGTAAAATGGTTGTAAAGTAGTGTTACATACAAATTACATATGGACAAAAATCCGTATGTAAAATGGCTGTAGGTAACTTGTAGTGCTCGTGTCAACTATGGAGAATTAAGTGTGGATATTATGTGATGATACATAAAAAATCATATCCGCAAACGTCATTGAATCATGGGATTTGATAATGTGTAAAATTTATAACTAACATCCTAAGTATTTATCACTATAAGTTGACTCAAACTGTTCATTATGTAAATTTTTGGTGGTGATGTGTCTCCAATGGAGCAAGAAGTCCTAAAGGATGTTCATGAGCAGTGGGCTTTATTCCTTTTAAGTGTTTATAGAATATGATGTTATGTATTTTATGATTTTTTTATGTAAATATTACATGTATAATCATTATTTGATGAGGTTAGGATGTATAGTCATTAATAGATTATTATATGTTACTTAAATTATTCTGGACTGTATTTTATGTAAGTTTGTATGTGGTATATAGTGCACACAAACCTTCCATTAAAAAGAACGAGAGTTTTTATATCGGTATAAAATGTAAATTATTTTGGACTGCATTTTATGCCACTTTGTATGTGGTACATAGTACATACAAACCTTCCATTAAAAAAATGAGAGTTTTTATATCGATTAATGCTCTAAACAATATAAACTGTAAATCTTTTTATATTGGTTGGTTCTTGAACTGTTATAAAAAGTATGGGTTATACTTATAAAATATCTTTTCCCTAGAAAACTTTCTATACCGGTTCCATAATTGGTATAAAAAGTTCAATACTTTTTATAACCTCTACTTCTGTACAGATTCGAGAACCAATATAATTTTTTTTAACCGAGTAAAAAGGGTTTTTTGCATTAGTGATATTTGAATCCAAGATCTCTTGTTTAGTAAACTAATATTTAAAGAAACTACAACTTATAAAAAAAGAAAAATATGTAAAAGTTATCCCAAATATCTTCCGATATTAATCACACTCTCTCTAGCATAGACAATGGGTTTATGAGTCTTCATCCTTATATGGTGCTTGACTTTCTCATTTTTACTCAATGTGCTGATTAGACTCACACTTGGATTTCCAAAATCACCCTTTCAAGTGTGAATCCCTTCACATTTGCACTTCCCTTTCGGGCTTTCACATTTCACAAACCACGAGTACATCTTACTTGTATCGTTGTTCACATAATGGTACACGCTTGTCAGACCCTCCGTTAGGAAAACTTTTGATACAAGTACTCGTCTAAGCTAGTCATCAAGACGAACCTTCGACTTTGATGCCATTGTTGGGTCTTTCGAGAGATGATCATTGGGAAGATAGAACATCAATTTCAACCCACACACAAGGGATTAACACTAACTCCAACCAAAAATCTTAAGGCAATGATTTTATGGGTCTTCATTCTTATATAATGTTCAACTTTCTCATTTTTACTCAATATAAGATTTAAAATCACACTTGGATTCCCAACACAGAATACACATCAATAATAATATAACAATCCACCTAAACTTTACATAGCGGTGTGTCTCATAACACCATATAATTACATTGATTGTTTCACACAACCACACAAAACATGTCATCATTACGAATAATACAACCATTAGTGAACTCAACGTCAGAAAACTGAGTTGTAATTCTCGCACATAGCTTACTAATGCAAATGTCACTTCCCATTACTCTCCTTGAAAGCTGCTCTTGCAAGTACGCAAATGTCGCTTCCCATCATTCTCCTTAAGAGTCACGACGAAGTTCACCTCTAATACAACTATGTGAAGTTATCTCTCACCACCTTTCGCCGAGTCACTCACAAGCATACATTTACGTTTCCAAACAAGCACATATTAACATGTCATCACAATTATACTAAATAACATCTACTCCACAATTTAGACTCATGACATGCTACATCACATACAAACAAGAAGGCAAGAGAAAAAAAAAAGAAAACAAGAATGTAAACTGCCTTATCTCTTTCTTTTCATTTTTTTCTTCTTCCTCATAAAAAATTCAACCTTTAAAACCTTCTTTTTTTTCCTTGACTTATCACAATTTTTTATTAAGATTCTCTCTAAACTGATTTAAAATCCTAATATTTTAAAAAAATCTATTTTATTTTCAATTGGTATTATCTAACAATAATATATAACTATATATAAGAATATCTTATAATATTTAACAATATCTCATTGTATCTTTTAATTTATAACAATATCAAAAAATATAAACTAATATCTAACAATTTCGAATAATATTTTTTCAATTAAATAATTATTCATCGAATCTTATGTTTTTAAAAATATTTTAACAAAAATAATGTGTTAGTTTTTACATTAACAAAAATTATTCATAACAAATAATGCACATTGTAACAAAATTCTACACTTGATTTAAAAATAATATAATAAAATATGAAATAAATTTAACTTTAAAAGAGGTAAAATATTTTAAGAAATCTAACAAAAATAATGAGAGTTAACGTATTAAATTTCGTTTCCATAATCCTGATGAATTTAAATTTAAACTATAATAGAAGTCTAACGAGATTCTATATTATTAAATTAAAACTATTTTACTGAAATTTAAAAAAATAACTATAATTTAGTAAAAACATAATATCTTCTTATGATTGCTCTAACTATTTTACAAATACTTTGTGAAAATCAAATAATTTTCATGATACTAAATCATCAAAGTATCTAATTATGGTATCCTATCCTACTTATATTTAATTAAAGGATTATATAGAGCATATGATTTTATTAAACAAAAAATATAATTAAATTACTATAAAGATAAAATACATTGACAAAGAAATAACTATAGAACATAAAAATATATCAAATAGCTTTTTACATACTATTATATTTGTTTTTCGATTTTTAAAACAATAAAATTCTTTTTTTTTAAACATATGAATATAATTTCTTTCGTAAAAATCATGATAATTATGTTAGTATAATCACACGTTTTATGTCACATATTCTATACCATTTCTTTAACCATTAACAAGTAATTCATTTTTCATTTTTCATTTTATTTTATGTATCATTCTTTTAAGCACATTGCACCAATTTGTTAAAATAAACTATATTTAGTTGTTAAAAAAAGTTGACGTTGTAAAATTCCAATTTATTAGATTTACACTACCAACTGAATTAGTAAAAGTTAGGCATTAAGTAATATTATAAGTTAGGCATTAAAGAATTTAGGTTTAATCATTTAGATTATTCCTATTTATGTTGGGTTTTCTCAATTAAGTCCCAGTATTTTAAAACGTCTCAATTAAGTCCCTATTTTTGTAAAATTGATTCAATTAAGGGTTTGCCGTTAACTTTGATGGAGGCATTAAACTGAGTGTGAGTGACATCCAGGGTTGGCTGAGGTGGCAGTGTGTTCTGAGGTGAGTTGACTTTAATATATTTTTTAATTAAATTTCATTGCAAATGAAAACGTGCACACAAAATGCAACATTTTATTAACTAAATTCTGCAAAATCAAAAAGTGCATTTTGATTGTAGAAACATTTCAGAAGAAAGTGAAAATTGTGGAAATTGGGGAAATTGGGGGAAATGTGGAACTCAGAAGGGATTTAAAACCCTAAATTGGAAGAGGAGAATAGGTGTGTTTGACGAGAGCGAGGTTGGTGTTGGTGGAGCTTGTCGAGGTTGTGCATTTTGGTGCTTGACGAAGACAATTTAAGGTGATTAAATCGTCTTCGTCAAGCACCAAAATGCACAACCTCGACAAGCTCCACCAACACCAACCTCGCTCTCGTCAAACACACATATTCTCCTCTTCCAATTTAGGGTTTTAAATCACTTCTCAGTTCCACATTTCTCCCAATTTCCCCAATTTCCACAATTTCCACTTTCTTCTGAAATGTTCTACAATCAAAACACACGTTTTGATTTTGGCAGAATTTAGTTAATAAAACATTGCGTTTTGTATGCACGTTTTCATTTGCAATGAAATTTAATTAAAAAATGTATTAAAGTCAACTCACCTCAGAACACACTGCCACCTCAGCCAACCCTGGATGCCACTCACACTCAATTTTAATGCCGTCCATCAAAGTTAACGACAAGCCCTTAATTGAATCAATTTTGCAAAAACAGGGACTTAATTGAGACGTTTTAAAATACTGGGACCTAATTGAGAAAATCCAACATAAATAGGGACAATCTAAATGATTAAACCAAGAATTTAAGTAATAAACCATCTCATAAACATATAATATATATTTTTAGTTCTCCATGAATTTCAATAATACACTTTTTAGAATATATAATTTTTTTTTCAAGAAATAGAGAATCAATATAAATACAAAATGGTATATATATACATCAACTATACTTTATTTTAGCATCATCAATCTCATTGTTTCACAACCTTTCTACCTACATTATCCTCTACTAATTACTTATAATATACAATTATCGTAGGCGAATAAACCATAACCAAACACAAAAAATAAGATAAGTTTATAGTAGTTTATATTGTTGCATATTATAACAAGAAGGATTAAACAGAAACAACAGTCCACACATTTCACATACAACAAATATTATCAATTAGGTTTAAACCCTCATTTAGTCCTCATATTTGTTGGTTGATCTCAAGTCGGTCCTCATTTTTTTTTTCAATCTCAATTGGGTCCATAAACTTATAAAATTGAGTCAATTAAGCCCTCTATATTATGTTTTCACAAACGGCGTTAAAATTGGCTAACGTGGTGCACACTTACCTACTGATGTATATGTCTTATATTACGTGGAATTTGTTATTTAATTTGTTATTAAGTATTGTCTAAGTGTTATATGACGTGTTATGTTATATTACTTAATTGTCCAGATTAAGAATTTGCTCGGATTAGGAGATTTTTAATGAAATAAGGTTAGACCAGAAAGGAGTCCTCCGCCAATAGCGACAATGATGGTTGTTGACAATGGTGAGAATCAGAGAGAGAAATAGAGAGAAAGAGAGATGGAGGGAATTGAAGGAGATGGTAGTGGAAGGGGTGAGGGAAGCTGCAACAGATATAGTCTGAAACCCTCGCAAGTTTAGAACAAAGATATTCTGATTTGCCTGGACGTAGATCCTCAGTGCCTCGTCGAGATGAAAGGGGCCACCAGACCCAACGACAGACCCCTCACCCGATTGGACTCCGTCAAGCAAGTCATCATTCTCTTTGTCAATGCCAAAACCCCAACATTGTTTCGCCTTCACCACTCTCTCCAACACCATTCCTGGGTGTGCAAAGACTTCACCTCTGACATTGACTCAACAATCGCTGCAATGCAGAGCATTTCAACTTCTTCTTCCGTCGGCCCACCTGATCTCACTGTTTTGTTCCGATTGGCCGCTCATGAAGCCATGAAATCCCATGTGCAAGGTCGCATCTTTAGAGTTATTTTGTTCTACTGTAGATCATCAGGGTGACCACAACATCGGTGGCCGGTGAACCAGAAGGTGTTCACATTGGACTCTGACCCTCTCTCAGTTTCGAAACGCCTCCACCTCAGCTACTCCCACATCACTCCAACCCCAAATTTGATTCTTCAAACCTTAAACCTCAGTCCCAAAGATGGCCGCAATGTAATAGGCTTCCATCAGTGGCTCTCTTCCAATCCACAATTCACACACTGACCGCACACCACCGATGATGTCAGCCTCACTATCCTACAAAATATAAACCGGGGCAATTGAAACCTATTGAAACAGAAACAACAAAAAGGGTAGGAAAAAAATTAAAATTTTGGGAGAAGGTGTAGCTCTTGGCAGAGAAGCCACGGATTTGGCCGCCTAAGCGGGTGGGAAACTTGGACGCGTCGAAGCGTTCGATGGCAGTGATGGCACTCTTTTTGGCAAGGATGATAATCAATAATAACAAAGAACGATAATCAAAGGGCCTCTAAAATAATATGAAAAATGGCCTTAGGGTCCTTCTGGCGCGTTGTTTCCAAACACGGACGCGAAGCGGAGACGAAAAAGAGGCGTTTGCGCTGCAGGGCAGAGACCTTGGGCGCCGCCGTGACGAAGATGAAGAAGATGCGTTCGTCTTCTCTCGTGTGTTCTTCTACTGAATTTACAGATAAAGTCTTTAATTCCCTTTCTCTAACCCTATTTTATTAAAAAAAAATTCTAATCTTAAGAAATTCTTAACATTACTAATTCAATTTTGTGTCACGTCAAACACGGTTAATTTAGTTAAAAAATTCCACGTTATATAATAGTTTTACATCAGCAACACCACGTGAACAAATTTTATTTCCGTCTATGAAAACTTAACGGATAGGGCTTATTGGCTCAAATTTTCAAATATTTGGACCATATTGAGACAATTTTACAAGTTTATGGACCCAATTAAGACCGGAAAATAAAACGAGGACCCACTTGAGATTGACCAACAAATATGAGGACCAAATAAAGGTTTAATCCTATCAATTAATTACATCTTATAATTCTAACATAACATATTCTAGACTCAATGCTCAAATATGCATTGAATCATATACTCGTGAAGTCATGCACCTATCATATAATCATGAAAAAAGTGTCACGACCGACCCAAATTTATTAGGTCTCAATCCTACATGATTGGGTAAATTCACTTGTAGCATCCCTATAAAAAGTGAGTTTTACCCAAAATCTCGCTATAAGAACTTCCCTCAACTATCATCACCTAAACCTCATCCCCTATACAAGTCTATAAGCTTAGTAGAGTTAAGATAACTTCGTAATGTGAATCTCTACTCAATGCAAAACACTACATTAACTAATATAACATTCCTCCTCAGGAACAACATATTCATACAATGCACACAACATCTCCATCTAAAACATTTCATAGTTCCAACCTAGTTTCCACCTCTTAAAATCATAACCATTCAATAGCATTGTAAATTCTCATTATAATTCCACAATTCAACAATTCAACATATAAAACAATTCACAGACTCACTCAATGAGTAGGCAACTCACTCAATTAATCAAGCATTGGAAACAAGCACGCTTAAATTCTCACTTAATAAATCAAGCATTGGAAACAAGCACGATTAAATTCGCGTAGTGAGGGTAGACTCACTTAACAACCAAACCTCCCCTACCTCTCATCCATTTTTGAATTTTCCTCTCACTCAGCGACTCATTCACTCCTCTAGTGACTTAGGCTTTGGGAGGTTGTAAAATCAAGCTCGCCTTCAACCTTGAATACAAATATAAAATTTACAATTTAAACAAATGGTTCATACACTTCAAAATATTGTGATATCCCGCACTTTTAGCTTTTGCAATTCATTCATATATTCTATTTTAAAATTATGTGAAAAGGATGAATATTGTTTTATTTGGTATCTGTTAAGATATAAACTAAATATATTTACCTAAAATACAACAACAACATATATTTATATATATTTTAACAAATATAACTATAAAATTTAAAAGATTTAATATTTTAAGTGGTTTTGTCTTTAATTTTTAATAAAAAATTAATCTACATTATCTAGATCAAATTATTTTAAAATTGCCATAATCTTTTCTCATCATTAATATTTTTAGTGTATATTTTTTTATTATTAAAAACCCTTGACATGTTTATACTTCCATTAAATTTTTGTTTCAAATCTTAAGTTTGTTTTTAATTTATTCTATGATCATGAGTATCTTGGAAACTTTAAAACATATTTGGTTGCAAGGATTACTAATTGAAAGTCTCTTAACAAGCTATTTTGCAAGATATTCAAACCTTGATTGAAAACATGTTTCATAATTTTATATTATAAACAACTTTAAAATGGTTTTCAAGATCGTGTAAATACAAAAAGTACATAGAGGGTGAAAAAATATGTATTATTGTAACGTTTTTGTTATTTTATATATATAATTGCTTATTTTTGAATAATAATTATTTGATAACATTTATTGAAAGATATGTAATGTTATTTATATAATTTCTTATTGAATATGATTTCAATAAGGATAAGATATGTTATTAAAGGTTTTGATAGTTTACAACCAACAGAGTTTTCTCACGTTGATTCGTATTTTCATATAGTAGTAATTCATAAATTAGTTATTTCAATTATAAGAAGTTTTAAATTTCACTACAATTAGTTTTATTAAGATGTGAGGGTAAAATAGTAATGATTGGTCAATGCCAATAAATAAAATTAGATTTATTGGTATAGACTAAATTTGTTAAAATTTATACTAATTTAAAATTAAAAATTAATTTAGACACTGGTTGTTTGGTAGTTAAATTTTTAATAGTTAATATTATAGATAATTTAGACTTTAATTCATAAACTAATTATAATATTATATTTATAATTGAGACTATTTTAAATATTAATAATTTTTAATTTATAAATTGGTCTATAAATTAATCACTTTATTTTTTGTTTTGTTATTATTTAATTATTTTCTTATAGTAAGATGATATTGGACTTTTAATATTCTAGAAAATAATATATTTTATAATATGTAAAATATTTATGTATTTTTATAATACATAAATATTTATATATTACTTATGATATTTTTATAATATGAAAATTATATATATATATATATATATATATATATATATATATATATATATATAATTATGTTTTAACTAATTATTTCTAGAAAATTTTATGGCACAATAATGAAAAAACTTTCTTTTCAATTAAATAACAATTACTTACATATTAATAAAGTGTTACACATGCTTATTTACAAATTACATTTCCAGAAACCAAACTTTTTTTGGAATCACAAAAATTCACATATTATCGATTTTTATATAGAAAATTACATATTTTGTTGTTATAAATTTGATTACTTATTCCGATTCAATCCATTTCATTAAATACTTCATTGTATTTATAATAAACTTTGTTTGTCAAGTTACATACTGAAATGTACCAAGTATATCCATTCACCATTTATGGAATGGCAAAGATGACACTAACATCTTAATAACGCTGGCATTGATCTCTAGCAACAGAAAGTAAAGAGGATTGTTTAAAAAGGTTTGATAGTTTCTTTACCTTCAACAAGTACTTTGCTAAATGCAAATCCTTTGCTTGAAAAAATTTCAAAGCCTTTTCTTCTACATTTATTAGTGATAGTGAATTTTGTTCTAAGGTTCTTAAAAGGATGTGAAGAGAAACTTATATGTAGACCTAAATTTCAAAGAAAACTACTTCTTACTAACCAATAAAATTCCGAAAGAAGCTACACCTTATTTATAAAAACCTAAAAGAAAACAAATTTAAAGAAAAATTTAATCTACACTCTACATTAGAATCCAAGATTCAAACTCAAAGTTTGTTTAAGAATAAATACAATTTGGTATTAACCCTAAAAGACCATATTTGTAATTCTTGGTTTTCTTTAAACTTGTTAGCGGCCACAATCTTGTTCCACTCCTTTACAAGATTGTAGGTATCTGATTTCATAGTCCACTTTTCATCGGCAGAGTATATTCTCACAAACAGGGGTCCACCACAGTCACTTCCAAACCAATAATTTTATCATTATTTTCTTTTTCTTCCAACTTCATAATCTCATCTTCAGTGAGAAAATCACATTTGATTTTCTTTTTTGGAATTGATAATCGGTTATTGTTTGGTTTCACATCCGATGAGAAAAGTATCTTGTGCATCACAAATTTAAGATCATAGCCATTCAATTGGGTGACTCGATTCTTGAATTCTACTGACAAATCTGATGATGGAGGTGTTGGACTTGTCACAACTACCCTTCGTGATGGTGGAGGTTTTGACCCTACCACTTTCATCCTTGATGGTGGTGGTTGAGGTAAGGATGGTGGTGATGCTAGAGGTGGAGGTGAAGATGCTTGTGGTGGTATATTTGGAGATGAAGATGGTGGTGGTGGTACAAGTAAAGTTAAAGGTGGTGATAGTGATGGAGGTAAAGATGGTGATGGTGGTGGAGGTAAAGATGATGGTGGTGGTAATAGTATAAATGGAGGTAAAGATGATGATGGTGGTAAAGATGAAGATGAAGATGAACATGAATATGATGAACTTTTCATAATTTTCCTCCGCTTTTTAATATTTGGCTCCTTGATTTCTCCTTTTGACATTTCTTCTCTTTGTCTACATATAAAAAACATTTTAATTAATAATTATACTCATTCTAGTTATAGTTTGATACATAACTAGTTTCACATTAATAAAAGTTATTTATAAAACTAAGGCACCCTTTAACAAAATTCCAACTCAATATATAAAATAAAATAAAATAAGAAATGAAATTTAGATTTTAGAAGAATTAGAATAAATTTTAAGAAATCTAACAAAATTAATGAGATTTTACCAATTAAATTTCGTTTTTATGATCTAAATATGATGTGATGCATTTAAATTTATAAACTAATAGAAATCTAGCAAGATATTACTACATTAGATCCAATTTATGAAATTTTAAAAAAATAACTATAATGTAGTCAAATATAATATCTTTCTATTATGATTGTTCAAATTAATTTACAAATTAATCACGGTGCAAAAATCTAATGATTTTCCTGATACCAAATCAACAAATCTATAATCATCTTATCCTATATATTTAAGTCATATTTAGTTAAGGAATTATATAAATAATATATAGTAAATATTATTAAATGATTACAACTTGGAATACATTTACAAATAGAAAATTATATTAAATAGCCTTTTAGATATTACTATTATTATATATTTTTTCTATTCAATTATACTATTATGTCAAATTAATTTTTTCGTTAAAACACATGTGAAGCTAAGTTTTTCAATCAAATTCATAATAATTATCATATTTATAATTATACGTACATTGCTTATATCATGTATTATTATTTTGACTAATGAAGGATTGCTTGTTTCTTATATCTAATGTGATTAAACATGTGTTTTTTCCTAACTTTCATATAAAATTAATTTTTTTTCCTTTTCTATGAGATTTGAATATATTTTGGTCCTAAAATTATAAAAGGAATGGATATAGTAATTTGAATCTAATTACCTTAAATTTTAGTGTGTTTTTTAACTAACCCAATTACTGGAATGAAATACGTTTAATATAAAAATAAGTTGATGTAATTGGATTAAAAAAACTTTATTCATTTATTAAGTTTAAGGACCAAAATGTATCAAAGTTTAGACAAATTTCAATTTTATATCAAAATTAAGGGTTTAGAAACATATTTAACCCTTATTTTAATGACATTACATCAATTTGAAATAAGATCTATATTTACTTGTTTAAAATAATGATCATTAGATAAAAACAGTAGGATAAAATTGAAAAAATATATATCATTATACATTATACTAAAAATTAAAATAACAAATAAAATGAATTTCAACATACCTTATTGGAACACCTCTTCGTGCATTATTCCTTTCTAAATGTGATTCATAACAATTTGAAAGTTGTTGGTGGTAATCCTCTAGTTGAAGCAATTCTTCTTCACTATAAAAGTGTGGAGCATCTTGAGATATTAACCAATCCAACATAGAAGGTTGAAATGACTTGGAACACAGTCTATTAAGTGACTCTCTATCAGTAATACTTGCAAGCAATTCTTTTAAAGTCTTCAAGTTTTTCATTATGAAAATCAAATGAATGTGAGAACTTGAGAGTTGAAAGAGAAAAAAATTAATGAAAGAATAATAAGATATAGAAGTGCTAGAGATTTTAAATAGGAAAACAAAGATAGATAGTAAAGATTAAGATAAAAAGATATAAATAAATAAAAAAGATAAATCATAAATTATTTTTTATACATTTGATTTAATTAAGTTATGAAAAAAGTTATGAAAGATAAACTTAACAAAAATATAAATCAAAACTTTTTTTTTAAACACGTAAATAAGATAATAAAACTTAGAAGTCGAAAGTTCATCAAAAGCAAAATGATAAGCTTAACAATAAGATAAATACAAAATGATTTAAATTTTCAATTATTTCTAAAAAGAATTGTATTTATATTTTACACTTATATCTAATTCAAAGTTAAATTAATCTTATATTAGTTATGTAAAAGATAATTGATAACTGTTATTAATAAGACAAAAGATATATTCTATACTAAAAAAATACAGTTATAATTTAAAGATAAGTGGTTTTATCTTTTAAAATGAATAAAATATATGGTAATCAAATATTCTCTATTTGCTTACACCACCCCAATAATTACTTCGAGAACTCCAAAAATTATTACCCACATCCATACTATCAATAAAAAGACTAAAATACTTGCCGTTACCGCCATTAGAATCAATGTTATCACGAAGCTTCTTCTTCGCTGTACCTAGAATTACACCTTCATTCTCATGTGCACTCTGTGAGAGAAAAATATGAAGTAAAGAGAGTAAAGCAGCAAGCAAGAAACTCCCTTCTTGGGCCCCTCCTCTGGCCCACTCCATTTGCCGCTCCATCCGCTTCCAGGCCCACATCCTTCACAGAGAACCCCTCTTTGACCAGCCCGGCGAAGGCATCTGCGCCCACGTCGACCTCCTCCGCTTCGACGACGGCATCGCCATCCTCTCCCTCGAGTCCGACTGCGTCATGCACTTCAGCGACGCCTCCCTCTCCGTCCCCGTTCTCCTCACCCCTGGCCCATTCATTCTCATGTCCGGAGAAGCACGCTACCATTGGAAACACGAAACTTTTTTTTAAACAAGTAAATAAGAATCATCAAAACGAAAATGATAAACTTAACAATAAGATAAATATAAAATTATTTAAATTTTTAATTATTTTGAAAAGAATTATATTAAGTGAAATTAACTTTATTTTAGTTGTGTAAGAGATAATTGATAACTGTTATCTTTATATTCTATACTAAGAAAATACAGTTATCTTTAAATATTATATATATATATATATTTTTTAAAATGAATAAAATATATGGGAATCAAATATTTTCTATTAGCTAAACAAACTTTTAAACAAACCAATTTTGATAAAAAAGTGAACAAATTCAAAACTTGTTGAAGAGAAAAAATAATTTTGTTTCATACTTATTTCGTCCTTGTGTTTATGTTTTATATTTTCATTGTTATAAAGAAAAAACAAGTTAAATCAATATCACTTTCTAGATAAATGTTTTACGGTAAATTCAAATAAATTGAGATAAAAAACCAACTCAATAAGTTTGAAATTAGATATAAGTTTTTAATTTGATTTTTATCCCAAGGATAGTGTTTTTATTAAAATTCAAAATGGTCTAAAAAAAAGCTAATTGTTCAATTGTTTTTAGATCAAAATTTATGTTTTATGAATTTATATGTAATTTGATAATTTATTTTGTTTAATACTATTAAGCATTAATTAAACAAAGGTTTATCATGAATAAAAAAAGGTTTAAACCCTCGTTTGGTCCTTATATTTGTGTGTCAATCTCAATTTGGTCATCGTATTTTTTTTTTGTCTCAATCGGGTCCTATTACTTGTAAAAATGAGGCAATTAAACCCTCTCCGTTAAGTTTTCTCTTACGGCGTTAACCTGTGATGATGTGTTTATGCTGATGTTATTGTTTAATTACATGGAATTTTTATTTAAATTAAAGAATTATGACATGACAATACTCTTCGTCTTCTTCTTCGCCATTAGAAATCATCAACACTTCTTCTTCTACGTTTTGATCTTCCATCTGGGGCAAGGAAAGTGTCGTAATGGCGCAACCCAGCAGCATTCGTGGTGGCTCGCAGCGGCGTGTTGAGCATTCTTCTTCTTTCCCCTCTTTTTTTTTCGTTGTTCCGCGTTATAAGGAGGAATTTCTTCCCTTTTCTCTTTCTGGTTCTATTTTAATTACAGAGAGGAGGTATGGAGAATTTTGGGTTTGGGAATTTGGTATTTTGACTGTGACCCTTTATTTGAAATTGGGAAAATTAATTTGGCTTGGGCATTGAATATTTCGTTGATTTTTATGGGGTTTATTTTAATCTGGGGAGTGATTTGGTGGTTTGTTTCAAATTTTCAATCTCCGTTCAGTGGTTCTATTGTTGTTTTTTACTTACTGAAGCTTGAATTTTTGGTGGCTAAAGAGAGTTTTTGTTGCTAAAGAGAGTTTTGGGTGTATAATTTGGATTGGTTTTTTTGTGTTTGAAACAGATCTGGTTTTTGTTTCATTAATGGAACTCCAGGTTCACAGATCTGTGAGGTGTGGGAACGACAACCTCGGGCCTTGTCAATGGGAGGGAGGAGAGGATGCGAGAGAGGTTGCGAAGGTTAGGGTCGGAGGAGAAGATGACGTGGGACTTGGCTTCGAAGTGGAGGAGCGTGTCAATGGTGGTGCTGGAATCTGTTGGGAAGAGGAAGGAGAAATGATTGATGTTCCTGTGAAGGGCTTTGGAAGTTTGAGAACTTCAATTTTGCCATCTCATGATTTTTAATTTAAATAAAATTTCCACGTAATTAAACAATGTAGAACAACATCAACACGTCAACATTGATTTAACGCCGTCTGAGAACATTTAACGGAAAAGGTAAAATGTGTGCATTTTTACAAAAATTATAACCCAATTGAGACAAAAAAAAATATGATGACCAAATTGAGATTGACACACAAATATGAGGACCAAATGAGAGTTTAAACCTAAAAAAAATTCTAAAACGTTAAGAATACATGAGCTATTTAACAAGTCTAAGACCATGCGTGCACATGCACTTTATTTTTAACTTATTCTTTTAAATAATATGATTATTTTTTTTGTATAAATAAATTTAATATATTTAATTATTATAACGATATATTTGATAATTATAATAATAAATATTATAATAACTAGATATGTATATTTAACTATTATAATAATTAATTATAATTTAAAATATGTATATTTAATAATAATTATTATAATTATATAATTAATAATAATAATAATAATTTTTATTATTATTATAATAATAAAAAATAATAATACTAAAACCAATACTAATATTGATATAATAATAATAATAATAATTATAATAATAATATTGATAATAATAAGAGTTAAATATGTTTTTAGTTCTTATTAAACTATCAAGTGATTTTGGGTTTCATCCCTTTTTGAAAGGTTTGTTCATTTTCGTCCTCTTAGTTTTGAAACTCTTATTTTTAGTTCTTAAAATTGAGTGGCGTTAAGTTTTATGTGATGTGGCAAACAACGACACTAGTGAAAAAACGTTGTTTAACGTCAGTTATTTTGGGCTTTTAACGTCTACTAAACAACCGACGTCATTGCCGGTGATGTCAATGGGACGTCAGACATGAATATAATCGACGTCGAAGAGGCACTAAACACTTCGAAAATGACACTAACAGACGACTAAAAGGTACTATAGACGTCGGTGTATACATTAACCGACGTCTAATACAGTGGTTGTGTTTTAGTGCAGTTTTGTTCCCGTCTTTGGATAGCTTAGTAGCACAATCTCCTTTTGCTAGTTTCCCTCGAAAAAAAGCTTGCATCTTTTGAATTTCTTATGGCATTTCAACCCAAAACCGAACCTGGATTGTTGCTTAGTTCCATTTTCATCCGCAAGAGGGAAAAATCACGGTGAAACGATAACTAAGCAACGACCTAGGGTCGTTTTTGGGTTGAAACGACCAAAAGAAATTTACAATATGCCGTTTTTTCTGGGAGGCAGCTAGTAAATGGAGAATGTTTTACTACGTTACCCAAGAAAGGAACAAAACTGCACTAAAACACAACACAAAGAAAGCAAATTTTAATCAGTTTAACCAGAAGATAATCGATGAAAGACTAACAAAGTTTAAACGGTAAGCATAAAAAGAAACCACCTGGGATGCAATGCTTGAAGAGAGAAAAAGAAGAGGAGGAAGACGATAAAGATATCAGAAACAATAATGCAATGCCGCAAGAGAGAAACAAGAGAAAAAAGAGAAGAGAGGAAAACGATATCAGAAACTGAATGTCGTGAAGAGTCTGCGGTTTATTTAAAATGAAATTGAGCGTCGGTTGCTTGCGAAACCGATTCTATAGTAATCTAGACGTCGGTTGTCTAACTAATTCGACGACCAAGTTAACATTTAAACCGGCTTTTGAATGCCCATTAGACGTTGGTTATGAAGGGGCACCGACGTCTAGGGCGCTGAACCGATTGATGTTTCACTTCCTGTCAGGGACGTAGACGACAGTTATGAAGGGGCGCCGACGTCTATAATAATATAGACGTCGATTTTCTGCTGTCGGACGTGGAAGTGCCTCGGAGTTTGATGCACATAATTAATTACAGGCACATAGACGTCGCGCACCCAGAAATGCGACGTCTATTTTGCAGAAAATTTTTGTCTTCCCGCCTTCCGGACAGGCCATAGACGTCGGTTTTTGACAACCTTACATCTAGTAGCCTAGGAATCAGGTGACCAGCATTAACTGTACCCAAGTAGACATCGGCCCCCCATCACAACCGACGTCAAATGCGCAGGAGAAGTCTGTCTTCTCGCCTACCTCATTACATTGGACGTCAGCTTACGACAGAGCTAACGTGTACTGCTTAATAGACGTCGTATTACCTTGCCACCCCCGTCTAGGTTACCATCTTATTTACGGTAATGCCATCGGTCATCATATGACGTCGGTGGAGCTCTAACAGACGTCTATGAGCTGACGTTAAACAGCGTTTTTCCACTAGTGCGAGCCACGTGTGATGCCACATTCTGTAATTATTGTGTGTCACATTGCTTTTCTTTTTTGGAATCTGATTAAGTGATTGCCACGTTTTTGTTTATGAAATTAGGTTAGGGGTAGAAAATTTTTCCAAAATAATTAGGGTTCTTAACTTACTTTTTTTTTTTTCAATTGGGAAAAGTAGTTTTACTCGAAGCAAAGTAAGGAGTTTAAGCAAGGTGGTCAATTGCGGTGGTCGTGAAAGAAACGGTGGCTGTGAAAGATAGGCGTAAACAATCAAGGTAAGTTTTTATTTTTGTTTTTCGTTTATGGTTGGTCCAATTTGGGCGTAAAATGTTGATGTTTGAATGTAGGTCTAGAAATGGTTTTCGACGTGTGTTTGCATCACATGAGGAAGTTTCTTAAGAATAAGGGGCTACATTATGTTGAAGGAGAGATACACGTGATCAAAGGAGTTGATTCGAATCATTGGTCGTATTTTGAAGCAATTTGAATAGTTAAAGAATTTAAATATGATGTAGAGTTCAAGCTATGGTGGAAGGGGTCAAAATAAAGGCTAATGAATAATCTTATAATACTGGGTGACGACAAGGAAACATTTTACTTGGCTAAATACGTAGAGGAGAATAATGAAGAGGTAGAAATCTATGTTTAACATGTTCCTAATGAGGCAGCGGAAGTTCAGTTTCTTACTTGTGGTGAATAGGCAGATGAAGGACACATAGAGGAGATGGAGGAAGAGGTTGGAATGGGTCTAGAAGATGGTGGTGAGGAACAGGATAATGGTGGTCACGACGAGGGTGTAGAAGAGGTTGGAATGGGTTTGGAAGAGGGTGATGGTGTTGGAAGAGGTTGGAATGGGTCTAGAAGATGGTAATGATGCTGAGGAAGAACTGCCTGAGAAAGAGAGTTATGGTGGTGAGGAACAGGATAGTGGTGGTCACGACGAGGGTGTAGAAGAGGTTGGAATGGGTTTGGAAGAGGGTGATGGTGTTGAGGAACATGATTCAAATGTTAATGTGTTGTACAAGAGGTTGAAATGGGTGAGGAACAAGATTCAGATTTGAATTTGGCTGTAGAAGATGTTGAAATGAGTGAGGAAGAGGGTGATGGTGTTGAGCAACATGATTCACATGTTAATGTGGCTGTAGAAGAGGTTGAAATGGGTGAGGAAGAGGGTGGTGATGGTAAGGAATAGGAAGAGGTTAATTTGGAAGAGGGTGATGATGGTGAGGAACATGATTATCTTCATGAGGAAGAGGAAGGGGGGAATGTGGTTGAGGGGGAAGTAGAAGCTTCAGCTGCAGAATATCTGGATGACAGTGAAGAAGAAAGAATGGGAAATGATGATGATGGGTTTGGTATTGAGAATGATAGGGTTGGCCAAGTTCTTAGAAATATTAATCCAATTTTGAATAGGTGGAATAGAATGAAAAAAAGGAGAAGAAAAGTGTGAGTAGAAGAAGCAATGTTGGGGAAGGTTCATTTATAATGAATGAAGAAGTTGGATAGCATGACATCAATGAAGATTACAATAGTGATGAATTAGATTCAGATGTAGATAGTGATGACGATGTGATGTTGAAAAGGGGTAAGTTTCTAAAGTATAGATAAGATGAGTTCTGTTCATTAAAAGAGTTTAAAAATGCACTAATGGAGCATAGTGTTTTAAAGGGAAAAAAGGTTAAGTTTGTGAAGAATGATATGAATAGAGTAAGAGCAGTTTGTAAAAACAAATGTGGTTTTCTTATTATGGCTAGCAAGGTAGGAGGTAAGGAAACATTTAAGGTCAAAACCATGGCTGGACGTTACAGATGTGGAAGGGTTTTTGGAAACAAAAGTGCACGTGTACACTGGATTGCACAAGTATTAGTAGACAAGTTTGTAAATGTGGGTAACATGACAGTGAACCAAATGATTGATGACATTAAGAAGTCATTCAGTGTTGGAATAACTGCCTAGAAAGCTGGAAAAGCCAAGCAAATTGCTTTGGATTCTTTGGTTGGTGATGGAGAACAACAATATGGTTGTCTATATGATTATGTGGGTGAATTGTTAAGAGTGAAGGTTGGAACCTTTAACATTAAAGTCAATCAACCCCAACCAAGTTTGGCACCAAGGTTTGGGTCATTTTATATGTGTTTAGAGGGCTATAAACAAGGCTTCTTAGGTAGTTGCAGGCCCTTCATAGAGGTAGATGATTGTCATCTGAAGACAACATATGGTGGTTAGTTGTTGGTGGTAGTGGGTAGAGACCCCAATGACCAATATTTCCCACTAGATTTTGTTGTGGTTGAAAATGAATGCAAAGAAAGATGAAGATGGTTTTTGACACTACTGATTGGTGATATTGGGGACATTCATTGTCAACGTTGGGTTTTTATTTCTGATCAACAATAGGTATTTTCATTTTGATGATTTCCTATTTTTATTTGGTAGCAGTCACATTATTTAATATTGACCAAGACATTCATTGTTTTTGTAGGGACTAATGATAGTTTTTTATGACATTTTGGATGGAGTGTGTTGAGATTGTTGATAAGGGAAACACTAATTTAGCTAAACCTTAATCTCACAGTGTTTTGGTTTTTTATGATGACAATACATTATTAATAACACATGTATTGTTATGTATTACATGTTCCATTCTTTATCATGAATGATATCTTGAAGAACATGTTTGTGTTGATTCTCATATATGTATGCATGTTCACTGATTTTATACTTGATACATCACTTGTGATTGCATTACATATGTTTAAGAAAAGAAAACTACATGCACTTTGTTGAACTTATATTGTGTGGCAAAACTGCAAGTTTTAAGTCGACTTCATTATGAAGTAAGTCGATTAAAACTCGTGACTTTGCACAGATTTTCTAAAATAGTGCTGTGAGTTATTTTGCAATGAAAAGATTTTCAAAACTGTTTTGAAGTGTTATAGTCGACTCCATGCGCAGGGAATTCGACTGAGTTAGTTAATGTTTTGAAATTCTTTAATGTTGTGATCTATAACGACTATATTTCAATTGTCTGTTAAAGCATTAAATGCAAGTCAACTGAATTAAATGCGTAATCAAATTTGGTTGTTTTGACTGCTGCTAATTGACTTAACTGTTATAATTGTCTGGTGACAGTCGACTACATTAGTGACACAGTCGACTACAAGAGCGTCTGACTTATAGAAAACTATAAATAGACGTGATTTTGTTGATCACAAAGACATTGGCTATTCTAACAATTTCATTTTGATATTCCAGATTGTGATCTCTGTGTAAAGGCTCCAATAACTCATCAAGAAGAAGGAGGAGATCTTTCTTTGAAGAGTTTCTTAAAGAGGAAGTGATTTGCGCTTACTATTTGATCAAATTCTACATTGCTGGTGTTCATCATATTGATCAAGACTTCTATCAATCTTTGGAAGATTGTTGCTGTCCTGTTGGGATTACAAGAGGAGAACTCGTGGAGTTTTGGACACTTTAAGGATTGTTCAAAGTGGGTTGAAGATTGCAGAAGAGGGGATATCTTGCAGTAGATCTTTGTGTTGCTGCATATACTTTTAGTTAGAGGGTTAGAGAGATTGTCTATACTTTTGACGTGGAGGTCTCTATAGAAATCTTGTCGTAAAAACCTTGACTAATATAGTGCATTGGCTTTCTAGTTGTGGAAGGACACTGGATGTAGGCATTGAGGCCAAACCAGTATAAAAACTCTGTGTTTGATTTTCTCTGTCCCTTAACTCTTTACTTTCAGTCGACTTTACAATTCACATGGTCAACTTTATATTTCCGTTGCACTTAAACTTCTTATATCCTGTTTCCAATAGAGTGGAACACAGGTTGTGCTTAGGGCATTTGTACAACAATTACAAGAAGAAATTTGGTGGAACAGTGCTGATTAGAGATCTTATGATGGGGATTGCCAAGGCCACATTTCAATAGGAGTTGGAAAAGAAAATGGGTGAGTTGAAGAATGTAACATTGATGCTTACAATTGGTTGCTAGTTATTCCAACTAAATGTTGGTGTAAACATGGCTTCATTAGTTATCCTAGATGTGATGTATTGATAAATATTTTGTCTGAGTCATTTAATAGTACAATTTCTAGAGACAAACCTATCATAACTATGATGGAATGGATTAGAACATACATTATGAGTAGGTTTGCAAGACTTAGAGAAAAAGTAAAGACATATCCAGGAGATGTTATGCCTAAACCAAGAAAAAGGCTTGATAGGGAAGTAGAAAAGAGTGGGAATTGGATTCCTGTTTGGGCAGGGGCTACAAAATTTGAAGTTACTCACGACTTTACAATGGTCAAGTTTGTAGTTGACCTAATTAACCATACATGTAGTTGTTACTTTTGGGATTTGGTAGGAATACCTTGCAAGCATGTTGTGGCTGCCATAAATTACAAATTAGAGAACCCTAAAGATTATGTACATCCTTATTACAAGAAACAGGCTTATGAAACTTGTTATGGCCCTAACATTCTTCAAATCAATGGACAACAATTGTGGTCTACTTTTGACTCTACTGCACTACTGCCTCAAATTTATAAAACACCTCCTAGGAGGCCTAAAAAACTAAGAAGAAGGGAACCTAACGAATATGTGAGTCATACCAAGTTGTCAAAGAAGAATCTTGTTATGAAGTGTAGCAGCTCCAATCAATTTGGTCATAATGTAAGAACATGTAAAAGAGAAAAGAAAAGGAAAAAGGTACAAAATCACTTATTTAAACTTCAGTTATTTACATATTCATAATTATTTACACTATCATAATTGTAACATGGCTTAGTCCATTGACAGAACACAAAGGGCACTTCTAGTGCAGGAGGATCTGGCACTACAACACAACCTGAACGAACATCCACAAGGGCAACTTCTAGTGCAGGAGGTTTTGAAGCACGAGGAGCTTCATCAACATCAGAAGGTGGAGGAACATCAAGGGAACTTCTTAAGCAAGAGGAGCTTCATCAATATCACAACCTGGAACAAGTGCTAGTGGAGGACGAGCTACACCAACTAACCAAGCTGGAAGAAGAACATCCTCAAGACTACTGACTGCACAACATCTAGGGTCCCAAGCTAGTACCAATTGAAGTTTTAGTGTAGCCATCAATTATTTTTAATGTATTATGCTACTCACTGTCACCCAGTTAGGGAACAATAGTAGTGGGTATAATGACTTTTTGTCATCTACCAGCACATGTAATTGTAAGGGACCACTTAGGAAACAATAGTAGTGCTTGCACAATATTTTTTGTCAGTGGTAAGGGACCACTTCAATTACTTATCTTGTTTAATAGTAAGGGACCACTTCAATTACTTTTAATTTCTTGAATTCCAATTTTATTTATGCCAAGTTAATGACCTCCATAATTTTCAGTATCTAAAGTTTAACATGTGTTGTCTATTACTATCCGACGTTTAAAATAAAGCATGGACATAAACATAAGAATAAACAGCTGTCCATTTCATCCTTAGGCACTTTGGTTGTGTGACAACTGTCAAGTAGGACTTTGGTGTCATGTATCTGAGTTTTTATTTTGGAATATTTTTGGATTTATTAGGATTCCAAGGTCATAGGGAGTGGTTGGTTAGTCTCGTTAGTGTGGTTAGTCTATTTGATGGACAGTTGAGGCATCCACATCTTGTTAAGTTTATTGCCCACTGTTGTGAGGTGGAGCACAAGATTCTACCTAAGTTTTGTTCTAATTCAAGCAGGATACTTTGTTGCCTTGCCATTGTCAATGAGGATGAAGATTGCATTGGGTGCAGCTAAAATATTACAAATATTACCATTTTGAGCAACTGCATTAGATCAAACTACTTAATCTGGGAGAGTTAAATTACCCTTTGCATTAGAGTGCTTCTCAAAGTGCAACAGATAAAAATATTGGTACCCTTTAGCAAATGCTTTATTGAATTATTGAGTAAATGATAATAGTTGTTGTATAGGTATATACTATACAATCATTCTTAATACTAATTGCACCAACCAAGTGTGATAGAACTAAAAAGCATATACAATATGAGAACCAAAGTTTAACTTGGAACACTCTCAATTTTAACAGCATATGCAAATTAGAGACCCTTACATTTGCTACAAATAAACTGATTTCATTAGTCAGATAACAAGCACATTTGTGTTTTGTCAAAGTCAACATCAAGGACAACATTAACAACATCAAGCAGAATTTGGAGACAAACTCAAGTACCTCATTTTATTGGACCATAACTCTTAATTACAATTCATCTTGAACAAAAGCATAATACAAAAGAAAACTGTTAATGCCCATGACAAAACAAACAACAACAAAATCATTTTCCCAACTTTTTCCTCTTCAGCTTGTCGTTCTTCTTCCTTAGATCTAATACACGTTTTTCATTTTCCAAACACATTTCAAATTCTTCACATTTTCTTTCAAAGCTTCCTTCAATTTCAGAAACTCCTTCATCAACCCATTCAAAGTAGTTACAACTTGAATTACTCTGCAATCAAAATTACACACTGCCCAATTTCTACATCTATAAAATAGTCTTCCTCTTTTCTTCAAAGTAGTTGCCTTCAAAAGCAACAATGTTTCCCCATAACCACACAATTTAGATGGTAACCGAGAAAAGGATCCACAACTTTGCGACTTTCTCGACCCAACGGTCCTTCACATGCAACCATTTCCTCCACTATCACCTTTCATTTCACTACAACAATGAAAATCGAAATAGATAACCTATATCAACTTGCTTCCCACTATTCCCACGAAAACTCTATATCCCTAATCCATCTATTCCCACGAAGAAGACTAAAACAAAACGTATAACTTAAACAAACTTACCTCTTCAAAAAGACGAACTCCAACCTTCAGATGTACAATTTATCTGAACCTTCAAATGTGATTTCGTGTTTTCCCCCAAACACAACACACTTGCTTAAAATCTCATTTCTAAGAGATGACGAAGTTAGGTTCAACCAAGTAATAGACAATGCACACCCTTAACATACGTAATCTAATTTGAAAAATGAAACAATCAATGTGGCACAAAATAATGAGGGAAGGTGGTATCACACGTGGCTCGCCGTTTGGCACATCATAGAAAACTTAACGCGATTCAATTTTAAGGACTAAAAATAAGAGTTTCAAAACTAAGAGGATGAAAATGAACAAACCTTTTGAAGAAACAACAACAACAACATTAATAATGTTAATAATAACAATAATAATAATAATAATAATAATAATAATAATAATAACAATAATAATAATAATAATAACAATAATAATAATAATAATTATTATAATAATAACAATAATAATAAAATTAATAATAATAATAATAACAACAACAACAACAACAACAATAATAATAACAACAACAACAACAACAATAATAATAATAAGGTTTAATAGGTTCAGAGGTCCCTATTTCTGCGGGTTTGTTCCAATTGAGTCCTCATATTTTGGAAGTGCTCAATTGGATCCCTAATTTGATAAAATTGAGTTAATAATACCCTTTCCGTTAAATGCAATTGACGTCGTTAACTTTTTAAAGAGCTGGCATGGTGACGCATCCTTTTATTTTGTTGTTATTTAATAATTTTCTTAAGAATATGATATAAGATTCTTAATATTTTAAAAAATAATATTTTTATAATATGTAAAAATATTTATGTACCATACGTGATAGAGGATTCCTCGGCCATGTTACTTATAGTCTTTAATTCAATTGTTTAAAATAAATAAGATCCTACCGCTTACCAGGTACCTAGTCGAGTACCAGATACCAAGTGTCAGGTATTGAATGTCGATGATTATGAAGAATGGATCCTTTTACCAAATGCCAAGTCTCAGTTACTAGATGTTGAATACTGAATATTATATCTCCCACATCAAAGTATGAGTCTTTTTGATAACTATGTTGCTCATTAAGCTGAATACCACTTATAAGTGTCTTCATATGTCTGTTAGAGACATTTTTGTAAAAGATAACTTAGCCAAAACAGAACAGATGTAGCTTCTTACAAGTAAGTTGGTCATTGGGACTTTGAGCCAACGGACCCATAATTGAAGCCAATCAGATAAGGGCTCATGATCAATAAAATATCCTATAAATATTATTTTAAAGGACAAATACTAAGTAGTTGAAGTCAATAGAATGAAAGAAAACTTTACAAGTAAATTCAGTTTCACAAAAATAATTATATATATATATATATATATATGATTATGCTTTAACTAATTATTTTTAGAAAATTTTATCGCACAATAAAGAAATAACTTTCTTTTTAGTTAAATAACAATTACTTATATATTAATAAGGTGTTACACATGTCTACTTATAAATTGCATTTCATTCTTAGAAACCAAAGTTTTTGGAACCACAAATATTGACATATTATCGATTTTCATAGAAAGTTACATATATTTTTTGTTGTAAATGTGATTACTTCTTCTGATTCAACCCATTTCATTATAAACTTCATTGCCTTTATAATAAACTTCGTTTACCAAGTTGCATACTGAAATGTACCAAGTATATCCATTCACCATTTATGGAATGGCCAAGGTGACACTAACTTCTTAATGACACTGGCATTGATCTCTAGCAATAGAAAGTAAAGAGAATTGCTTAAAAAGGTTTGATAATTTCTTTACCTTCAACAAGTATTTTGCTAAATGTAAATACTTTGCTTGAAATTTTTCAAAGGCCTTTTCTTCTACATTTATTAGTGATAATGAATTTTAATCTAAGGTTCTTAAAAAGGATGTGAAGATAAACTTATATGTAAACTTAAAATTCAAAGAAAAATACTTCTTACCAACCAAAAAAATTCCGGAAGAAGCTACACCTTATCTATAAAAACCTAAAAGAAAACAAATTTAAAAGAAAAATTTAATCTTCATTCTACATTAGAACCCAAGATTCAAACTCAAAGTTTGTTTAAGAATAAATATAATTTGGTATTAACCACAAAAGATCATATTTGTAATTCTTGGTCTTCATTAAACTTGTTAGCTGCCACAATCTTGTTCCACTCCTTTACAAGGTTGTGGGTGTCTGATTTCATAGTCCACTTCTTTAATGACAGAGTATATTCTCTCAAACAGAGGTCTAACACAGTCACTTCCAAACCAATAATTTTATCATTATTTTCTTTTTCTTCCAACTTCAAAATCTCATCTTCATTGAAAAAATCACATTTGATTTTCTATTTTGGAATTGATAATAGGTTATTGTTTGGCTTCACATCTGATGAGAAAAGTATCTTGTGCATCACAAATTTAAGATCATAACCCTTCAATTCGGTGACTCGATTCCTGAATTCTACTAACAAATCTGATGATGGAGGTGTTGGACTTGTCACAACTACCCTTCGTGGTGGTGGAGGTTTAGGCCCTACCACTTTCATCCTTGACGGTGGTGGTAGTGGGGGTGGTAGAGGTAAGGATGGTGGTGATGCTAGAGGTGGAGGTGAAGATGGTTATGGTGGTATAGTTGGAGGTGAAGATGGTTATGGTTGTACAAGTAAAGCTATAGATGGTGATGGTGGTGGAGGTAAAGATGGTGGTGGTGGTAGGTAAAGATGATAATGGCGGTGAAGATGAAGATGAACATGAACATGATGAACTTTTCATAATTTTTCTCCGCTTTTTGATATTTGACTCCTCCATTTCTCCTTTTGACATTAGTTCTCTTTGTCTATGTATAAAAAACATTTTAATTAATAATTATACTCATTCTAGTTATAGTTTGATACATAACTAGTTTTCACATTAGTAAAAGTTATTTATAAAAATAAAGCACACTTTAACAAAATTCTAACTCAATATATAAAGTAAAATAACATAAGAACAAAAATTTAGATTTTAGAAGAATTAGAATAAATTTTATGAAATCTAACAACATTAATGAAATTTTACCAATTAAATTTCGTTTTCATGATCTAAATATGATGTGATGCATTTAAATTTGTAAACTAATAGAAATCTAGCAAGATATTACTACATTAAAACTAATTTATGAAATTTTAAAAAATAACTATAATGTAGTCAAATATAATATCTTCCTGTTATGATTGTTCAAATTAATTTACAAATTAATCACGTTGTAAAAATCTAACGATTTTCCTGATACCAAATCAGCAAATCTATAGTCATCTTATCTATCTATTTAAGTCATATTTAATTAAGGAATTATATAAATAATATATAGTAAATATTATTAAATGATTACAACTTGGAATACATTTATAAATACAAAACTATATCAAATAGCCTTTAAGATATTACTATTATTATATATTTTTTCCTATTCCATTCTACTATTATGTCAAATTAATTTTTTCGTTAAAACACATGTGAATGTAAGTTTTTCAATCAAATTCATAATAACTATCATATTATAATTATGCATGCTTATATCATATCTTATTATTTTGACTATTGAAGGATTGCTTGTTTCTTATATCTAATGCGATTAAACGTGTTTGTTCCTAACTTTCATATAAAATTATTATTTTTTTCCTTTTTTATATGAGATTTGAATATATTTTGGTTCTAAAATTGTAAAAGAATTAATATAGTAATTTGAATCTAATAACCTTAAATTTTAGTGACATTTTAAACGTGTTTTTCAACTAATCCAATTACTGGAATGAAACATGTTTAGTATAAAAAAAGTTTATGTAATTGGATTAAAAAGAACTTCATTCATTTATAAAGTTTAAGGACCAAAATGTATCAAAATTTAGACAAATATCAATTTCATATCAAAATTAAGGGATTAAAGACATATTTAACCCTTATTTTAATGACATTACATCAATTTGAAATAAGATCTATATTTACTTGTTTAAAATAATGATCATTACATAAACACAGTGGGATAAAATTGAAAAAATATATCATTATACATTATACTAAAAATTAAAATAACAAATAAAGTGAATTTCAACATACCTTATTGGAACACCTCTTCGTGTATTATTCCTTTCTAAATGTTATTCATAACAATTTGAAAGTTGTTGGTGGTAATCCTCCGGTTGAAGCAATTCTCCTTCACTATAAAAGTGTGGAGCATCTTGAGATATTAACCAATCCAACATAAAAGGTTTAAATGACTTGGAACACAATCTATTAAGTGACTCTCTACCAGTAATACTTGTAAACAATTCTTTTAAAGTTTTCAAGTTTCTCATTATGACAATCAAATGAGTGGTGTGAACTTGAGAGTTGAAAGAGAAAAAAAGTAATGAAAAAATAATAAGATATAGAAGTGCTAGGGATTTTAAATAGGAAAACAAAGATAGATCATAAAGATTAAGATAAAAATATATAAATCAAAAAGAAAAGGTAAGCCTTAAAAAAGATTTTGATACATTTGATTAAAATCCAAGCTTTTCCTAGTCAATGTTTACCTCAAGTTCTCTTGCACCAAACTTCTCATATGGAATTAGGTTTGATACACATGTGAACACACAATAAATTATAAGCAGTTAAAGACAACAATTAAACTAGACTATGCGGTCTAATGGTAAAGTTAGAAGACACTTTGGAACCTTCAAACCTTAACCAACTGAAAACATTTTCAAATATGGTTTATAAGTTCTTGTTTGGAGATGGGATTGAGTATCAAAGACTACCCCAAGACACCTAACAAGGTTATTAGTTACAAATCCAAAAGAAATACAATTTTACAACTCAAAAATGCATAATACAAATAAATAGTGTTTGTTCCTCTCCAAAGTGTTTCACTCCTTTTCTTCTTGTCTCTTTCTCAAGGCTTCAAGATCCAAAGAGGTCTCCAATAACCCAATATGCTATGTTCAATTTCGTTTTTCCTCCAAAGAATATCCTACATCAAAGATCAAATCAAATCTAAGAGGTAGAAATCCAAAGAGAAGGCAAATAAAGGCCCAAATTGAACAATAACTCTTCAAAAGAAGTTATGTTGAGACAAAATAGAGAATGATGAGCAAGACAATCAAGAAAATAAAGATTAAGAACAAAGGTTAGACATTCAATAGAATTACCTAAAGAAAGGCACTAGAATAGATGAACAAAGCAAAAAAATAACTAGAATAGAGAATGGTTACTTCCTGTCTTCACAAACACCGAACTAATGGTGCACTCTGAGCAGAGGCAATGTTTCTTGTACAAAATGTCATGTCCAAGTGTCATGTCCAGGTGTCATGTCAAGGTTTTATGTCCAAGTGTCATGGCAAAGTCTCATGTCAAAGTCTCAAGTCAAAGTAACTTTTGCTTTTCACTTTTACTTTTCCTTTTCCTTTTACTTTTACTTTGTCTACACTTTTGTTTTTCACCACAACTTAGATTTGGAGAATTTTTTTGGAAGATCAAAGTTTATGACTCAGAAAATGGAAGAAATCCTACTGGAATAAAAAATGGAGCATGAAACTCAAAGAAACACAAGAGAAACTTAACTCTAAGATCTTGCCAATGGTCTAATGACAAGCATGAACTCAAATATGCAAAAAGAAAAAGCACTCAAATGGATGTATATAGTGTAATTTCGAAATCCCAGTGGACCATATTGTTTTTGTGATTTTTGCAAGCCCAAACTAAGAGAAAATGACACAGAAATGACTACACATGACTCTAGACAACATGGATGGAATTAAAAATAAAAATAACCCAAAAATGACATCAAAACAGAACCAAATATGTGAAGAAAGACTCAAAAAATATAAAATCACACTAAAACACATGTATATGGAAGCTTAGTGGTAAAAACTGAATGGTTCCGTAGAAGAACAAACTAGAACCATAAAACCAACATGTATGGATGTAAACAATGAAAGAAAATAAATAACAACACAAGAACATCAACAAAAACATAATGATAGGTAAAGGACTAAGATACTTAACTCTTGTAGAACCAAAGCTCTTAATACCAAATGATAGCGTCCTCCTCAATCTAAGTTGGGCCAAAGCACGAATATGAAACTACAGAGGTGGAATTGGTACGGAAGTTATGGATATGGTGGTGGGCTCACGATTTTGAGGTGGTGTTGATGGCTTTGGTGAGTATTTATGGAGGTATAAAGGTGTCTGATGGATCTCTAAAGAGGTTGGGCCAACTTTAGAGAATGGTGGCTATAGAAAGCTCATGGGATGCTTTAGCCTTGACTTGAGACAAGATATGTTTGCACATATTTTGGCATAATAACATTTAAATTCTTCAAGTGATTTTACAAGGAGGGAGACCCTTCTATTTATAGAGAAAGGTGTCTCCAAAGTAGACAAGAAACCCTAAAACCTATCCACTCTTGAAGTGACATGTGGCAATCCACTTTTACAAAGTTTCTCCACTCTTAGAGTGCCATGTGGCAATCAACTTATGTAAAGTTTTCTCCACTCTTATAGTACCATGTGGCAATCCAATTTTGCAAAGTTCCTTCACTCTTAGAGTGCCATGTGACAATCCACTTTTGCAAAGTTTCTTCACTCTTAGCGAGACATGTGGCAATCTACTTTAGCAAGAGTTTCTCCACTTAAAAAATGACATGTGACCACTTCCTTCTTAAGAAAAACTCTTTTCTAAGAGCTTGTCATGTGGCCATCATGTCCCATGGTGGGACACACTCTTTTAAGCTAAGATTACAAACCATACAATACTTGGCCCAATATGCAAGGCCTAAAAAAAAGATACCCTATACTACTTCACCCTTAATACAAGGTTTAGAAATACACATAATTTTACTAAGAACATGTTCATGGCTCATGATGATAAGATCTCAGCCCCACCTTCCATAAATGAATCCAACTCTTCTTAAGTGTACTTGGCCATGGCTAGGGTGTATGCCATCAAAAACCTCCTTCTCATACGCTCGAGCCCATGCAAAAACGCCTCAAATTTTGCAACCCTTGATTCCTTCTTCAAGGAGAGAGAAAAAATAGTGTATTGAAGCTTCCCTTCTCTCACTCGAAAGCTACAAGCATGCAAAAAGTATTAAAATAAAGGGAAATGCTTCTTTGATAACGTTATTTGACAACGTTCTTGACAACGACACGTGACGTTGTCTCATTCGTTGTCTGAAATTAATTTTTAAAATTGTTTTTCAGATTTAACGAGGGCATTGTTGGAAGAATGAAATCCAGGGTAAACCTGTTGGCGCCTTCCAGAGTTACGAAAGAAAGTGTGTATCAGTGCTCTCTCTTCAAAACGCAACTATCTGAAAAACGCTCTCTCTCAGAAACAAACTCTCTAAAAAACGATCTCTCTCAAAGACGCAACGATCTATCTCAAAAACGTTGTCTCTCAAAAAGGTATCTCTCTATCCGCCATTTGTAGTCGTTGGTGGAAGTCTGGCTTTTTGGGCAACCGTCGAACGGAGAGGTGTTTTCGATGTCTTTATTGTGCCTTTAGGTGTTGTGTTTGTTGCCTTTATTGTGCGTTTCTTTTGCCTTTAGGTGTTGGGTGTGGTGGTTTAGAAGTGTGAGTATCTCTGCATCGTGTTTCAGTTTTTTATCGAAAGGTAAAACGTATTTTCACACTTTTTAGGTAGTTTGGTTATTTGACATTTGATCTCTGCATCGTGATTTGGTTATTTGAATGTGCAGGCTGTGGTCATGAGTTTAGGGTTTGGAGGTACCTTTGGATGAATCAATTGTGGGTAAAGTAGGTGAACATTTTACTTATTGTAAAAAAACCTCATTGAAAGAGCTGATTAAGATGTTTAATGTCCTTGTACATAATGATGATGTTGATGTAGATGTTGTTTGTCGTTTGTATATATTAATTTGTTTTGTGGTATTATTTTTTCCTAGGAAGACAAAACATGTTTCTAACATGCCTTGTTTAGTGCTAGATGAGTTAAATAATTTGTCTAATTATGATTAGAGTAGTGTCGTACATACATATATTGTAAAGAGTCTAAATAGATGTAACAAGAAAATACTTATTGGATCATTGTTGATTCTTTGAGCATAAGTGGCAGTGTTGTTGTTTTACAAGTATTACTAAATTTTGGTTCTTTGTTTTATTAAGTAAGGTTATTGTTAGAACTTTTTGTAATAGTTTTAATACTTTGATTGTAGCTTTGGGCGTATGAATGCCTTGGTTTGTATGCACGTTCTTCTCATAAGGTATTCCCGCACATTTTGTGATTTCATTCGTTAAATTATGGGACTAAAGAAATTGATGTTTTGTTAAATAGAGGTGAGGTAAGTAACTTTTTGAACATGTTATTTGTTATTTTTGTGATTTATGGAGTAGTGATTTGCTTGAGGTAACGATTTTCCAATGTTATAGGTACATTTTGATTGGTACCTTTCATCCAAAGATCGTTTAAATCCCATCATCTGTATAGCTTTCAATTTGGATGGGGTTGGAACGGCTGAAGGTAGCAGCCGTGAAGGAGAAGCACTTGAAAAAGAAGGAGATGAAAGTTCCCAATTAGCAGCTGTGGATAAAATTAGAAGAAATAACCAGAGGATAAGAAGTGTAAGGAATGAAATAGCTACTGTGAGGAAGGAACTAAGTGATCTTAGAAACTTGCGAAACTTTGGATATGTTGATAACGAATGTGTTGAGGGTGAGGGGAAAGAAGATTGTGCAGGTAAAGCTCTTGATGAAGCTGCAGCTCAAGCAAATAAAGCAGTTGCAGATGAAACAGCTGCAAATGAAGGACCTGTAGATGAAGCAGCTGCAGATGAAGGACCTACAAATCAAGGACTTGCAAATGAAGCAGGTGCAGATGAAGTAGTTGCAGATGAAGCACCTGTTGATGAAGAATGTGCAGGTGAAGGTCATGAAGAGGCTGCACATGAAGCTTCTGAGGCACATGAAGAACGTGCATCTGAGGCACATGAAGAAGGTCCAGCTGACGCAGATGAAGAAGCTTCAGCTCATGCATATGCAAAAGGTGCATATGAAGAACCTTTCGTGGAACCCCTTGTCCATCCACCTCCTTTCATTGACATAGGTGATGATGACGACGATGGTCATGTTGAACCCAATTTAGTAGTCCCTTTGCGTAGCTATAATGGTGATCCAAGACAATCGTTGCTTTGGATATGTTGTACAATGCAGTGACGTGAAGAGACATTGAAAGGAGATAAGATGACAATAATTTGTTAATGTTATTAGTGATGAATGATATTAGTACCTAATTTAATATTCTTGATATTTCAGCTATGTGTCTGAAATAATGGGTCAATTGTTGACCACAGCTGATTGTAACACTTTAGGGCCTCGACAATGTGTTGACAGCATGGTAATTATACACTTGATTTGAATTAATGTTTTAATTCAATTTTCGAAGGTCAACAAGTTCATGTTAAACTTGTTTATTGTTTTGTAGACGTTAATTTTTGCAGCAACAATATTTATATATTTTGAGAAAAGATCCTCTGGAGTCATAAAGAGGATGTTATTCGGTCCAAATTTTGCGGTAAAAGCTTGTAGTTTGCTAATTTTTTTGGATGGTATAATTTCATATTGACATGGTTGTTTATTGATGACTTTTTTTTTATTGAAGACACATGTATTGATTGACTATAAGAGACGACCAGGCAATCAACATGTGTGGGAACTTGTTGATTACCAACCATATTTCTGGAACAATCTCGTAAAAGTGCAAGACTTATTGACTGCGGATTGGGTGAGTAAAGTGTACTTTGAAAAAGCACATAGTTGTTTTTGTATGTGGTTGTTACTAGTTTTACATAGTTGAACCATTTTGTAGGTGTTCATCCCAGTTGTTAGCAGTGATCATTGGTGGTGTTATGCACTTAAGGTCTACACCTTTCAGCTTTTCGTCATTGACTCACTAGAAAAGGGTATCAAAGGACGTTGTCAGATTGATAGAAGCATTGTAAGTTTTTGAATGGTGAATTTTTTGTTTATGAGTGCTTAAAATGTACTTATATTTAATTGAGAGGTATTTATTTTTGTACAATACAGGGACAAAAGATTCAACGCCTTTGGGGTCTGTTGATGAATACACTTGAAGATTCGAAGTGTCCTTTATTAGTTCAACAAGCTAAAATCCCAGTGCAACCAAACACGTAAATATATATTATATTACTCATTTGTTCAAGTATTGGTATATTAGTGATTTGTTAAAATATTGGTATTTGTTGAAATATTGTTGTTTCTATTAATAAAAGTAATGCATGGTTTTGATTTAATTGTAACAGTTATGATTGTGGTGTAATCATGATGAAAGCTATTGAAATATGGGATGGAGAGGAGAAATATGATGGAAAAAGCATGTCTGGCTACACAAATGTAGGGTAAATAATGAATTGGTATATATGTCATTATCTTTGTCATGACATTGTATGTAAATTACAAATTGTTCTTTTCAGGAGGAGTTGGCTGGTTTTAGGAAGAAGTTTATATGGGACTGGATAATGGATGAGGACAATGTTAGAAGAATTGAAAAGCTTCACGATCTTGGATTGATTTAGCACTAGGAATAAACTGTTGTTTTGGTTTAGATTGCTATTTAATTTGGAAACAATAAACATTGATGACAACTGTGGCGAAATTGTAAATGATTCTTGTATTCAGAACTTATATTGAATGTATACAGCTTAAGTGTTATGTAATAAATATTGTTCAAACTGGTTAGCATTTTTTTCCCTGTACCGATGATGCATTGTAGTCCAAGAATAGGTATACTGAATTGGTTGTTGATGAACTGTTGGAAGTTGTGTTTGAATAACAAAAATGTTTCCAGCTTTGTGCGTGTGTAATCGATTACACAGTCTGTAATCGTTTACCAGTTCAAGAACAGGATTTTGTACTGAAACTTTCCCTCGTCTCCCATATTTTGGTAGAATAGCTCCCCATGGAGCGTTTGGACGTGAGTTAGTCAAATGAATTGAAAAATGTTGATTTTGCTTGATTTTTTATTTTGTGAAGTGTGTGAAAGAGGCTGGAAAGAGGCTGTGATGTGCGTGTGTAAGCGATTACACCCAGGTTGTAATCGCTTACAAAGTGGAAAAATGGATTTTGTACCATAACTTCATCACTGCTCCCACGTTTTGGATGCATGGCTCCCCATGGAGGGGTTGGACCTGTTTTTGGTGAAATTTTTGGAAGAAAGTTGACAGTGTTGGTTGATTCTTAGGTACAAGGAGGTGTGGGAGGACTTGTTAGTGGTTTGAAGGATATAAGTGTGTGCACATTATTGGGTTTAGTGGTTCATCCAATGGTGTTGTCACGAGGCTGGAAAGAGGCTGTGATGTGCGTGTGTAAGCGATTACACCCAGGCTGTAATCGCTTACAAAGTGGAAAAAGAGATTTTGTACCAAAACTTCATCACTGCTCCTACGTTTTGGATGCATGGCTCCCCATGTTGGGGTTGGACCTGTTTTTGGTGAAATTATTGGAAGAAAGTTGACAGTGTTGGTTGATTCTTAGGTACAAGGAGGTGTGGGAGGACTTGTTAGTGGTTGGAAGTATATAAGTGTGTGCACATAATTGGGTGTTAGTGGGTTCATCCAATGGTGCTGTCAGGAGGCTGGAAAAGGGCTGTGATGTGCGTGTGTAAGCGATTACACCCAGGCTGTAATCGCTTACAAAGTGGAAAAATAGATTTTGTACCAAAACTTCATCACTGCTCCCACGTTTTGGATGCATGGCTCCCCATGGAGGGGTTGGACCTGTTTTTGGTGAAATTATTGCAAGAAAGTTGACAGTGTTGGTTGATTCTTAGGTACAAGGAGGTGTGGGATGACTTGTTAGTGGTTGGAAGGATATAAGTGTGTGCACATAATTGGGTGTTAGTGGGTTCATTCAATGGTGCTATCAGGAGGCTGGAAAGAGGCTGTGATGTGCGTGTGTAAGCGATTACACCCAGGTTGTAATCGCTTACAAAGTGGAAAAATGGATTTTGTACCAAAACTTCATCATTGCTCCCACGTTTTGGATGCATGGCTCCCCATGGAGGGGTTGGACCTGTTTTTAGTGAAATTGTTAGAAGAAAGTTGACAATGTTGGTTGATTCTTAGGTACAAGGAGGTGTGGGAGGACTTGTTAGTGGTTGGAAGGATATAAGTGTGTGCACATAATTGGGTTTAGTGGTTCATCCAATGGTGCTGTCAGGAGGCTGGAAAGAGGTTGTTATGTGCGTGTGTAAGCGATTACACCAAGGCTGTAATCGCTTACAAAGTGGAAAAATGGATTTTGTACCAAAACTTCATCATTGCTCCCACGTTTTGGATGCATGGCTCCCCATGGAGGGGTTGGACCTGTGTTTGGTGAAATTGTTGGAAGAAAGTTGACAGTGTTGGTTGATTCTTAGGTACAAGGAGGTGTGGCAAGACTTGTTAGTGGTTGGAAGGATATAAGTGTGTGCACATAATTGCGTGTTAGTGGGTTCATCCAATGGTGCTGTCAGGAGGCTGGAAAAAGGTTGTGATGTCCGTGTGTAAGCAATTACACCCAGGCTGTAATCGCTTACAAAGTGGAAAAATGGATTTTGTACCAAAACTTCATCACTGGTCCCACGTTTTGGATGCATGACTCCCCATTGAGGGGTTGGACCTGTTAATTGTAAATGTAAAATGGTAATAGCATAAAGAAAGCAAATTTAGTACAACACTCCAACAATTCTTTCATATTGATCTATCCATGGTGTGTACACTGATAGCATAAAACCATATGAATAGAAATTACAATAGACATCTTAAACATTGATAAAGTCATCCTGTAGACGGTGGGGAGTTGTTAAGCCAATACTGGGTAGCGCCCCTGAACTTTTGGTATAAAAGGCCATTTTTTAAATGGTAAGCGATTACTAGGCCCATGTAAGCGATTACAGGTGCATCAGACATGTGTCAATCGTGAAGAGCCTCCTCCATCAACCCAGGATGACCTATACTTGGTCTTCCATCAACAAAGGAATGACCTAACTTCAGAATCCTTCTTCTCCACAACTTCATCCATGGCCAACATGGTTAACCAGTTCACAAAACACTCAAAACAAACTCCTGCAGACGGTGGGGAGTTCTTCAGCCAATATTGGGTAGCGCCCCTGAACTTTTGGTACAAAAGGCCATTTTTTAAATGGTAAGCAATTACCAGGCCCATGTAAGCAATTACAGGTGCATCAGACATGTGTCAATGGTGAAGGGCCTCCCCCATCAACCCAGGATGACCTATACTTTGTCTTCCATCAACAAAGGACTGACCTAACTTGAGAATCCTTCTTCTCCACAACTTCATCCATGGCCAACATGGTTAACCAGTTTACAAAACACTCAAAACACACTCCTGCAGACGGTGGGGAGTTCTTCAGCCAATATTGGGTAGCGCCCCTGAAATTTTTGTACAAAAGGCCATTTTTTAAATGGTAAGCAATTATCAAGCCCATGTAAGCGATTACAGGTGCATCAGACATGTGTCAATGGTGAAGGGCCTCCCCATCAACCCAGGATGACCTATACTTGGTCTTCCATCAACAAAGGACTGACCTAACTTGAGAATCCTTCTTCTCCACAACTTCATCCATGGCCAACATGGTTAACCAGTTCACAAAACACTCAAAACACACTCCTACAGACGGTGGGGAGTTGTTCAGCCAATATCGGGTAGAGCCCCTGAACTTTTGGTACAAAAGGACATTTTTTAAATGGTAAGCGATTACCAGGCCCATGTAAGCGATTACAGGTGCATCAGACATGTGTCAATAGTGAAGGGCCTCCCCCATCAACCCAGGATGACCTATACTTGATCTTCCATCAACAAAGGACTGACCTAACTTGAGAATCCTTCTTCTCCACAACTTCATCCATGGCCAACATGGTTAACCAGTTCAATAAACACTCAAAACACACTCCTCAGACGGTGGGGAGTTGTTCAGCCAAAACTAGGTAGCGCCCCTTTACTTTTTGTACAAAAGGCCATTTTTTCAATGGTAAGCGATTACCAGGCCCATGTAAGCGATTACATTTGCATTAACACACTATAAAAGGGCTCATGGGGAGCAATTAAGCTAGGCTTTGTTAGCACTCATTAGGTTTTTGTACAAAAACAGTTTCTCAAACAGGTAAACGATTACAACTTATCTGTAATCGATTACAACTGCTTCACATCTGTAAAAGATTTTCATCAAGTTACCTGTCAACTTACAAACCCCCTTAATGGGTCTTCCCTACATATAGGGATCACAGAACTGGACATTTGTTAAGAACAACTAAGGATGAAAATTAAACAACACTATCATTCAACAAATGGAATGAATATTACAATAACAATTCAAATAAGCATTTGCTAACAACCACTTTCTTTAATAACAAACCAAATCTTTGTTTCAAATACAAATATCCATAATTAAAGTTCTACAAAATACTACAGTAATACAACTATCCATAATTAAAGTTTGGGACTATATCCGGTGTACGAAGTTTTACAAACTACACTTTTGAAACGCTTTCGGCGCATGTAAAACTTCATAACAGTTTCATTGCTGCAATTTTCTCCCTGGCGTCCAAAGTTGTTTCCATTCTCATGTTGGTTGCATGGGGTACTGTAACCACCATAATATTTATTTTTCTCCTCAAGCAACTCAGTCTTCAATGCATCCAAGTCTTGTTCAAGTGCTTTAATTTCAACTTCTTGTTCCTCTAAAACACCATCTAAAGCATCATCAATATCTTTTTTCTGTTTTTTATTAGTTGCTGACTTTGAATGTGCTTTCTTCCTTTCTTCCTCTCCAGTTGGATTAAATGATGCTCTCATAGATGGCTGGCTCATTTTTGTCATTGATGCACCATAATCATCAAGCGTCTGCAAATTCATCAAAAACATCATTGTATAAATTAAATCATTAAAACAAATATGTTAACAAAACCACTGAGTACATACCACACACGTCTCCATTGCAGATTTTATGAAATTGTCACCTACATTCACATTCATCCAATGCAAAATTCTAGGGTATTTATGAACTAAATTATTAGAAGGAACGAAACAATCACAAAACCAAACCTGAAATACATTACACACACAACAATTAGTATACACAAAACACTCACTAAAACATTATACATTTATGAACTCAAACATTTCAAGGAATGAAACAATCAATATAAAAGGTTTACCTGGAACACGTACACACAACCTTCCACATACATAGTCGTTGCACTTTTTCCTCCATTCCAAGTTGTACAAGCTTTGCTGAAACTACTAAGTAGATATTGGTATACTATACGACCCCAACAAAACCTACCAAAATCATTTATTTTATCAACTTTTTCAAACAAAATTGGGAATATTGTTTTGGTACGATTGCGTAACAATATCTCAGAAATTCCTACCAAAATGTATAGCCTACAAACATCTATTGAATGCAACTTCTTGTGTTTTTTCAAAATAAAGTCATATATAACTTGCAATTCATATTTTCCATTTCCTTTTGCAAAGTGCTTCCGACAATCACTTTTCTCAACTGTTTTTTCATTCAAGTTAATCTGCTCACCAACTAAACCCAACCCTAAGCTTAACGTAACATCTAATTCCTTTAATTCCACAAATTTTTCTCCAAAACAAAAACCACCCCTCTCATCATCCCACCTTTCTAATAAATCGCTCAGAATATTCCAACCAAGCTTAATGTGATCATTTACATCTAAAAACCATTGAAATGGAGTTTGTGAAATAATAGTCTTCTGCTTGTCAGTCAAAATTTCATTCAAACCAGCAATAAACTTGGTTTTCATTGAATGTCGAACAAACAACTGTAGCTAAAAATAAAATTATATTTCATGTATTAAGTCGCGAAAAAACCCACAACCCATAAAAACCCACAACCCATAAAGACAGAGCATCATAATAACCAACAAAACACACAACGAATACCCCAAACGAATAAAGTACATACCTTGTTGGAAGAACCAATGTCAGGGGTCGAAGCCATTGCACAAAATAACGAAGAAAGAACCACAAACTTCAAAAAACCCTTCCATAGAGACCGGTTAAAGCAGACCACGAACTCCACAAACAAACAAACACCACACCAACTCAAAGGGGCACACAGTCAACACAACAAACACACAAATTGAAATGAAAATCAAAAACCTGAAAATGGAAGACGGAAAAGAGAGTGTGAAGGAGAAGAACGAGACTGCGAAGGAGAAGAACGACAGTGCAAAGGACAGAGAACGAGAGTGCGAAAGAGAAGAACGACAGTGCGAAGGAGAGAGAACGAAAATTTGAAAATGAAATCCCTAGGAGAGTGAGAACCAACTCCTCTGGATAGAGGATTGAGTGAAAAAATGAAGCGGGGCAGTTTCGGAAACTCAGTCTGAACCCATCCAAATCAGATTTTCATATTAAAAAATTAATTCAAATGTAACCAATTACAACGCGACACGTGGCGTTGTCAAAAATGCGTTGTTAGAATATCGCGATCCTAAAATAAAAATGTTGTTCTCTTCTGCCCATGCACAATAATTGAACATTATTTTACTCCTAACTCACCAAATGGGAACTTGAAAAATGGATACACCACCAAAAAAAACATCTCTGCATGAGTCATGCAGAAGTGAGCACACAAAACAAGATTTTCTCTCTCCCAATTCCCTTTTATTCACGTAACCCTTTCACTTTAAAAAATAAAGCCTTTCTCTCTCTTAAAACTAGAGAATAACAACTATAAAATATTAAAACATATTCTCTCGCCTCAAATGAAATTAAGTGTTTGCAACGTACAATATATATTTAGTGACATTATAAATTCAATTGTTCATGCAACAAAAAAAAACATTTAACAACATGCAAGAGTCATTACTTCAGCCATTCTCTCATGCACAAGGTTTCAAGCAAATGAATAAAAATAAACTTTTCTCCCTCATGATTTCAATGAGTAAAGATCAAAACGAAACAGAGGATTCTGCCCACCCCTCGTTGCAGAGACACCACGAAACATATAAAAAAAATCATCTCTCCTTTCCTATTGGCCAAGAAAAAGGCACTAGGACCCACTCTTAAACTTCTCTTCCTACATTAAATACTAGAGATGAAAACCATGAAAAAAAAACACAAAAATTAAATCCCCCCTTGCCAGCATAAGCGGGGATGTAGCTACACAAGGAGAAAAAAAAACAAAATCATTTTAAGGCTTCAACATGAATCAAACCTAAGTACACCCAGTAGACAAAGAAATTTGAACAAGCACTTTAACCACTAGGACAGCGTTATCACGTTGATATTTTTTTGTAAAAAACTAAAATATAAACCTTACTTAATCCCATTCTGAAAATTAAACACACTCATATTTTTATACCATTCCTAAACACTTTTATACCCAATACCATACTATAATTAAATATTTATTTTTAGAAATATAGAAATAAAAATAAAAGATATTTTTATTTCATCTAGGTATTAAAAATACTCATATGTACTTTATTGAAAATCTAGTAGAATCCTTTAAGACATATCTTAAAGAAGCCTTTAATACTGGATGTAGCTCAATTGAGTTAACCAATATAACATATGTATGCTTAGTGTTTTAGCTCTACAAGCATTTTATTTATAAACGTAGCATATATTTTCAAAGCAAATAATTAACAAACATGTTTATCATCAGATACACCTTCCCTTAAGAGCTACTTCTCCTTGACGTTATAGAAGAATAACTAAACAATCAAGCTATAAACGCTTCTGTCAGAACAACGTTTTACAAGTCAAGGGTTTACTGACTCATGTGAATCATCCAATCACTATCAAAGGTTGACAAGTATCAGCATTGAAAAAGATTTCCAGAAACATTATTCAACCCCTCTTCTAGTGTTTCTTGTTAATTAAAATGATAGGTCAACACTCAAACTGAAGTAGCAAACAAAATTATATTGAATGAGTTGAATTAAACACTTGGCCAAGTCAAAGGTCTCTAGGTTGATGAGATTCTAATTATATTATGGGGGATATTATTGCACTCCCCAATCATTGACAAAAGAAACACCTTTCTGACTCATATATGGAGTAAATGCCATGATCTTTGTTGAGTTCGAACAATTCTCACGAAAAAGACAAAGCTCGAATGAAACTCATAATGATGATAACTTATAAACCGGTATCAACCATGATAACCACAAAATTCTCGACACCTAAGAATGACGATAAATCAATAAACGATCAACCTTATACGTAAGGTACGAGAAGAAACATAAGTGAAAGAGGATGAAGTACAATTGATCTAGCTATGGATGTTTCATCAAATCAAAAGCATGGATTTCTATGAGGAAAATTGTATGAAAGGATCAGGGAAAACTATAGCTAAGAAAGATAAGTTTCTTAAGACTATTAATGATGACTCATCTTTCTTTCCTGAAAGTCTACTTAGCAAACTTTCCACAATATTCCCCTCAAGAAAACATTGAAATCACCCTCACAAGAAATGTGGGTCACCCATTATTAGAGCTTGACAAGACAAGACTTTGATGAAAAAAACAACAACAAAAAACTTCAGTTTGGTTTGGATCTCATTCACAAAGTCCATTATGAAGCTTGCGCAAGAGAAGTAACGACGAAACAGAGAGTTTCACGATTGTACAACACTTGAATAATTGAACTAAATGCTTGAAAAAATAGAGAAAGAAAGACCCTTCCAACAGGAAAAGCCCCAAGAGCAATTGCCAAACTTTGTCTGAGTATTGGAGTCTTGCATAACCACTTCAAGAACAAATTATTGAACTTTGTACGAGTAGTGGAGTCTCGCATTACCACTCCAAGAAGAAATAATCTTGATCTCCAAAATTTTTAGATCATTAGAGTAGACTACAGGAAGTCTTAGAGGTCGAAGAGATATCACACTCCACTTCACCGAGATGAAATGGTGGTTGAGTCCCTTGCCCCCATAAAGAAACTCAACATTCTAATGACCGGTTATAGGAGCAACTCAGCATTCTAGTGACCGAGTATAAGAGTAGCTCAATATTCCAATTATTCTCGAGTATAGGAGCAACTAGACATTACAATGATCGAGTACAAGAATAACTCAATGTTCATATACTCAAGTACAAAAAGAATTCAATGAGTACAAGAACAAGTGAACGTTATTGTGCTTGAGTACAACAACAATTGGAAGTTCTAATGATTAAGTGTAGGAGAAACTCAACGTTCGAATGACCAAGTACAGAAGCAACTTCGTATTCTAATGTCCAAATAGATGAGTAACTTGGTGCTCCAATACTCGATTACAGGAGTAAATAACAACCCAATGTTACAATACTCAGATTCAAGAAAGAACAATGCAGAAGGTAGACCTAGTATAGAGAAAGTCTGACTATGCTTAAAACTTTAAGCAAAAGAAAAACTTGAACCCAATTGGGACAAACCGTATTGCATTACAAAATCCCTATATAACATAGCCTAAAAGGAGACACCCTTGGCCTATAAATATAGGTGTCTCCACCCTTGTATTTCATCTTAATGTATTGTTATGCTGCCAAATTATGATCATACACTTCCTAGATCAAGACTAGAACAACCTGAGATGCTCTTCTAGTCACCAACCTCATGGAATTAGCCTAACCTATCCTTGAACCATAAAACTACACTCCATCTTCAGCACCTAACTCAAAAATGTGACCTATCTTCACCACCACCACCATTTGCGCATCATATTACTCCATTCCACCACATTTTCGCAACCATACCATCCATAGGGACCATCTCCTTGCTTCCTTCTAAGCTTTGGCCTAACCTAGCTAAATGAGGTTGTTGTCATTTGGTATCAAGAGCCTTGCTTCTTCAAGAGCTAAGTTTTCGTGGTTTCCCTATCCATCTTTGTTATGTTTATGTGTTTATGTATTGTTCTTACTTGTCAGAATCTTGTTACCATTTTTTTTATGGTTAAACTTTTCTCTACTCTTGGAATTATTTATCTTTCCACTAGGTTTTTCATGTCTTTTTGTTGTTTGATGTGCCTTTTCGGTTTTTGAGTCATTCTCCACTATTTTATTCAGTTATATGTGTTTTTGGTGTCATTTTAATTTTTGAATCCATCCACGTTGTCTAGAGTCATTGTTAGCCCTTTATATGTCTTTATTTTCAAGTGTAACCTTGAAAATATCACCAAAAATACATGTTTGAGTGTTTTTTGAAATTGAACCTTTTGAGAACCTTTGAGTGCTTTTTCTTTGCATATTTGAGTTCATATTTGTTGTTAGTTCATCAACAAATTCATAGAGTTAGGTTTCATACATATCATATTTTACTTTCTTGCCAAAATTTTGATTCTAGCAAAAAGAAGTACAAAAAGCAAAAGTAAAAAACAAAAAGCAAGGTATATTTCACACTACCATCACTACTTTTTGGTGTGCATTTGTATGATGAGTTGGTGGTTGTTTTGCATCTACAAAGTTGGTCTAGTGCCATATGTGCTCAAAAATTGGCTAAAGGACAAAAAACACCTTTTCTACTTTAGTAATTTTTGAGCTTTTGTGATCTTTTCTAAAGCTTTTCCTTAGGAATTTATTTTGAGTGTTGAACCTTTATTCTTAACCATTTATTTGCTTTCTTGTCTCCTTTATAATCTTGGTTTTTTCACCTACAAATTCCATTTGAGATAACATTGTTCATTTTGACCTTTTCTTGCTTTTCTCTTTGGCTCTTTTTTGGATTTTGGTGCCGTTGATCTCTTTTGGTGTAGGATTTTCTTCCTAGAGGTTATCCAAAATCTTGGAGGTAGCATCTTAGGTGAAGAAGGCCTTGTGGAGAGCTTGAAATCATGGTTGAAAATAAGAAGAGTAGAGAGTATACATTTAGTAAGGAAGAGTGATTTCATTGTATTTTCTTTGCATTATAAAACTGTCTTTGCTTTCTCTTTGGTTTGTAATATTTGGCTTGTTAGGGGATTGTCCTAACAAGAACATTGGACAGTTATTGTTTAAGTGTTATTGTTAGTTGGTGGGTAAGAGGGAACTAAAGTTCCTTCTAATTCGTCAATAGGCTGCATAGTGTAGATGCATTCCTTTCCTTAATTGTGGTAGTTTAGTGTGTGTCTACTTGTATTCCAAGTTTAAGTCCCTTTGAGAAGTTTGGTGCAAAGGAACTTAAGGTAAACTTTGGCTAGGAAAGACTTGGTTTCTAAGCAATCCATTGTGATTCACCTCTCTTTCCTAGAAGTGAACTTAAGTCTCTTTTTCTTCCTTAAATCTCTTAAGGAAACCTATTTGGAATTCAAGTTTGTTTTTTGCATTGCATATTTCAAAAACTTTGAGAATGTCTAGGACCGCATCCTATGAAATTGATAGTGACTCTAGTGAAAAGGTCAAACCCACTTTGAAAAACTTGGCCAAAGAGCTAAAGCCACTAAAAATTTGGCAAAAGCAAGAAGTTATTTGGAAAGACAAAGAAAAAATGGAAAGAGAAGAATATCTTGCTAAATTGGATGAGGAACTTAGAATTCTCAAGGAAAAACAAGAAAAAACCCAAAAAGAAATAAGAAAGAGCAAGAGTAGAAGTAGAAGTCATACTAGGAGGAGTTCAAGGACTCCAACTCAAATCACATACACTTCCTCACATCATGGAGTAGATAATAGGATTCTCAACCAATATTATCAACCTCCATCACATAGAATGAGGAGAGAGCATGAAAGAGAGAACCCTCCTAGAGATATTAGGGTGGATCTTCCCCATTTCCATGGAAATGAAGATGTTGAGGTTTATCTTGGTTGGAGATGAATATAGAGCAACTCTTTGAATGTCATCAAGTGAGTGAAGAAAGAAAAGTCTCCCTAGCCACCCTAATTTCCAAGGGAATTCCTTACATTGGTGGGCTTCCCTAGTGAGAGAAATAAGACTCTCTAATTTCCCTCAAATTCAATATTGGAATGAGCTCAAGAGTGCCATGAGAAGGAGGCACATTCCCTCCTACGATAACAGTGAGCTAATGGATAAACTCCAAAGGCTCTAACAAGGAGATCTAAGTGTAGAACAATATAGGCAAAAGATGAAGCTTTATACCATGAGCATAGGAATTAGAGAGGAGAATGATATCACCATCTCTAGGTTTCTTAGTGGTCTTAAACTTGAAATTAGAGATAAATTAGAGTTGCTACCATATCAAGATTTGAATGATTTGGTACAATTGAGCATCAAAGTGGAACAACAACGTTTGAGAAGCAAGCTTCACTTTAACTAATATTAAGAAAGACTACAAAAGGAAGGGAAAACAAGTAGAAGTAGAACCCTTTAGGAATCTAGGGAAAGAGAAGAGAGAAGAAAAAAAGAAGCCAAGGGTGGGAACATCATCTCAAACTCGCACTAATGAGATTAAATGTATTAAGTGTCTTGATAGAGGTCACATTGCATCATAATGTCCCACCAAAAGGGCCATGATCCTAAGGGGTATGAATGAATATAGTAGCCAAGAAGAAGAAAGTGAAAATTGGAATGGGAGAATTGGAGCAAAGAAGCAAAAAGTAGGCGCAAGTGAGGATGCTCATCCTTGTGAGGGAGAACTTATTATGATAAGAAGGATTCTCCATAATCAACCTAGTTCACGGAGTTCACACAAGAAAATCAACATCTTCCACACTATATGTAAAATCTTAGACAACACATGTTCTTTTATTGTGGATAGTGGGTCATGTTCAAATTGTTGTAGCACTAAGTTAATTAACAAGCTTGAATTAGCTATTTTTCCTCATCCTTAACCTTATAATTTTTAATGAATTAATGAGAACAAGGAAATGAAAGTTAATCAACAAGTGATTGTCAAGCTATCCATAGGGAATTATGAAGATAATGTGACATAGTACCTATGGATGCTTGTCACATTTTCTTGGGAAGGCCTTGAATTTTTTATAAAGATTCTTTACATAATGGCTACACCAATGAGATAACCAGCACTCATAATAAAAGAAAGTTTGTACTTCATCCTCTCACACCTTCTCAAGTGGAAGAGGATTAAGCGTAAATGAGAAAGAAAATAGAACAAGAAATGGAAAAAGAAGAAGGTAAAAAGAAAATAAAAAACACATTTTGTTCTAAGAGTCAAAGCATAAAGCACACGTCTCAAGAATGCCTCAACAAGAAAATTATGATGTTAAGGGCCAAAGGCTTGTGTAAAGAAGTAAAGATCTCCTTACCATTTTCCTCTAGAAGCAAGGACAGAAAAGACCCAAAGGATTCTTGAGTCGGAAATATGATATTCAAGAAACATGTTCCTACTTTCTAAGATCTTAATCACTCATTTGATTCAAGATGTATCGTTCTTGGGAGCTATATCCTTCATATACTTACTATTATAACATTTGTTCTAACTTGTGTTATAAAATGGGTATTTGACCCTGGTGGAGAAGCGCACAAAAATTCCAACGAAGATAAGGGAGTTTGCCTTGTTCAATGTTGAAGATTTGAGGGCAAATCCTTTTCAAGAGGGAGGGAATGATGGCAAATCCCCTAACCATGCTCAAGCACTTTCAAGAGAGTGGAAGCCATCCATGAAGGTGGTATCAAATCAACCTTGTGGAACACTTTTAGAGCCATCATGGAGCATGGATTGAAGAATAGTGTAGGATATCTAGGCCATTGTATTCGACCATGTAGTGTAGGTTTGTTTAAGGCTTGTATTAAGGCCTAAGTAGCATAGGATTTTCCTTTAGTTAGATGTCCAAACCAAGTGGAAAGTGTGTGCCATGTGTCATGCTTCCATTGGAGAGGATTTGCTTTTTAGAAGTGACTACATGACATCCTAGGACTAGAAAGGATTTCCTTTTGGTAGCAGCCACATGTCCCTCCACCATTGAAGAAGATTTGCTTTTAGTAGTGATCACATGACACTTTAGGAATGAAGATGATTGTGTTTTGTGAGTGACAACATGTCCTTCCATCATTGGAGAGGATTTGTGGACACTTGTCTACTTCTTAGAAGGCTTCATTTTTTGCCAATGAGAGCAAAGATGGGGGAGATCATACTTTTAGGGTTAGAAAGAGACACCAATGGCTTATAAATAGAGGTGTCTCCACCCTTAAATTTCATCTTGGATAAATGTAATGTTATACTATCAAATTATGGTCATACACTTCCTAGATCAAGACTAGAACAACCTTAGAGGCCATTCTAGTCACCTACCTCATGGAGTTGGCCTAACCTCTCCTTGAACAATCAAACTTAAGCTAACTTTAATATCGGAGCACCTGTAACAGGTACTCTTGATCGGTCGGAGAACAACTTATCGGAATACGAAGAGAATAACATTGAAGTACGAGAGAAGAAAATTGTTTAAATAAACGTTTGATGCATCCAAAACCATTGTGTCTACACTTGTCAATTTGACCCTTCTTAAATTGTCTGACTTTAGCTCACATGAACTAGAGCCAGAAATTTTAAAAAACTTCTCATTGAAAAAATTCACATTTCAAAATATCTCCAAAAATCCTATAGACACAAAAGTCATGTTTCATCAACAACTTTTATATAAATGAAAATATTTAAAACAAATAATTATGTGTTCTTTACGTTTTTATTTAAAATAAAAAAATGTTGGAATAAGTGTTGGTAAATAAAATAGGCTATACGTTATAAAAATGTTATATGGTCTACTTAATAGGAGTGTTGGTAGGGAATTTTATAAAGGTTTATTTATGATGTGGGTTGTAAAGGAGTAGTTAATAGTGAAGTTATGTGGCTATTAAATGGACAGAGAGGGGTGCAAGGTTTGAATCGTGGCGAGACCAAAAATGATTTTTTTTTTCTGTTAGTTGACTTTCTCACGCAAGTCCTTTTTTTTATCTCTTTTCTCCTGTTCGTTTTTTTTTTACTTGAAAACCTATATGAGGGAGAGGTTTTGCGGTGCAAAAGGGAGAGAAGAAAATGGAAGGAAAAGATGCTGATATTTGTTTAGGCAAAGAGAGGGCAAATTGGGAAGTATTTCAAAGCGAGGGTTTGGGGTTTTTAGGGTTTTGATTTCAAGGTTAGTGGGTGGTTAATTAGAGGCTAGGAATGTTCAGTTTTCAACGACGCGAGAAGAAGGGAGAATCCTTCGTGGTTTTCTTAGGGTTGAGCATGCAGAAGAGAGTTTTGCTAAGTTGATCGAGTGAAGCGAAGGAGAAGCAGAGTGGAATCGAGTGAACGAGTGAGCACAAAGTTTGAGCGATAAACGTTCAAAGGAGGTAGGGGTCAAGGGTTTCAATTTCGAGAAGATTTCGGGCAAGGTATGGGGAGCTAACTTGCCTGTGTTTGTGCCATCTCTTTTACTCTTTGAATGCATGTGTGAGGATGAAATATGTTTGTTCTAGGTGTCTATGATAGGTGAACTTGTTGCTCTGTTTTAGGTATGGTGATGCCTTTGATATTATTGTTTGCTATTCAAGGTATTCTGTAAACTGAATGAAAACGGAACTTCCATGTTATAGTATTTGTTGTTGTTCTAGGTTGTCAATTATATGAGAAATGGGTAGCATGTTGGAATCAATTCTTTATTTTTAACTTTCTTCAGTGTGTTTAAGTACAGTTCAGATTTGATACTGATAGTTGAATTATTGTATGACATTACGAGACTGTTAGTTCACACTCTAATTGTTTGTGTTGCCACATTGACAAGTATTGAATGTATATTGTGTCCTATATGGTAATGTGTTTGGGATGTTACATGGGAAGTGATATTTCAGCAAATAAATGATGATTAAGGTGTTGGCTAGTGTTTATTTATTGTTGTGTTCAGTGGCATGAAAGGGAATTGTAACTGTTTGTATGTATACTCGTGAATAAGGTTGATGCGAATTGTTTTGGACAATGATGGCTATGCTAGGTTGGCATATAATTAATGTGTGAGGCTATGTTGCCAGTGGATTGTGAACATATGATGTGCATGTCATGGTGATGGTTTGTTAATGTTAACTTTGTTGGTGTGGAGAAAAATTTGTTTAGGCTATCTTTGTGTGATGGGTGTTGCTATTTTGAAATAGTTATCATGTTGAATATCCTAGTTGTTCTCGATGGTGTGCTTTTGGCTTAATGAGCATTATGCATGGTTGTCTAGCGCAAATTTTGAGTCAGAGATATCTAGAGTGTTATTCTTGTCATTGCACAAGAGTAATGAGTGGTTAGTATTGAGGTTTGGTAATACCTAGAGTTTTCTTGGGTTCTCTTTCGCTTGATGTGCAGTGATGGTTATCGTGATGGAGGTAATGTTCTTTTCTGAGTATGTCTTTTGGCTATACTTTGTTAATCCAGTGTTATATACCTTTCCTATTTCAAGGGGGTAGAAAGGTAGTCACCTTTCCTCTTACGAAGGGGTAGAAAGTTGAATCTCTTCGTCTTTAAGAGGCGGTGGAAGAGATGGGTTTATTCGTCCATGATGGACGGTAAAGGACTGAGATTTGAATGCTTCCATTTCCTCTTGCAAGGGGGTAAAGAGGGATGAATGTCTCACCGCTGAGTTTAGATCTAATGTGAGCAGCTTGAGGAATAGAGGAGATAGCTCCGAAAGGACCACTCGAAATATTTTGTTTTGGTAAATAGGGTGTGGGAAAATTTGGAAGAAGACAAACGTTTATGGAGATGGTTGGTATTGTCACAGGTTGCCTTTAATGGAAATGTGTGTGGAACTGATGGGTTGGTCATGGTTCCTTATAAGGGGATGTATGGGTTGTCAATGTATTGTTTGTCATACTCTTACTATGTGTTGATGTTATTTGATGTGATATAATTGTGGTAAGGACTTAGCATTTGAGATATAACTATTGTATTGGAGTTGAGGTTGATTCTGTTAGCTCACCCATACATTTGTTTGTTTTATTTGTGTCTATGGCAATGATCGTATAATGTGTGTTATACGAGAGCTCAGATAGGTATGCAGATGTTGGTAGAACAATGTTATTGACGAGAGAGGGGTTGTAATAGGAGTTTATATAAAGCTTATTTTATTTTATGCAAAGGATTAAGGATTTGTATTAAACTGTTTATGTTCGTGTTGGATTTGGACAATTAATATTCAAAGTTGTAATACCTATATTGAAAGGAAAACTTTAATTACGCTATGCACTTAGCAATTTTCTTTAATTTTTGTTACTATAAGTGATTCCCAGGGATTATTACATCATTAACCTTTGCAAACTTAATAAATATTTTTATTCTTAGGAAATTTTATATTTTTATATTAAATAAAATAAGAATACATCTTTTGACATTCAATATTTGATAATATCATGTTTAATTGATATTGAAATAGTAAAGCGGGTACAAGTATGTGTATGAATGTATACTCATTACCCGATAGGGATGAGGATGAGATGAAAATGTTATACCCGTTAGGTATGTGTACAAGTGTCGGGATGAATTTTTTCTTTGGGAATGTGTATGGAATAATGAAACTCATTCCCACTTAGTCTCGTTGCCATCTCTACATGTACCTATCCAAAATGTGTACACTACCAAACAAGTTAAGCTTTTCATGGATAATTACCTATAGAACAAAGTTTATATATAAATTTATGTTATCTAAGGAAATATTCAGATGTAATGTTATTAATGATGAAGACAAGAAAAATGTGTAGGAATTGACTCATTGAGAGATGTTATCTAACAAAGAAAGATACATGAGTAACATTATTTAGTCCATGAATAAAATAAAAAGTAATTAAATGAAAAACACAATGTTGATTTATTTCTTAACTCAAATATCTTACACTTCCTTTTCAAATCTCAAATTGTGACATCCCAATTATATTATAAAGATATATAATAAAGGCTCCACTATGAATAATACTAGAAAGCAGTTAAGAGTAATAGGATTACAGTCATCCTTAAACAATACAATTTGGAAACATGGAGTACTAGAGTTTCTCCCTTAAATTACAAAGAATTTAAAACTTAGAACATGACAAAGTTTCTTCAAAATATCCTAGGATAAGATAATTAAAGCCTAGAGAACTAGGCAGCAGCATTTCCTTCCCCATCAAGAGCTGTTTCCAAAGTATCTCCTCGCCATCTGCTCCCATCCAAGTGGATAATCATCGCAAGGGAAACAAACGCAAACATGGCACAAACACAAGCAATTGCAAGGGTGAGCTAATTATATAAAAAGCATACAATTAAGAGCATGTACATACAAGATATTAATTTAAAGCAAACAAGATAAAACATTCATCCTATCATGTTAAATACTAGACTTGACTCGTCCGGACTTTAGAATGACAGTCGAGCTATGGCGGGTCATGCACCCGTGGTGGCTTGTAATACTTAGGCTCCCCCGCCCTACCACACTCACGAGGTTAGTCTGTTCCGCGCCCTGGAGCATGATGAAAGCCTCCAAGACTAAGACCTCCTGCTACTCCTCACCACATGGTCAAATCCTCTCTACATAAGAAGAAAGGCCATTGGAGCGTCAGGAAGACCCCCAAGACTGAGCTCCTACTTTCATTCTAAACACTAAGAATCTCACCAAGAGATTCTGTACTTTAAAACTTGAATTACCAACTTGAATCACACTCCATCCACTTTGTACTCAAACACTTTTAACACCAATCAATATACATGTTTGGACATTATAATACAGTACTGTAAATATCAAATCATGCCTTACAACCCATCAACATTCACTCAAAACAAATTAACATAAAAGGATTTTACGTAATACTCACACAATTATAAAAACTTTATTAAACCTATGTCTAGTGAAAACCATAACAATACTAATTCTTAATTCCATGTTAATTTACAATCCAAAAAGATGCATCAGATTTAATAAATATAACCATTTATTTTTACCAATGAAACAATGCACATGAATAATGGTATTTATTTAAAAAGAAACGTTGTCAAATCAACATTCATTGCATATCATAATATTTATGCACTGGACAAGCCACCATAAACTATATTACTATGCATTAGGATAATTAATATCAACAGTGCATTTGCTATTTCATATTAATAATGTGCAATGCGTCAGCTTTCATAAACTATTAATTAAACCTTATACAATCACACATAAACTATTAAGAATTCAACAATGAAATTAAACCTAAAAGATAAAATCATTTTTTAAACTACAACCATCTTCAAATCAAAATTAGTATTACAGTAAACCATCTTTATATATTCCTATTGCATATGTAAATTTATTTTGATTCCAGATGCTATCTTATACAATTCCTGCGTTAGTTTTTCTAAACTAAAATTCTATAAAATTAAACATTAAAACATGGTCATATACTAAACCAACAAAACATAATTATATAATTCTTTTTATCCACCAACATCAATCCAAATTTATTTATAAAAACAACATGCATTTCAACATATCTAAACTACACTGAATGAAATAAAATAAAAATAACAACCTAAATATAATATACGGCTTCCACCACATATCATGGACAAAGCAACAGAATTAAATCATCACCGCGACCATAAACAACTCATAACGAAAATAGAACTTGGAATTGTACACACCCCTCAATCAATCAAGCGTACCTTTCAATCTCATGAATAACCAGAAAATAATTATATAAATTGGTCAACATATGGAATGTCACATAAAGCAACCATATGAATAATTTCCCCGTATACCCATTCCCATAATTTACAAAATCATAAATAAACACAACAACAAAACAATGTCAACTCCCCTTACCTGGAAACACGCAACAGTACAACTAGCAATATATGCCCTAATAGTAACCTCCGCACAGAGAACGGTTCACAGGACCTACAACCACCAATTTGATGTAGAGTGCAGCTCTTAGAGCTAGAACATAACAGAAAGAGGAAGGTTCTAACTGCATAAAATCAGTAGAACCTCAAGCCCTAAGTTTCAAAAACAACGGAGAAAAGGGAAAAACTCCTTACCGGTGAAGATCGAAAAATCAATCGGATGGTTTCGAAGCTCTCGACGCCGTGGTCACTTGAGCGCCTCCTAATCAAACATGCAATGAAATAATTTGGGTAGAGGCTAGAGAGAAGGCAGGAAGAATAAGAAGGAGCTTTCTAGAGAGAGATAAACGTTCTAAGAAAATGAGTTATGCTTCTTAGAAAATCCAACAGCAACACAAGAACCTGTTTTCCTTTTTGACCAAAAAGCTCCTCTCTTTTCACTTAATTTCGTTTTTATCCCATTTTCTTTTAATATAATTATATATATTCTCAGGTCCTTACACAAATACTTTCTAAAACTTTGTTCTCAAAACTCCAACAATGTCTTCCTTATAAAATTCCAAACAATGTCATTCCTAACAATGTCATTGTTCATAAATCTCCAACAATTTGCGATTGCCAAATTCCTAATGGTGCCTCAAAATCCTAAATCCATAAATTGAATAACGCTTCATATTTTCAACTTTTCACATGAGTGTTGAATGTAATTCTCCATGAGAGCATGGAATTGGCACTTCAATTAATATTGTCATTGTCACACCTTTTAACTTAAGCCAACTTGAAGAATGCGAGTTATAGCAATGTGTTTAATTGTTTTCGTTTTTGTGTATTGTAGGTAAGGAGTGCACTTGCTTATTACATCATTATCTTAACAATGTCTTCCTTCAAAGATCACACTAAATGTATGTTGAAACTCATGTTTTATTCTTATCATTCTATATATATAACAAAACTCAAATCTTCTATAGCTCGGTGAAAATGATATAGGCATAAATGATACATGGTGGTGTCAACTTTGTTATGAAAAAATTACAAGAAAATTTTTGTTTTAATTTGAGTATGTTAACAAATATGTCGTGGTCAACTTATAGTTTATTAGTAATTTATATAATCTTTGATGTGTTTAAAGTTGTACACTCTTAGTTTATAAGTGGTCAATATATCATCAAAACTATGTTTGAAAAGTAGGTTAGGTGGCTAGAGTAAAGTTAAAAGTGGATAAAGGAACTTTTATTCAAAACATTACATATATTTTGGCAATTTAGTTTTATAAAATATTAATATCATAAAATCAAGTTTATTCCGTTAGGTGGTTAACCATATATTTTCTTTGTGCAACCTAAGAAAGTTGTTGACAATTATACGAATGTGAAAAATTGTCTCAAGTAGTGTATCATAACTGTGGCTTTTTATTAAAGTCTTAGACTCCTAAAGAAGGAGACAACTTTCATTCAAATGAGAAACCTTAATTTTAATTATTGTTAATATGAAGATTTTTTTTAAAGGTTGACGTGGTTGTAGAATGACACTTATAAATTATATTAGTCCATTCTAACCATAGATAAGTTTTGGTAAGTCAATTCTATAAGTATCACAATACTAAAACCATAATAAAAAAGAGAAAAAAGTATACATTATGTGGTCACAATGCATGTATATATATAGAATTATGGAAAACAAATAAAATTAATAAAATAATTATATTGTGATAGATGTTAATAATGTGATATTGTCAACTTCATACATGGAGTGTGTGAAAGTTCATCTTTTACAACTTCACATTATATAACATTTACATTATCATTCACATTCACCTTTTTCTTATATATTGCTTTTAAGACTCATTTCTACTAAATGTCAACCAAATTGACACTTATAGTCCTAATAAAGATATATATGTTCAGGAGATATAAGATCAAGAAAAAAGAAGGGGAGATTGAAGGTCTTTCCAAAACACTAAGTTAGACTCAGTATTCACACAGCAATTTTGGTATGGCAAACCAAATATGAAGTAAAACCAGAAATAAACATTTCATTTGGCTTCTGGTACAATGTGTACCACATTACAAATTCACAAATCATTGGTTTGCTCCTTCAGCGATCGCTGCAGTATCCAACTTTATATGATACACCTAGGCCTTCTACTTAGGAGAATCCAAATGGGGAAAAGTAGGAGGTAAAACAATGAATGAATATGTGGAGGCCAAAAAGGTCCTCAGTGCCTATGTACAAATATATAATATGAATATTATGATCATAGGCTATATTATCTCATGTTGCAACACAAGGGTTTTCCCTGGTGTTGCAACTTATGCCACATACAAGTCATTTGTCGTGGAGATTGGTAATGTGCAGTGTAGTAATCTTCAATGCAACCAAATTGGCAGAACTTCAAGCTGTGCACATACTCAACTGCTCTTGAACTGTTGAATTGTTCTACCCACATTCCCATGCTCACATCCTCCATTTTAAATAACTAAAACACATTGAAATTGTCCTCAATAAACTGCCAAAACTTCAACCCTTTATCTGACAACACAAGTATATGCACACAAACACAAGATAATTGAAAACGTACTTTTAGTTTGTGCTTCTCAAAGTTGGATACAATGAAGTGAGCAATGTCTGAAGAGATTATATAACCTGGACCATTAGCATAGGTAGGATACTCTTCCTTTGACCATTCCTGGTAGATATGAACCATAAATTTAAAACAAAACAAAAGGGCATAAAACAATTACTATGTGATGACAGTTTTCAATCTTGAAAATCCAAGGGTCACAAATATTTTGCATGGAACTTCCTAGCTTCAAGCTCACTGAAATGCAATCACGCTACATCTAAGCTGTAACTCTTACAGTCATATGCCTAAATATAACATTTGGTCAGTTAAGAGAAGAATACAGAATGTTCCATAAACATATTGTGCAGAACTTCAGGTAATTCAAATGCACAAAATTCATCAGCCTCCTAAATGTGATGGCAAGTTATTTAAGCAACAAACTTCCATTCACACGAGACATTCAGAAATAATATCCATGATCAAAGTATTAGTAGTAGTTTCTTTCATCACTAAAATTTAACCAATAAACCTCTGAGCGTTCTTAGAAAATTAAATGTGATAATAGCAACTGTTTTAAGCCATAGTCCACAAAATAATATAGTAAGCTAACTATATATGTTGAAGAAAGATCCGCTATAAACAGAAATGATAAGAGAAGCTATACCTCAAATGTTACAGCCCATTTGCCATTACGTAGAGGCCTGTGGTGATAATTCATATTTCCAATATACAGACTTCTACCATTTCTTACTTCGCTGATCATAGAATCAAGTCTGACAAATGTGTCATCATCGCACTTCATGATATACTTGGCGGCCACTCGAATCTGCAAATAATAATTTTCAACAACAATAAATAACTCAACTCTGATATTACTCGCTCTATATTCAACTCTGCTATTACTCACCCCATATTCAGTGATAGCTATTGTCTTCAACACAACCAGGTCATAATGATCCATGTAGGGCACAATAACAATGTCGCCAAAATAATCAGCTTCTCTCTTTATCTCCACATTTAAATCTTTCCTTCCATGCTATTATACAAAAAATGAGAAATGAAAAAATTGTAGATATTTTTAACAAAAAGAAAGGTAGTTATGGATTATACTTTATCATCATTGGTGGGTAGGGAAGATGCATTACTCTTACCAAGGCAACAAAGAACCGAGCCACAACATTTGAAGATTTGATTAGTTTATGTTGCATCCATGATTTCCTCACTGCCATCCGTTCAGCAAAATGGTTGCCAGCAGAAAGTATTCCAATGAAAAGCTCTACATTTACACGAAGCAGTGGAGCTTTCCACTGAGGAAGTAATTCAAGATGCATTTGTGGAGCAAAACTTGGATGCGATGTAGGTAAGGAAGCTGCAAATATGGAGTGCACATCAACATCCCCTTTTACGGATAGACCAGTCGCATCCTCAAGAGAAAAGCCCTGACAATATAGCACAAACAATTCAGAAATGTCTGAATTCACACAGCAAAGGGAAACATGATCAGTGTACCAACCGTGCGATAGGGAAAAGATGTCACATGCCTTCCATCCACACTAACATGGTAACCTTCCAATCCAGCACTTACGGTTAGAACAAATAATCTCCCCTCGACAAAAGGGTATGGCCAATCAACAGTCACCTTCTTAGTTCGCCCTATCAGTCTGGTCAACCACCATGTTGCCTTTGCCTCTTCCGTGCCGCTATCATCATCACGAATCCACTTTTCACATTTAACCTGTTCATCAACTACAGAAAGCACAGAAAATCAGCATAGGGGGAAATGTCCCTTGGACCTGACATGCCACAGCAGAGAAAAATGAAGCACACCAAATGCACTGCATTCACCATTGAAAATGAAAATCGTAATAGAAGAAAGCAGTGATGCTTCATTTATATTCTAGTTCACAGATGACAAAAATCAAGTTAATTTGTGGTCAGTTGCAGTTGTGTCGTTTTCCTAGATATCTTAAAAAAGTCGTTGAGGTGGTTATAATTGCAATGCCGGATGTTTTTAAAACCTTTACACTACATACCACATTGGATTATAAAAGTACAGAAATAACGTCCATGGATATCAAGGCCCTAAAAAATACCACATATCATGAAATTTATGGAGCACAAGTGCACAACCATGTTATTTGCAATGCCTTTGGAAAACCCCTTGTACCTATATTTGGTTCGATTGCATTGGAAATCAAAGATGCTAACCATGGTTTTAATGCACTTCACAGCCCCAATTCAAAATCATGATGCTAATCAAAGAAAACACATAACAAAACATTTTCAAAACTGAAAATGAGAAAGGATGAAATGCATCACCAGTATCCTCATCAGCCCGGGATTTCCATCCCTCGCACCTGAGAGCAGAGCCCCACTGCATTCTGTAACAAGTGTTCTGCTCAATAACAGGCTTCCCACTGTAATCTCCCTTCAACCTGGGGTTGAAATGCAGTATCCTGGGAGGGTCTTCCTTGTCCACACTCTTCAAACCCTGAAGCTCCATCATGAACTGTGACACCATCACCTTCCCCTCCTGTTCCTTCACCACGGATATCTTAAGATCATCCTCCCAGTGAGCCCAACGAGGGGTCCCCACGACAGTAACATGAGACCCTAATGTCAACCCACAAGGAAGCATCATCACCGTGACCCCTTTCTCCCCCCTCAGTTCAGAACCAGATAAAGAAATTGAATGCTGACACGAATCAGAAAGGTTTTCAGCCTTGAACCTTGTCACATTCTCGATTTTCATCAGACTCTCCACTTCTTCCCAAAGCCTCTTCCCTTCAAACCAAGCATGCCTAGCAGCCTTGTGGAGTTCAGAAACCTCGTTTTTAGCAACACTACTGTCGTTCAAAACCTCAATAAAACTCAAGGTAGAAACTTTCTGCAAGCCCTGCATAGTTTTCCGGTGCACTGAACCTTGGAACACCCCTTGTGAGGGAAGGTTTGAGGCTTTGCTGAGATGGGTGTATTGGTGTTCCGTACCCAGCAAGGAGGACACTGACACAAACCTGGTATTGAAAGCAAGAGAAGTTTCGATTTCGAAGGTGGTGAAGAGCAAATAGAGAAGCATCATGGCCATGAAAATTTGAAGAGGTTTAGGCTTATAGGAAAGCAACAACAATTGTTCTAGCTTCTTCACCCTCTTCATTGTCTTAAAAATTCTCAAACTTTTGCATCAACTAACCAGGGGACAATGAAGTTATTGCTGAGTTCTACTCAGAAAGAACAAATGGAAAATTTCCCTTTTAGAGTATCGTTCAATGCATCATAACAGAGGCTTTGGAATGGAAGCTTAGCCGTAAAGAGGAAAAGAATCAACTGGGCCAGCTTGTGCACTACCGAAATTTTAATAACATGTGTGCAAAAAGAGAGAACCAGAAAAAAAAAATAGCTTGTCCTCTGTGTAAAGTTTTAAACTTTGTTAAAAATTATTTTCTTTTATATAATGCCAAAATTTGTTTTCTTTCTTTTGCAGCTAAAATTTATTTTCTTATGTTTACTTAAACTTGGTATATTATGTATTAAAGATTAAAAATTTCTTATCACGGTTCCCATAACAAAACACTGACACGTGTATTTATCTAAAAATATAGTGACACATTATAATTTACTATTTTGTAAAGAACTATTTGTTGTCCATAAAAAAAATTTAAATTAGTTTGTTTACATTTAAAAGAAGATTCAAAATAAATAGTTTACTTGAAAAGCATATAGGATGTGCTTATTTTTTAAACATTAGACAAACATATAAAAAAACAAAAATCTCAATCGATTAAAGCTTGTTTAACAATGGTGTTTTAGGGGGCATGATGAAAGAGTTGGAAAAACACGTTGTAGTCATGAATTGTACAGCTCACATTCTTCAACCTCCAGCTCCGGCTAGGGCAGCTTAGGTTGTCAACTTGTTTGTTCTGTATCTATCAAGCAACATAGTTTTGCTATTGAATAAAATAACATAATTTGACTCACTTTATATTGCATGCTTAAAATACTTTAAAATACTGCTATGTTTTATTTGAGTAAATAAAAAAAAGGTTAGAGTTGGGAGAAATGGAAAAAAGGAAAAGAAAAAATATTTTTGAAATTTGAGTTGGGAAGTCGAAGACCGTTGGAAAGAAGGAGATTATTTGAAGTGGGGAACCGGACAAGTTCCATTCACATACGTAATTGAGTACGGATTTGAAAGTAAAGTTTGTGAAAATTAGTGTAAAATTTGACTGATCTGACAAATAAAAGAAAATGATTTAATTTGTAGAAACTACAATAATAGATGGTATTACCGACGATCAATTTTCGTCGTTATATAATATATTCTGTCGATAATCACGTTTTATTGACAGATTACCGACGGTCTGTATTCCGTCGAAAAAATCATTGTCGGTAATTACCGAAGGATTATCCTTCGGTAAGGGCATCTTTATAGTCGTTACAATTTCTTATATATAACCTCACTCAAAACAGTAACCTGCACAATACATACAATCTGCAGTTTGCAATATTTATACCCAATCATAGTAAACCTGCACAATTCAACAGCAACATTCACATCCAACTCAAAATACAATCCAACATTCACCCAATGGAGTCAACTCCAATCAATGCAAACTCCAAACAATGTAAACACATTCCAAGCAAAATATATATATATATATATATATATATATATATATATATATATATATATATATATAATGTCTAAAATTTGTAATTGATAAACAAAACAGAACTCCACTAACCAATATAGGACTAAATATAAAATTGTACTTAGAAGCTAAAGAAGTAATAATGTAAGTAATGTGCAAAGTCATAAAATCTAATAGTCCTCATAATGATCAGCTCGATGATTGTCTTCCTATTCATTGTTTTGAGGCTCTAAAGTTGGCTGGACAGATGGAGACTGGACTGATGGGGTCTGGACTGGTATGGGGGGTTGAACTTCTCTAGGCTAGACTGGTGTGGGCTGTGAATGAGAGGCCGGAGGCACTGCAGACTCGGGAAGCAATCTCATGACCAGTTCTTTAAAATTGGTAAACTCTTGTCTCAGTTCATTATATTCTCGATCATGTGTTTGAAGTCGCTGCGTCAAGGCATGAACGGTCTCATCAGGAAGCTGGGAGGAAGAAGAAGGTTGGTGCTTTAGACCACCACGACCTGCACTGTAATTTGCAGCCAGTTGTCCTGCCCCATAAGTTCTTCCTTTTTTCTTTCCACCAACAACATCAATCCAACACTGTGACCTAATAAGGTCATCGTCATCATCTGGTTGTTGGGTTGACTGAGGACATGAAGAATGTGAGGATCTAACCCGTGAAATTTTTTGGAGAATTCTTCCTGTTAAAAGTGATCATAAAGTATCAGTAAAATGTATAATACAAGGTACAAAGTTATGAATCAATACTCCAATTACAAGTATTTTCTTACATGGGTCTTTTGGGACATTTCATCAACGAACTGGTCAATTCCCTTGCGAAGATGAGTTTGGTGGAAAACTTCATCAACATGCACAACTCGTCCTAACTCAGCTGCCTGTATCAAAATACAAAGTTTGATATGAACATTGAAATTAAAGTTACATAAGTTATATGACTAAATGGATACTTACCATACGAATGGCATGTTCATGTACTGTGATTGATCCACCTGTATGGAGAACACCGCCATTGATCAAATATTTCCCTTACGTGATGATTTAATTAAATGGGATTGAAGAATTACATTCGATCTTGGATTTGTTGTGATTATTATAAGATCTGATACTGTAATCGGTGAAGCTGAAAGAAAGACGTTTGATTTGTTAGGTTGTCAAAGGACTGGGAAGTACATGAAGTATAAACCCGATGTTTAGTCTAGTGTATTCGGGACAAGAAAATGTGAGTGTCCGTTTAAGTTGAGTGGTAAACTCTATTCTAGTGGGGAGGGTTGGGTTTTAAAGGTAATCTATCACGACCATGAATTAGCTAAGACTTTGGTTGATCATCCTTTTATTGGGAGGTTAACTGGTGTTGAATAGTCAATACTTGTTGACATGACTAATAGTCAAGTGAAGTCCTCAAATATTCTATTAACTCTCAAAGAACATAACGATTCTAATGTGATAATAATTAAATAAATATATAATGCAAGGTACATATACAAACGATCTTTGAGAGGGTCGAGAACTAAAATGCATCAGTTGATGATGATGTTAAATCAAGATAAATACATCAAATGGAATAGATGTTTGGACTATTTTGACGTGGTTAGTGACCTGTTTTGGACACATCCAGATGCAGTGCACTTGTTGAATGTGTTTAATATTGTTTTCTTGATGGATACAACATACAAGACAAACAAATACAGTCTCCTCTTGCTTGAGATAGTTGGTGTCACATTGATAAGCTGTCGTTGGAGCTATCAAATTAATACTACTTTTCAAGGCAACTTCAGTATTGCCAAGTTGTATTCAAGAAAATAGATAGGGCTAAAGTAACCCTGAGTCGTCTCCCAACGAACACGGAATTGCTTTCGAATATCTGACTCTTATGAATGCTATGCAATGCTTATGAATAAAAGTGAGAATGTTTAAAGAATGTTGTAGAACAAAAAAGAAACTTAAAAACAATTATGAAGAAACAGGATAATTCCACTGCTTTTCCAAAATAGATTCATCATCGGTTATTCACAGATCATTGTTCAATTGCTTATTGTTTAAGTTTCAAATTAATTAAAGTACATTCTTAATTAATTTGAGGGCAGTTATGCAGTTAATCAAAGTACATTCTCAATCAAATGCAAGACCTTTCTAGATTATTCACAATAAATTCAACCAAAGTACATTCTCAATCAATTTTATTGTGTTTAATCATGTTTATTCTTAAATCTCTTAACCAAATTAAAAGCTAATCAATCAAAGTAAATTCTCAATTGATTATAGTTGAAATTATTACTACCAACCAAAGTACATTCTCAATTGATAGTAAAAACCATTTAATCATATAAAAGTTCCTAAATTCAATCAAAGTAGATTCTCAATTAAACCTAGAAACCCTAATATAATTAATATGCATGTAGATTCAAACACATTATGATGCAAAAATCTTTGCTTTTAATATGGTAGAGAGATGAAAGACATAGAGAGAGAACAACTTAAATCAATAATAAAAATAAACAATTGCATTAATTCACTTAACCTCAGAATCCGTAATGAAATTACAGTAGAATAGCCCTAGATGCTTAGTTCTCCATGAATGGAGTTGAATGATAAAAGAGAGAGGAGTGGTGAATGAATGAAAGAAGATGTCCTTTCTGTCTCCCCTGTGTCTCTTTATATAGGCTTGATTGAACTTGGACTCTGAATATTATTCAGTTGATAAAATCTTTTATCTTATATCTTCCAAATAACTAAGAGATTATAACATTATTTGGAAGATATTTTTTATTGATATTCCCAAATTAAATTAATTCAACAACTGAATTTTATCTTTTAGCTTTTCTAACTTTCCAAAATTGCACAAGTGCCCTGAATTTCCTTTATCTGCACTTTAGCCCTTGTTTCTTTTCAAAATTGCAGGAAAGCCCCTCAGTTGACCAGACTTTGACTGTTTGACCAGATTTGATCAAATGGACGTGCCAATAGGATGCCGCCACGTCGCCACGTGTCCACCCCTTTTCCATCCTAAATTAGGGTTTTGGAATTGGGGGTAAACGAATTTGGAATGCTCCATTCTGCCTCCTGCGCCGCGAGAATGAGAGACGAGCTTGGCTCTCTGAAGATGCGCAACTTCTCGTCCTGTGGAGACGCTCAACTTTCAGCGATGGAAGGTAGGTTCACTTAGTTTTTCTGAGTGCAGGTGGTGATGAACGAAGAAGAAGATTGCGCCGTTCTGGTGACGAAGGTGATGGCGGCAATGGATGGACCAGGCGAGACCATGGTGGTGCGATTGGGTTTCTGCAGGTGTGTGTTCGACATCCGTGGAGTTTTGGGTATGGAGGAAACACAATTTGCAATGACGGCACTGGGGATTTCTCTGCGATTTTTGGATTGCAGGTGATGAAGACGAACTGGGTTTGATTCTGGGTTCCTCTTGATTTGCAAGTTTGGAAGATGAAAGAAGGTTGATGCGAATGGAACGCTGCCGTTAATGGCGTGATGAAGATGGTGCTGGCGGCATGGTCGATGACTCGTGAAGATGCTTCACGGTTTCCATGGAGTTTGGGCGTGGAGGAGGTGCTCGCGAATGATGGAAGCGCGACGGCCATGGTGTTGGTGACGGTGGTCGTGGTGGCAAGATTGGAGTTGGTGGGAGCGCATGGTTGAGGCGCTGTGGTGGCCGTTCCAGCGGCAACGACGATGAAGGTTAACGGTGGTGGCTTCAGGGTGGCTGACGGCTAGGGTTTGGATTGAGAATTAGGGTTTCCTGTGGAAGAAGATGATGTGGCAGAGGGTGGTGACGTGGCAAGAGGTGGTTGGTCTATCTGGTGTGCATAAGATTTGGACACGTGGCAGAATCTGGTGGAGTCTTATTTAGGAGGGGTAGGAATAGGAGACTTAGGGGGTGCAAGGGTGAAATCCGACTATTGGGCCATCTGCACATTATTTTCCAAACAAAATCTGATTTTGGGCCTTAAATTGTAATTTGGACCAATAAAATTCTAATTTCAGCTACACAAATAAATATTAGAACATCTAAGAATAATATATGCAATTAAAATTACTTTTTAAGCCCCTTTTATTTCCAAACACGCTAAATCCAATAATTACAAATCCTCTTGAAATCAACCATTTAAGTAAAAATATTCCATCAAAAGGTTGAATTTTAAAGTATAAATGTGGGCATAAATATGCACTCATCACACATCTACGAGATTGATATTCTCAGTCGCCTTTGCATTGTTATCAAGTGAACACCAAAATAATTTCACTTGGGCATTAAAAAGGTTCAGAGGATTATTTATGACATTTGAGGGCAATCCACGTGTTATTGTTACTTATAGAGACCTTGCTTTCATGAATGTCATTGGAAATGTTTTTTCTAAGACTTATTATATGCTTTGTAGGTTCCAAATTATGAAAAATGTCAAAGCCAAATGCAAAATGTTAGTGGATTTAGTTGAGACATGAGATGTGTTGACGGAAGCAAGGAAAAATGTGATGGATTATAAGGAATAATCCATGTTTAGTGCTTATGTTGATCATCTTCAAGATGTCTCTACTGCATGATCTTTATTTTTTGAATATGTCAATCACATTTGGATCATTCTATGTAAGGCATACTTCGTTAAAGCATAGACGAACAAAGTTATGAATCTAGGCAACATATCTTGTTCTAAAATAACATTTATTGTACCTCCTTCACATAAAGTAAAAACCAAAGGTGCATAGAAGACTACACTTCCACGACATGAAAGGCCTACAAAGTGTGACTCATCATATTTTGAGCAGGTAGACACTTTGCATTCGATGGTTAAGTTTTCATCATGAAAAACACAAGTCAAATTGAAGGCTAAACTAGTTTAGCGAAGGCGAGTACCGATGTTTGATCATTCGATTTGTCATGCATACATTGTGAATGTTGTTGATGTTGTAGTCGTTGTTAATGCATTTTTGCTTTGTTGAGCCTAGGTGAAAAGGCATGACTCATTATCCGACATGATCACCATGAAGAACTTACTACGTGGCATGATGAATACGCAATATTAGTGGGAAGCTACGATAGATTGGAAGAACTATGACAATATTTGGTGGTCCACAATCGATCACAAGTATGTGTTCTTTAGGTCAGACATATTACTTATTATTTGTTATTTATTTCCTTTCATTACAGTTTGCTTCATGCCTTACAAGGTATTCTTACTAACTGGATGACCATACTGGACATTGGGTATGTCATTGCAAATCGATACAATGTCATCTTAGTTGGTTTCTCATATGGTTAGAGTTATACAATATTCCCACTACGCAATTCACCACTTCCTGATATTACACAACATCGATTTATATGCATTGGACATGTTAATAGATGTCATTTCGTATAGGTAAAGTTATATTTCTTTTGTCCCATTATAAATTAAGATTCATATACTAATATTAACTTTACAGGTTCACTCATAAGAAGGTTGTTTACTACCCACGGTGGACATCGTATCCTCAACTCATTGTTACTTAGAGCAGTAATGTGTCCTGTGGACCTCATGGAATCCATCTACTTCATCTTTTTGTTGAACAAGATCATCTGCTCAACAACATAGTACTGTTGCTCTTCACTAACAAGATGTTTCTCAATCACATCATATCCATGCATTTTAATCAACATATAATACAATACATTGCAATAAAAAAGGAAAAGGAAGAAAGAAGGGTTACTTCTATCGAGATGATGAATACGATATGTTGCACGATGAAGATGAACTGCAACACCACCAACACTACGTCGTAAACAACGATAATCACCAACGACAACTAAGGGTCGAGGAAGACGAAGGCGGAGGAGAAGGCTGAGAACTCACGACAGAAGAAGAATGAGGCGTGGAGGTGGAGGCCTACACTAGGGTTTTTTTTTCATAAGGGGGATATGAGAGAGAAGAATATGAGAGAATAAAAAAGTGGTCAAAGATTCTTGACACAAAATGGAAAATCTGTCATTATTTGAAAAATTAAAGGTGTAGAGAGAAAAAGGTGAGGTGTAGGGAGAAACTCTATGAGAGAGGAGAATTTGAGAGAATAAAAAAGTGGTCAAAGATTCTTGACACAAAATGACAAATCTTTCATTATTTGAAAAATTGAAAGAACGGGTGAGGTGTAGGGAGAAACACTCTTTAAGAGAAACTTGTTTTGTGTTAGAGAAGGAATCGTAAAAAAGTTAAAAGAAACAGAAAAAAAAAGTACTTCGTATTGGAGAATATGATGAAAGATAATTATGTAAATGATGTGTAAACCCTTTTAGAAGGATTAAAATTAGAAATACAACTCTATTATATATGTTTATATATGTGTGTGTGTAGTTTCTATATATAGTTTCGATGTGTAAGGTCGATGTCAACACTTCAACAATAAGTAGATCATCTAAGGGTCTAAAGTTATCTTCAACTCTAAGTTTTCTCGTAACCATTCATCCAAATTATTAGAAGGGTATCTACAGAAGACACTTTGATGCCTAAATCAGCTAAACATGAGATAATTCAGATATTAATAGTGGAGTAAATGTAGATCATTTATCTTCTTACCTCAAACATGTATTTATAGATTTTAGAGTAGACTTTTAATTAGAAACCTAATTACAGTCCAATTGTTAGTAATCATATCTGTCTTTAAGTTGTTCAACATCAGAGTTAATCGTCTTAATCATTGACCAATCAATTTAAGTCCTCCATTGTCCGATTCTTGTGTTAATTTATTTGTGCGTCTCAATAATCTTTTTATATATATATATATATATATATATATATATAAGTTAAAATAAATCTGAACCTAATTTTACTACTTTTGAAATAATATTAGAATCATTTAAAATTTATTTAGTCAATAACATATCAAATTATTCGTTATGGAATTTTCTTGAATCAATTTATAGTGACTTAAGCAACATACATATATAATTTTCAAAGTTTAAGTATCAGGATATATTTGATCAATTAAGCTTTGTTCACTTGAGAGGAAATTCTTGTTCACGTGAATAAGCACAGGTGGAAAAGAAGAATTCCTTACATTCACTTGCAAGGATTAGCGCGGATGAAAAATAAAGAAATTGCTGGATGCATTTGATTTTTAATCTTCACAGATATTAGGCGATTTGCAAGGATTTAAACCAATTTTTATATTTGTCTTTGCTGTATTTTATAATTTTCATATTTTTCTTCTTTTAATAATAATAATAATAATAATAATAATAATTATTATTATTATTATTATCATTTTATATAATATTTTTACTTCTAAGTGTATCTTGATAATTTTCAATTTTTATTAATTAAATCATTTTTTTATCTGTCATCGGTCTAATCCTACATTAATTCTCATAAACTTTATTTCCAAATTCACTCTCACTCACACCTTCAAATTCACTCAAATAAACAACAAAAAATTTATCTTCAAATCCCCTCAAATCCATCTACTCACTCTATTCCAAATCATCTCCAAAAAATAAACACAACTTTAGAGAAAATAATAGATTATAAACGATATTGACACATTGAAATACGTGAATAATTATAGAAATTTATGTTTTACAACTTTTTTAAGGATTTAAGTATTGTTTTTCTTTATCTTATATTAGAAGAAACACATGTCTCTATATTTATGTTGTTTTTTATTTTTTATAAAAAAACAGTTGCAAAATATATTTATTATAAAAAATAGTGATTAAACTAATTTAGATTTTGCAATTATTTTTTGTAGCAAATATATTCTAAAAAATAATTATAAAAAATAGTTACAAAATATTATCAAATTATATTCATATATTTTTTATTATTTTAATATTAGTGGATTACTTTTTATAAAAAAACATAAAATTAAAAAAAAACATAATATTATCAAATTATTCAATATAAAAAAGACATCTTTAATATCAAATATTTAAAAAGAAATTGAAAATGTATAAATTTTAAATTAGAATATAAATAATAATTCAATAAAAGTGAAACAATTATGTAAAATATTACACAATTACACATAAATAAATTTCTATTATAATATTTATCTTATTGATAAACGTACCAAATTGTACAATTAGTAACCGGTAAGATAGGATATTGTTTCCTAAAGGACTCGTACAATACCAAATAAATCATACAATTAATAATTAATCTAAACTAAAGAATATTTTCATAATTTGATATTATATGCATGAAAGTAAATTTTTGAATAAATAAGTAGAGATGAATTTTGGTAGTTAAAGACATTTAGACAATGTAAAAGATGTGAAATGATATGGAATGTTATTATTGGTGTTAGATTTCATCGTAACTCTCATGCATTTAAAACACTCAACTATCTCCATTAATATATCAACATCAACTCACTTAAACCTTAATCTCTCAATAGAATGAGCTTAGGTTTCCTTATTAATAGTCAATCCCTTGAACCCTTAACAAACAAACCTGCTTTATGAATTAGGGTTTATGAGAATCAATGGGTCAAGTTCCATTCATATGCACAAGTTCCATTAGGTATCTTGTTTTAGTTATAGATTGCAAAAGATATTTCCCAACATCCAATGAACCATGTACATGTATCAAGCAATGGATAACCAAATTAAAGCAAGCATTAAGCAAAGAAATAATTATACTAGCATTTAATGGAAGAGGCACATATATGTATATTTAAAACATTCAAAGATATAAAAGAGTTCAATGGATACATATACCCCCAAAAAAATGGGTTTAGCTCTTCATTGTCATAAAGAGCCCAAACTTACAAAATGAAAGATGGAAAAAGATAGAGATACAAGAAGGAAAGGGATGATTCCCACAAGCTCTAGCTGACCTCCAAACTTTCCAAATTGCGTTGTTCGTGCTCTAAATGTCCAAAGATGGGTTTCCCTTGAACAAAAAAAAGAAATAGGGTAAAAATTCCATGTCACCATAAGTGTCGCTCAGCGTACGTGTTCCATCATTGAGCGCTCGTATTTGCGAATTCAATGGCGGTAAACGCTCTTTGCTCAACGCTAACATTTTGTGAATGGAATGACACCCAATGCCATTATAGTTGGCGCTTATCGACATTTGTAAGGTTGGATAACCTTGCTCTATGAAATTGTGGCATCGAGCATTGCTTTTGTGTCGTTCAACGCTGATGTTTTTCCATGATTAAACATTTTGGTTGCTCTTCTTACTTCTCTAGGTTGTCGACTTCTTAGGTTTGAAGCAGTAGCTTCCTAACACTGAATTAGACACAAAAAATGGGAATTTGTGCTATAATTATATTAGTGTAAACCAAAATATAATTATATACAAAAGAAAAATGATTCTTTGACACACCTAAATTTTTTACATTCATTTAACACTACCCTTACTTACTTTTAACTCTCTTCTTTCTTGAAAACATACAAAAGTTTACATTTTTATAATCATTTTACCCTTATACTCTGTGTTACATGAATGTAAAAGTATGTCATAATATCATTACTCTATACAAAAACAAGATAAAATTGAGGATTAAAAAGGTCAAAAGATAAATAAGAGTTGATTTTGTTAATAAAATATGACTAAGATAATCGTGAAAATTAACAATATCAAAAACCAAAATATTTATTAATTTTTCAAAAGTTAATGAACAAAGTTAATAAAATTAAAAAAATATTTTTTAAAGATATTAAAAGAAAACAAGTATTCAAGTTTGAAAATATGTTAAATATCTTTTTATTGTTTTCTCTAAATTTTAATGAAAAAAATTATAATATATTACTTGAACAAAATTGCGTAAAGAAAAAAAATTAAATTAATAATAATTTAAATTTAAACAAAATATGTTATCTTTTGAATTTCAATTATATTACAAGATTCATATAATACCATTAAATTATTATATTATGCAAATGAAATTCCTTTATATAATTATTGTGATACTTATGATAATGAGTTAAAAAAATAATTATCTAAAAAATTATAAAAATAAAATATTTTACATTATAAAAATAAATAATAAATAATAAATAAAAATATTAAAAATAAGTAAAAATATCTGTGTCCTCATTTGATATACCATTCAATAATATTACTGAATAAAAAAATGTATAACTAAGGATTTCATAAAATAAAAACTATGTTGGAATCTTATAAAACTTTTTTCAAATATCGAAATAATGCAATTGCTGAGTGATAATGATAATTGTTTTATAAAAATAAAAGTTCTTCAAATAAAACAAATATTAAGAATTAGAAAAATAATAAAGAAGAGAAGTTTTCATAATATTTAGCAAATGGAAGGTTCATCTGAACACTTTATATTAAGATTCAAACATTAAAAGGGTAGAAATAATTAAATGTAAAATTCAGTTCTTAACTAATTTAAAAAATAAGATATTATCCATATTTATACATGTATTCAATAGATATAAAAATTTCTCGTTAAAATAAAATTTGGTTAAAAAAATAACTACGTAAACAAGTTTATTTGTCATTTCTAATTTTGAGAAGATTTGAAACAAGTATATTACAAGCTTTCGTATAATTATTTAAAATTCACTTTCTAATTCATTATTCATCTAATACATTTTCAAATGACTAAATTTATTAAAGATTACATAATATAACATCTTTAACAATAGGTTATAAGTTGTTACTTAAACACTTTAGATTTAAGCTAAAATCTTAAAATATAACGTGAGTAGATTTTGTCATTTATAAACTGTTCAACTTGAATTAAAAAGCGAAACAATATTAAGTAGTGTCGTCAAAATGGGTTGAAACCCGTGAGAAAATTTTGATGCGAGCTAATTTTGACTCGCTCATTAAGAATCCAGTTCACATGGATTGAACCTGTGGTGAGCCAGGTTGGCTCCCCAACTCACATATTTTTTTTTAAATCAAAATTCAAATCCTATTTTTCTATTGAACTCAAATTAATTAAATTAATTATCCATTCAGGACTCCATTTTAATAGATGAATAATATTATAGATTGGATAATTCAGGAATATATCATTTGTTTTATCTTGTTTTTAGACTTATCTACAAGAATGACAATTTTATCTTGTACTATATATTTTTGTTAATGACTATATGTAGTTTCTTGGTCAAACGATTGTGTATGTCTCATTAAACTAAATTGACAAAATTTTATGCTTGATAGCTTAGAATATATAACAATATAGTTTTTTTGTTTCATTTTCTTTTATATCAATTGGTCCAATTATTATTGTTTCAAGGTTTAATAGGTTCGAAGGTCCCTATATTTGTGGGTTCATTTCAATTGGGTCCTCCAAGTGGCACCGTTTGAGCTGTATAGGTGGATTTTTAACATTCTTAAATTATTGGCAAATAAAATAAACGCAGAATAATGAATAAATGAATTTTTGAAATATAATTATAACTCATTAAACCAAAACAATGTTTCCTATTTTGGGAGTCAAGTAGCTCGTGTATGCAAAATTGGAAAAATCTGCGAAATTGGGGAAATTAGAGAAATTAGGGTTCCTCCTTGTATTTGAAGGTCAAATATCTAAATTTAAAAGGTGTGTTAGGAGGTCGAACCTGTAGTTCTGCGACGCGGATGAGTGTCGTGCCGTTGGAGCTTGTGGTTGTTCTTGGTCATAGACAATGTGGAAGAAGCACTTTTGCTATTCATCTAAGACAATTTTCAGGTAAAAAATAACAATATTTAATCTTATTTTTATTATTTATAAAAAGAACTAATTATATTATAAAAAACCTGTTTACTTTTCTGTATTGAGTTCTCTCACTATGCTAACCCTAAATTCCCAAATTTTCGACCATGACAAAGAAGCCGAAGCAGCGCCCTGCACCCGTGGAAGATCCTTCAACTGTTTCCTCCTCCGAATCTGAGAAAGATGATGACCGACCGCATTCTTCTCAACAACATACCCCAGGCCCGGCCCAAGGTCCAGCCAGACCCAGCGTTCCTCCACGCCGGTGAAGCTGGGATCCAAGCGACCTGCCCACACAACTGAGCTGAAACGCACGAAAAAGAAACCAGTTGAGGCTCCTTCTCCTTCCGATGCTCACGATGAAACGGAGGAGGACGAACCCACCTACGAACTCTAATTTCCCAAATTTCGCACAAACTTCATATCTGACCCAAAATAAAATAAAAGATGCATCAACATGCCACCAGTTTAAAAACTTAACGTCGTTCATTACATTTAACGGAAAGAATATTGTTGACTCAAATTTATCAAATTAGAGACTCAATTGAGCATTTCCAAAATAGGAGGACTCAATTGATACAAGTCCCCTGAAATAGGAACCTCCGAACCTATTAAACCTTGTTTCAATTTGATCGATCAAAGTAACATGTTATAAGAATCTCAAGGATGAAAAAAAGTTAAGTGAGCCAATGAGCCAACCCGTTTAACCCATCAACCCGTGATGGATTGGGTCGGGTTCAAATTTTTTCGACTCACTAATAGATGAGTCGAATTAGGTTAGTTCACTAAATGACCAACCCGTGTTGGGTTGAGTCGGGTCGAGCCGAGTTACCCATTTTCACAGCTCTAATACTAAATATTCTATATTAGAATTAAGATGTAATAAAGTTAGAAAAATACATAGTTGTATTTGAAACATTAGGGTGAGCAAAAGCACAGACACTAATATGCTTTATGTATAATATTGAAAAATTCATATAGAAAATATGAATCCAACTCATGTAAAATAAAGTAACATACTTTAACACACATTCATTTAATAACATATTATAAAAATAAGGGTTAAATATGTTTTTGGTCCCTTAACTTTTAGTGAAAATTGGAATTAGTCCCTCTTCAAAACTTTGGTCTAATTTAGTCCCCAAACTTTAGAAATGTATGAATTTAGTCTTTTTAACCAAATTTTGTTAACTTTATTTAATGTTTCAAACGCGTTTCTCAGTTAACATTGAAGCAAAAATGTGTCAAACAGTGTAAATAACTTAAATGCTATCATGAAACGTGCTTAAAACATCAAATAAACCTAACAAAATTTAGTTAAAATGACTAAATTCATACATTTCTAAAGTTGGAGAACTAAATTAGGCCAAAATTTTGAAAAGAGACTTATTTCAATTTTCAATAAAAATTAAGATAAAAAAACATATTTAACCCTAAAAATAAAATATTCACCACAAAAAGAAAACACTGCAGGTAAAAGAGTGCAGTTAGGAATTTAATGCATATCTTAATAGTTTAAGACAATGGAGAGAGATGAGTCGTTGAAGTGCACAAAATTTACAATAAAAGTACCCAAAGGAAGAATAGTATAAAATGATGAAAGTTGAATAACTTCTAAATTGCTGTTTGGTAGCCTTTTGACAACTTTGAGAGAATCATGCCACAAAAGCTGACTTTTACAGTTCCGGCCTTTATATAAATTATATTAATTTTATTAATATAGAATGCATTACTATTATTATTATTATTATTATTATTATTATTATTATAAAGTAATATAGACACTGAAATAATAATTTAATTATAAAGTCTACACTTAAAGTTATGACTCTAAGTGGACGATATGATACAAACTCAAGACACTACAAATGTCTAAAATATAAGATATTGAAATATATAGTCAACATGATAGTTTTAAATCTCGGATTAAGGTTTATATATCCACCTAAACAAAGTTATTAAATGTAACAATTTTCGTATGGGAGTGACTTACACAAAATAATACTAAAACAAATTATTTAATTATTTAAGAAAAGAACATAAAATAAGGAGATGAAATATCTCTTAAAGTAAGAACAAATAATTCAATCCTACTATAACAAGCTTTACAAAAAAAAATTGATAAAAGTCTTGAAATATTTACAATATAAGTTGTCTCTTTCACTTTTTTTAATAATAGGTGTTTTTTTGTATAATAGGGGTATCTGAGAAAGTATGGCAAAAACATAGGGACTGGTTGACTCTCTTGACTTAGATTCAAACTATATTGAAGAAGTGTTAAAAAATATTAATTGTGACAAAGATGAAAAATGTCTGATAGGAGCACAACATATTTCACAAGTGTCATGTTCCAGCAGTGTGTGACATGTTGACATACGATATTGCAGAAGTATCTCTATATTTCATAACTGCAATGCCAAACTCAAGTTGCTTCCCCCCAAAAACTCAGGTAAAATTGGATCCTAACATTTGATTTTAGAATTGTAGGAGTGGTTGGAAGGGACGAATTCAAGTCACTTATCCAGATAATCAAATGAGATGGGCCAGTGTTTGAATTAAATGGCCACAAGCATTATTAAGCACATAATCACACAGACAAATATTCTTTTCATAGTATAAAAATATTTAAAGGGAAAAGGTGATCCAAAAAGAAAAAGTTAGATCTCTGAGAAGAACTAGCTTTTCTTATCTGTGCCTTATGATCTATTCTCAAGATGAAATCCAAACCAACAATCTTAAGTACATTTTCAGTTGCAAGAGATCACTCCAAAAGAACCAACTTCATTTGGTAGTAAAAACATGGATCATCAGCTGCTGCATGTAGTTGCACTGCTGACACTGATAACATTTGGAGGCACAAGTTGGACCATAGAAGCCTGCAGCCCCATTGACCTGGATGCTTTGATGAGCTTCAAGAATGGAATTCAAAAGGACACATCTGGTCGCTTAGCTAAGTGGATTGGTGCGAGCTGCTGCAAGTGGGAAGGTATTGTCTGTGAAAATGCAACCTCTAGAGTGATACAGATCAATCTCCCAGGATTTATTTCCACAGATACAGATTTATTTCAAACACAAATGATAGGGCGGATTTCTCCTTCCATAACACTCCTCACCTCCCTTGAAATCATTGATCTTGGTGGTTTAGTTGGTCTTAGTGGAGCTATTCCAAACACCATTGGTTTGCACCTGCCAAAGCTCCAAAAGCTCTACCTTTATGGCAACAATTTAACTGGTCCAATACCAGAAAGCATTGGACAGTTTCCAAACCTCCAAGACCTAGCTCTGCAGGAAAATAAGCTATGGGGGTCTATTCCCATGAGCCTTGGAAGCCTTAAAAGTCTCAAAAGGTTGCTGCTTTATTCAAATAAATTATCAGGTATAATACCATACTCACTTGGGAATTTGATAAATCTGGCTGAATTGGATGTTCATGACAATGCTCTTGTGGGTAATATACCCAACAGTGTTGGTGAGATGAAGGCTTTGACAAAGCTTGATCTTTCAAACAATTTGCTAAGCGGGAAGATGCCTTCTTCATTAACCAATTTAACTGCCATTTCAGTTTTGTATCTGAACACCAATTCTCTTGAGGGAACCATAGCATTTCCTTCAAGATCTGGTGAAATGTCTTCTCTCGGCTTCTTAAGACTCCATAACAATCTCCTTGTTGGAAATATACCTTCCAATATTGGCTATTTGGTATCTCTTCAAAGACTGTCACTATCAAACAACAAACTTGAAGGAGTACTGCCGTCTAGTTTAGGAAATTTGGTATCACTGACTGAGTTATATCTCAGTGGTAACTTCTTGTCTGATCAAATACCAAAATCACTAGGCCAACTTTCTCGGCTCATAATGTTGAACATCTCTAGAAATTTGATTGAAGGACCATTACCTCAGGAGATATCTTCCCTTCAAAATCTTCAAACACTTGATCTTTCTTTCAACCATCTGAAACTCTCTGCCATTCCAAAATGGATGGCAAACATGTCATCACTTTCCAACATTTACTTGGCTGGTTGTGGAATCCAGGGCCAAATTCCAGACTTTTTCCAAACAACCAATAGTCCAATACAGGAACTGGACTTGTCAGTAAACATTTTCAGTGGAAGCATACCATCATGGATAGGAAGCCTCAGTCAACTCTACTTGTTAAATCTCTCTAGGAACTCTCTTTATTCAGACATCCCTGATTCCTTTAGAAATTTGCAAGATCTTGGTGTCCTTGATCTTCACTCAAATAGACTAACAGGTTCCATAGCTCCAGTATTTGACATAGAACAAGGTATTTTCGGGGGTTCACTGAAATTTGTCGATCTTTCCCAAAACAGCTTCTCAACGGGTATTGAGGAAATTGCTGGAGGGCAACATAGTATTCAGTTTCTGAATTTGTCTCATAACCATCTGGAAGGTAGGTTACCCAATTCAATTGGGAGATTGAATTCACTTAATAGTTTGGATTTGAGCTTCAACGAATTAGGCTCCAACATGCCAGAAGTGCTGGCAAATTTAACCTCATTGGAGATATTGAAGCTACAGGAAAATCAGTTCACCGGTAAAATTCCAAACGGATTTCTCAAGTTGTTGAAGCTAAAGGAATTAAACGTATCTAACAATCATCTTGAAGGGGAAATTCCAGAGGGCAAACCTTTGATTGACTTTCCTGAGAGTTCATATTCTGGAAATAAAGGGTTATGTGGAAAGCCTCTCGGTCCTTGTAAACTTTGAAAATTGTCAAGTGTAATGCTTACTTAAAGCTACTCTCGCCATCATTCAGAAACATCATTTTCAGCTTGATACAACCAGAAAACTGAGCATTTACGTATTTCACCAGGAAAGGGATAGATACATCTCTTATTTCATTCATTCTTTTTTTTTTTTTTAATTTAGAAATAGAAACTTAAGACAAGGATTGGATTTCTGTGACAGTTTAAGATCCCGGATTCACAATATATTTATTAGAGTATCTCATTCCTAGAACACGAGAAGAAATGCTATGCTTAGTGTTAGAAGCCAATCATGAAAAGTATCCTAAAATTTCCGAACAACTTCATGAGGGATAATTAAAATATGTAAAATCCTGAAATTCCCTTTTTTTATTATGGCTAATGATTGCTTCCTTCAACTACTGTACACCAATAATGAAGCATAATTGACTTAAAAATTATATGGTTGTTGCTACTAGCTGAATTACCTCTGTTAAGTTGATTTAGTTACCTAGATAGAATAAATTTGTTTGCATATGGAGACTGTGGGCCCTCTTGTCGTTATTTAAGTTGGTGTAGGTAAGCTCCTATTTGAATTGTTGTGTCAATGACATTTCCCTGAGCCTGGTCTTTCCACTATAAAACTATGCTATAAATTCCCATCATCAGAGGCTTATTTCCTATCATTTGTGATAAGATATTAAACTCTATACCAACAAAATAAAAAAGATGACACTGAAACCCATCTTGAAATGACAATTGTTGATCATAATGTTTTGCAAGCATATTATTAAAGGGAATCCTCAGTTAGCCCCAGTTGCGGGTAATTCAAATAATCTATACAGTTTAGCCTAATACAACATAAAACTTGCTCTGGCAACTCCTCTGCTTTGTTCCCCTGAATTGTGATGCAAATACAAGAAAAATTGTTAGTAATTAACTGGAAAATAAGCAGAAAATACATTTCATTTTTACAATAGAGAAACTGCTTGCCTGAATAGTTAGACCAACATCTAGAACGCAGTTCTTTAATCTGTCCAAGAAAGTATCGAAACCTTTCCTGGAGATATAACTGAACCTATGCATGTCCAAATCAATCTCAAAGTAATTTTCTCCCTGCCACAAATATCATACTGATCAGTTTTTTCAAAAGATTCGAAAATAAAGTACTGCATGTGCATATTATGTGTCTTGCAAATGAAATGGCACCAAGATAAAATGTGGTCCAAAGATATAGGTCCTACAAAGACAAAACTAAAATGTACATTAACAATAAACTAGTGGAAGTAGCCCAGAGAAAATTATGTTCCCTTTTTTAAGTCTAACTAGTGTTTCACAATCTATTTTTGTCGATTGATGATCTTTCTTTTATAAGCAATTGACGACCGTGTTTGAAAATTAACTGCTTGACGAGACAATTTTTATCAATAACATAACAACAGAAAACATTCACTGGAGATATCAAAGACGTTATTGTAAAGAGACTGTACGAGTTAACGGAAATATGAGAAGCGTTTTAGGTCTACTGAAAGAAACCATAATACATAATTTTCAGGCATTGCTCATTCTAAGCATTAGTTATAGGTATATTGAACAACCATTATGAGAAGCACTGAAGCAGCTTACTGTGTAAAACTCATGTTGCGGTCGTGAGAGAAAAGGTTTCTCATTGTATGACTGTAAAAGCTTCCGCTCTGGTGCACTTAAATGAAGATCTTCTGGGTTGACAATACGACCTAAAATTTTCAATCTTTCCCTGAAGGGAACAATTGCATCTCCTAGAAAAGTCTTTACTGTTTCAACTTCATCGCCCATCAACCTCTGTAGGCATGAATACGTTGTTACTTCATCAGAATAAGAAATCATAAACATTGCACAATGCACACTTTAGCAGAATTTACACTGCGATATTAAATGATAAATTAACTGCATTAAGGACCCATCGTACTCTGATGTTTTCTTGAAAGTTCAACGGAAGGTCTTTGGAGTAACTTTCAGAAAGTTTGAAGTACATCACAAAACTCATTCCTTCCCCATCAGTTTCACCTTGAAAAAGAGAGGGAGGGTAAACAGGAATCTGAAATCCACAAAAATAAGAGTATAAGAGTATGCACCCAAAAACAATAGATTAGAGCATATTGAAAGAGAATTCAGTTTATTTACACTTTCAGTGTAAAACCTGTTCACACAGACATCTAATATGGATTCACTTTTTTCCCCACTTTATATTAGTGAATAGAATGATGCAGTTAAATGGTCAATTGTTATCGGTTTTGTGTTAAACAATTTTTTTAATTTTCCAAATGGAAGTTTTATATACTAAAAGTTCTTTCTGACTTTTCTGTTAACAATAATGTACCATGATCAGGCAAAGGTAAAAATAGACATAAAAATCTATCTAGCAATCCACAGTTACTACTAGAACGATTCTCAGCAAGAAGGGGAAGAAAAATATGAGTACCTGAACATTTACTACAAGTAGGGGTGGAAGTTTCCCAAAAGGACTCGCCAGAGGAAGTTCAACAAACCTGGCTATATGGTCTATTTTCCGAGGGGATAAGAATACATCAACACCAAATGGGTAATATGCAGAATAGTTTGAAGCAAATTCTTTCTTCTTATCCCTGCCATAAAAATGACATAATTTGTCAAATAAATAAGCCCAAGTCAAACGTAATTTTTGTCTGTGGATACGTAAGTTTAAGTATACATTTTAACTGTGATTTAAGTAAAGGCATCTGTGTACAAGAATGTGTTCTTCAAACAAATTGCAAACAGAATCTTAATCTTACTTCAAATAGTTTGGTCCTCGAACTTTAAAAGTGCAGGGGCCAATTTGTGACCAAGAATCAAGCATTCTTTTCTCAATTGGACAAAAGGGTACTTGATAACCTGCTAGTGGTCTTAGTAGAATTGTCTTCGATGAAGCTGAAAACCATAAAAGAAAAGAAACATGAGGATATACACTCATTGTTTCATAATAAGAAGCAATGTGCTGAGAAAATAAGGATGCATTTTGAAATCATAACATAACATAAAAGTTGAATTTAGAACCGTGTAATGTTCATCAATTCAAATTAGCATGCATGCTACGCAGTGAACTTTGATAAAGAATGGTTCTATACTTAATCGTTTTTTTAATGGATTCTGCTTCGTTTTGTAAAATCTATCCAGTTATTAAGAAATTTAAGATATTTTCTTTTCTAATTTAAAAACTACTCTTCCATAAAGGAGGTTAAACATACAAGTCCTAACTCAACATTCCATATGACAAAATGCAGAGCTAAATCATAACTAATAATAGATCAACTCAAAGTGGGTGATATGCAGCACAATTTGAAGAAAATTCTTTCTTCTACTCCCTGCCATAAAAATGTTTTATCAAGAAAATAAGGCCAAGCCAAATATAATTCTGCCTGTGGATATGTATGTACAAGTCTAAATTTTAACCGTGTAATTAAAAATTATTAAGGCATTGGTGTAAACATATATATCAAACAATAGAATCCCAATGCTTGATCAGTCCATTTCAGTGACAAGGATCATTAATGATAAGAATTTTGTCTCGAGAACTTGAACTCACATAGAGTAGCATTCCCATTCCATTTAGAAGAATGTTTTGTAGGATCCCTCTTCCTTGTATTAGGACTAGAACATAATGATCTCTGGTCAATAGATGAAAGACATGACAAACAATTGTTTGGAAGAATGCCGCAGTTGTCCAAATCTTCATCATCCCTTTTGGAGTTCTCATTCACTATCGAAAATTCATGAAGAAAAACAGGTTCTTGTGCTTCATTTACACTCCCCTCTTGTTTAAATTTAGAATCCGTGATATCTACATCACAAGACTCAGTCTGTGAATTTTTTACACCTGCAGAGTCATGTGCAGAATGTCCTTTTGATAGCTCCCCTGGTTCATGCATCTGATCTGTTAAAACTCCACGGTTTGATTCAGTTCCATTTAGAGATATAAAATCTGCATAAATAAATTTTATTCAATCATATATTGAAAAATGTGATTATAAACAATGCATTAAAGTGATTGTAACTAATACATCAAAAACTAAATTTAGAATACGCAAAATCATACCGTCAAGAACACTCTGGTAATCATCATCACACTCTGAGTCAAATAATGCAACAGAATCAAACCATGCTTCCTCAACAATTCCATCTGCCATACAAATTAAACACGGGAGAACTACGTGTTTCAGGAAATAGCTTTTGGCACAAGCTAATTTAATAGATGTAAGGGTGAGAAAACTATAGAAAGTCCACTGAAATAGATATCCACTAATTAGCTCAGTTCCAATTTACAAATTTACGTTCAAACTTTTTCTGAGGATAAAACTATCTGTGAAGAAAAGCGTATATCCCACGACCAATGCTTAGTTTACTATTAAATTTCAACACCTGCCTTAGGGAAGAAAACATTAGTTTAATCCTTCTAATATAGGATCTATTCCCACCACAACCTCCCAGACATTTTATTCATATAACAATTGCCGCAAACTTCTAAGCTTAAGAGGCAAATTTGCATCGGTTATTAAAATCTGTCTACTTCAGTGCTTCAAGGTTTGTTAGATTCATGTTGAATGCCATTCCAACTATTTCACTCAGTCAGGTTCAATTCCTTCAGAATATATGAAAGCATAAAACCAAACACTCACTAAGCTGTAATAACAGCTAAAACAATCAACAGCTATCTCAGCTTTTCACATGGCATAACCATTCTAATACATGCTCACATTACAAAGTCTCCTATAACAAAGGCATAAAAGCAAATAGCAAAACTGAAAAATGCAGCTATAAAACATAACACAAACGGCAAATCACTCTCCAAAAGAAGATAAAAACAAAACCAAATCAGAGAAATGCATAATAAAAATAAAAGTATGAACCTTGGGAAATGGGGTTGGAAAAGGAGCGCGGCTGAGTCTCTGGCTCTGGCTCAGGCATATTATCAACCTTGTTCAATGATCCATTGAACAACTGATAAGACACTCTTTTTCTGAGTTTATCTCGTTTCTTCATGGTCTTCTTCTTGCAAAAATTCCACATTCCTCCTGCACATGCATCAGTCTTTGACATACAAGTACCCATAGCACAAATATCTCTGCCTCAGATCACTGTCACACCACCATTCCAACACCTATGCCACGAAGAAAAAGTGATAATGGCAATAAACATATGGAGGCTAAACAAACAAATACAACAACGTTGAAAGGAGGAAAAGTATTTGGAAGACACGTACCTTCAAAGAACCTCTAATTTTATTTCTTTCAGATTGGAGAAACAAATTATAAACTTTTCTCCCTTCTTATAATTAATGCAATCTTCGTCTTTTTTCACTTAAAGTATCATTATTATAATTTATGACAGAATAATTTTTTTTTATCTAAAATCATTTTCGTAAAATGCAAGAGCATAATTGTAATTTGACAGAATAAAATTATAACAGACTTTCTTGATTGTATGCTGATTCAATCATAAATTACTATATGTACTTTGTTAGTTTTATGATAATATAAATCGATTATATGCTATTATAACTAAATATATTTTTATAAAATCTATGAGAATAATTATAAATTGAGTGAGTAAAAATTATTATTGACTTTTCTATCATATGCTTATTCAATATAAATTACCATATATGCTTCATTAATTTTTATATTAATATCTTAAAAGTCATATATTTTATATTAAATATATGATGATTTTTAATATAATGTTGATGATGATTTTTAGTTGATTGACTTTCTGTAACTATTATTTTAAAAACCATACTGTTGAAAAATCATTATATTTAATAAATATTTTAACTTTTATGACAACTATTTTAAAAATATATTAATATAAACTTTTAAGTGAATTTTGTAATCAAAGTATATTTTTTTATTAGTTGATACAGTAAAACCTTTTAGTGATTATGCATGTGTACGTGGAATAAAAAATAAATATAGTTATCCAGTTCACCTACATTAATTAATAATGCCTATTAAATTAGATACTCCCTCTTATTTTATAATAGTCATTATCATCTAAGTTTTTTTGTTTTCAATGTAATTTGAAGTGACTTTGGTCACATTTTTTTAGTTTTCTTATTTCACTGTATATTTACGTTATCATATTTTTTCTATATTTCTCTTATCATAATTAACTAAGGATGTAATTCAAAAAATAATTATTTTATTTTAAAATGTAAAACAGAACATAAAATGGAAAAATTGTTAGTAAAAAAAATGGACAGTTAAAAAGAAAAAGAGAAACTAATATTTAATATTTTTAGAGTGATTTGAAAAAAAAACACTTCTTCCAAGAAATTGTTTCTTGAATAAACACTTCATTGGATTCTTGCTATAATTCTTGTTTTAAGTGTTTCTTATTGTTATAAGGTATTTCATAATTTCTATACTATTTTATTTTTGTTTTAGTTTTTTTATCACTATAAAATATTCGGAGTATTTGTATTGTGTATTAATAGATATTGAGAAAAATAATTTTAAAATTTGTTAATTAATTATAAAAATTAGTTTGAAACATTAATAATATTTTTAAAAATTTAATTTAATAAATATACGTGATATTATATTAAAATTAAAATTGTCTTATACTTAAGTATACCATTACCCAACGATTAGGAAGATCATGTTAACCAGAGGAATTAAAATAATTTACACAAAAACTTATGAGTTTAAATCTTATTATTTTCGTCTACTATATGTGTATATAATTATTTAATTAACCATAATATTAACAGTAACCATAAATTAAAAGTTTAGCATCGTTTTGTTGAATTCGAGAAGAATCTAAAATAAAAATGATGAAAAGGAAAAATCATAAAAACACCATTGTTGAAAGTTGCCAAGTTTGAAGGAATAAAATTGGTGGCACAGGTTCAGTGCAGGAGGGTCCACGTAGGTTAGGCATTTTCCACGTGGAAGGAATTTATTGGGTCAACGTGTGAAAAACTGGCGCAGAAATTTGTGGACCAGGTGCTACTGGTTGTGGGTGCTGTACGTTTGCCGTTACTCCGACGTCGTTTCACATTCTAATTAGTATAATTAAATATTAATTTAATGTGACTATAATTATATGAACAAAAATAATGTTATAATTAAATGAAATCAAATATTGTAATTTTAATTTAATATTGTTGAACACAATAAATAATATTTTCATATGCATAGAAATTGTAATTGTTTTATGTATATCACTTTGAAATTATTTTCCTTCTTCCAACAAGATATATTATGTACTTCGAAAAATATTATTCTATTTCTAATATTTAATTTATAATCCCACTATGTCCCATTAATATGCCATGATTAAAGTTTTTATAAGGTTAAATTCTTAAATATAGAGGATTTGTTAAGACCTTGAAAATATCACAGTTAGTGTTTATACAATGAGTTTTTTAAAATTAAAATAGTAAATTAAGCTGCATTGATATCTTCTACAGTTTTTTTAAGAAATTTACACGTAATTTGACTTTATATTCCACGCAATAACTCCTCTTAAATGTTTGAAATATACTATACTATATGGTGTACTCCTAATAAATAAGAATTAAATTTAGAGAAAAAAAAAAAGACTTTGTTATGAACTAGTAAATCTAACGGGTGCTTGTAAAAACCAAGAAAAGTAAACTTATGAAAGGAGTATTTGAATATGTGTATTAAAATAAAAAATAATATATTAAATAGAAGTAAAATGTGGCACAAGAGATTGAAAATCATAGATTTAATTTTTTTTGTGTATATACAACATGTTATAATTATTTTATTATTATATTAAATTAACTTGTGGTATGTTTATATATATATATATATGATTAGTGGTATATAATTGTAGTAAAGATAATTGTAATCGTCTGTTTGGTTTGATATTTTTACACTATTATAAAAATTGCGTATAGTCGAATATTTTGGACTTTTAACGATGAATTTGTGAATGATGTGGAGACGTTAAATTGACGTCGAAATTTTTAAAATTCGACGTTAAATTAAGGTCGAATTTTATCAATATACGGTGTTAACTTAACTTCCAATTTTGTTAATATACGACATTAATCAATTTTTTTTAATTAACTGTGATCCTTTTTTACAACCCTATGAGACCTGAAAAGCAGAAAAACAAATTACAGTTTTTGGTATTTTATAAAGCATGAACTATGTGGTATTGTTAAGACTCCGGCAAGTGTACCGAATCGTATCAAGTAATATAAATGGTAAGACCAAGTATCGTTTTTCCTAGAGACTCACAACACTAAACAATTGTGTTTTTGCTTAACCAATTAAGACTATAAAAACAATATTTTGTGGTTTTTGAATGCAAAACGCTAAAAGTAAATATGCATGCACTTTGATCAATTGAGGCTAAACACAAAAGTGAATGGATGATGTTGATAATATGATGGTCGTCAAACTTCGTTCGAGAAAAGTTTGAGAAGAGAATAGGGCCTCGCACGCTAAGATAAAGTGAATGAATTTTCAATCTCCCGCTCAAATTTTTATTGAATTCACTAACCTTTTGATTTCTAACGCTGGGGCATTCAACGTTTTATATCCTTTTACGTCGAATTACAATTATAAAAGACGTTTAATAATTGCATTTATTTACAAAAATGTCATCGGTCATTTTTAACATTGTCTATTCAATGGTTGGACGTTGAACGTGTGACGTTATACGTTGTTTTTGCAATAGTGTTATTTGAAACTTATGTGTAGTGTGCTTGAATATATATATATATATATATATATATATATAATAGAGGATTAGCGGTATGTGAGGATGTCATGAGAGTTTAAGGGTGTAGTAAAATGGCATTGTCTATTCTAGAACAAGACTTAGTAGGAAACCAAGGTAAGGGTAACTATTGTTAAGACATGATCGTCTGAGAGAGATACTAGAATCGTCTAAAACATACCTGGTTTTGAAGTTTAACAAACAATATTAAACAAAATAGTCTTGGGTAATCGAATATGTAAAAATATAAAAGAGCATAGACACAAAGAACAAATTACATTCTCTTATGAGTGTAAAAGATAAAATGCCTAAACATTAAAGATCGAAGATTACAAAATCATCTAGATACCTGATGTCATAAAGAAAAATGTCTATATTAGAAGCATCTATGCGACAAGCCTTATGTCTAAAGCTACATAATGTGTTAAACGACAGAAAAGATAAGCTGAAATAACATAGGAGCATAAAAGAAGTCCACACACAGTAGGCCTAAAAAAATACAATCACAAAACATCAAGTATAAGAAATATCCAAGTAAAACTTATAAAACATTGAGCCCAAGAACCGATCAAGTAAGACTTACCTCACAACGAACATTGTCTATAGAACTTAACGTGCAAAATAAAAAAATTTACTCTTAGCCTAGAAGACGACACTTGACCCTTTAGAAGAGTTATAATACAAAAAGTATCACGCAATTAATCAATACTGTAAAAAGAAAGCAAGTTTGATAAGACAAAGGTCAAGATCATCTAGCAACTTCATATGTCTTGAGAACTAATGAACAGTGTTAAGAAAAACGATATTTGACAAAGTATTATCCTTTTGAAACCGATAACGATTGAATGAAATAACGAGTTATAAATAAGCCATCAAATAAAAAGCTTTAGTAAACACGCTAATACATAAGTAGACGTACTAACTAAACGTATTCACAACTGAATGCGTCAATGTACTGAATGAGAATCTTGCTAAACAAAGCTAGACAAGCTCTCATTATTATAAAATGATGTTTTTTGGTAAATGTACTAAAGGTACAAACATTGTTTCAAAAACACATGTTGAAAGATATCTCACTAAACACGCTCTTGAATCAAACAAGTATCTACCAAACAAGGCACTGTTAGGAAAAGCCTTTTATACGTTAAATGATACCCTGTGGTAAATGAAGTTTCCATCGAACAATGAAACTTTCATAAACTGCATGGTATCTTTGCTAACATGCATATGTACTCTACTATGTGCAGATTACCTAAGTCAAACATCCACTTGCTTTATTAAATACAAGTCAGAAATGGACGTTAAAGATAAAGAAGATATTTGTGGAATGATCTTCTCATCAAAAGTTGCACAAAAGAGATTGTACAATCTACTTTTGATAAAATACTGGAAAAGTAAGCATGCTTTGACAGATAGACCTCAACCTATGACAACCACCTATGATAAAGGCTACGAAGAGCTGAAAATAAAGGACAAACATAGTCTAATGACTAAATTATGAAAAAGCTTATAAATAGACGATCTTTGAACAAGAAAAACAAGAGGATGGGCATTTAAGGAATAAAAATAAAAATCATGCTCATGGAAAGATCGAGAATACTCTTAGAGGTTTTTATAGTCAAAAACCTTTTTTTGAAAGAAGAGAGAGAAAATTTCGAAAGTTTGTTAGATTGATTTGTATTGTAAGCAAATCCTCTCTACGAGAGTAATTATCTAAGGACTTGTAAGTGATCTGTTTGATTACAAATTATGAAGAGAATTCAAACACTTAACGCATAACTCAATGGGGTTAAACGATAGCTAGATCGATTTGTCTAGTGGAAACCAAGAGTAAGTGAAACTCAACTATATAGTGCATCTAAAAGATACCGGAAGTGTCTAGAGATACCCAGAGTGATGAAGAATACTGCACAACCAAGAGTGAGTGATACTCGTGTCTGGTCACGGTAACAAAGGTTAATGGGTTGACTAGGAAAACCAGAAGTGGGTTGACTAGAAAAACCAAGAGTGGGTTAAATTCAACTAGGTTACATATCGGGAAGATACCGGAAGTGTCTAAGGATACCGGGAGTGGGAAGAATATTGCACAACTAGGAGTGGATGATACTTGTCTCTAGTCATGGTAACAGAGGTTATTGGGTTAACTAGGAAAACCAAGAGTGAATTAAACTATCTTCACTCTACTAGCATTCTATCTACAACCATAACATATACTCGCAAAACAAACAGTTAACACACATGCTTAACATTAGATGTACCTTCCCTTAAAAGTCTCTTCTCCAAGATATTATAGAAGAATAGCTAAACAATCAAGCTACAAACGTTTTTGTTAGAACAACGTCTTACACGCCAGGCATTTTGCGACTCATGGGGATCATTCAATCTCTATCAAAGGTTGTCAAATATCAATTTCGAGAAAAATATTTCTAGAAACAATATTTAACTCCCCTTCTAGTGTTTCACGTTACTTCAATTATCCTTCTAGGTGTATTTTACATTAATTGTATTGGTTGTATGGAACCCATGTTGTTGCTTTATTCTGGATTGGTTATTCATATTCTAATCATGTAGTGCTTTAATTTCCAATTGGCATCCTTTCATCCAGTTTCTTATTATGTGTTGCAATGTTGTCTTTATTGATTGCAACTAATATGCCATTAATAGCATCTCGCTTTCTCTTGTACCTGATAGAGGACTATCCCTTGATCCTATAGAAGACGAACTTGAGGAAGAGCCTTTGTATTTCAAAGGACCTATGACAAGGTCATGGAGCAAACAGTTGGAAGAACAAATATCCTTTAGGTTCATGATGTTCCATGAAGATTGAAATTCAAGGGACATGAAGATTATGGCTTGGAGCATAATTATATAATAGTTTAGGCAATTAAAAATATTTGCAATTTTCTTTAATGGCAAATAATTTGTTTCTGTTTTCTTCTTTTTTAATTTTTGAATTATTTTTGGGCTCAATGTCTTTGAATTTTCTTTTGGGGTTTCTTAGGTGCCTTAAACATGTGTCCCTATATATAGGAACACCATATACATATGAGGAAACTTTTGAGTCATAATATATGCATTTGCATTTTGAGAGAAGATTCTCTTGGTTCTTGGATTATTGAAGATTAACATCTTTGTGGCGAATCTTCACCTCATTTATCAATTTGCTAGATTGTGGCGTCTCTATCTCTATCTTATTCCACGTTCCTCTCTGATTTATTTTTATTGTGCCCTTTCAGGATTCAAATTCAGAAGAGGTCGTACTCTTTCCTGGACATGATCATATTATCTGGTGCAAAGTGCTCATTTAAATATCCTTTTTTATCTTATTTTTCTGTCATATTAAAAAAAAAACCAAAATCCAATTCCCTTGAGTTTTAATTTTTGTATTTTTATTATGTTGTTTCTTTAATTTATGTATTTCTATATTTGATTCGTGGACATTATTTTTTTTTTTGTTTTTCTGTTAATAGTACTCCATATTAAATGTTTACCTTGATCTTGCATAATTTTGGTGTTTGAAGGGAAAGCTTTATTTGTGTGTTAAACTACCAAATTAATATATATAAATATATATATATATATATATATATATATATATATATATATATATATGATCCAAGTCAAAAAGAAACAAAATATCTATTAAAAGTAAGGATCCAAGAGTAAAAAAAATTGTAGAGTTCAACACAAATTATTATGTTGCACTATTGTTATGAATGTTAATCTATTAAATTATATTTCGTCTTTATTTTAAAGTCTTCGCGTTGTCTCATTTAACTGTTTTTGGTAGTCCTATAATTTTCTAATTTTATTATTTTGTGTCTTTTAAAAATTTCTTGAAGTTTTGTCTAAAGTTTTCTATTTTCTTTGATCTCTTGAGTCATGACTTAGATCTCGTAACATTTTTCACATTGTTTGTTCAGTCCTTGCTTAAGCTATTGAAGTTTTCTGCCAAGCACTAAAGGGAATTTGAGTGGAAAAACACAAGATAGTACTTTTAAAAAAAGTCTATTTGTGTGATATACGAGTGAAATTTAAGTGAGACACTTAGGGTGTGGTGAGGTCCTATGTGTGTGTGTGTGTGTATATATATATATATATATATATATATATGGGGTTTGCTAATTTACGTAAGGACTTTTTTTAGTTGGTACATTTTAGCAAAGTGTACCAAGTTTTAGGTTACAAAAAAGTCCCTATTAAAAAAAACTAATGGTAAATCCAAGGGTATTTTAATAATTTTAAAATTTAATTTAAATTAAAAAATAAAAAGTATTTATTTGTCATCTGATTGGTCCACATGTATGGGTAATTATTACCTTTTATTTTATTTTTTATTTTAAAAGGTAGTTGTTTTATAAAATAAAAAATAAAATAAGAGGTAATAACTACCCATACAAATGGACCAATCACATGACAAATAAATACTCTTTATTTTTTTATTTTAAATTAAATTTTAAAATTATTAAAATACCCTTGATTTAAAGTTAGGTTTTTTTTAACAGAGACTTTTTTGTAACCTTAAACTTGATACACTTTACTAAAATGTACCAACTAAAAGAAGCCCTTACGTAAATTAGCAAACTCATATATATATATATATATATATATATATATATATTATTAATATTTACTTGTAGGACAGGGCTTCTTCCTAAAATAGTGATCTTCCATCACCCAAAACTTCAAATATTATGAATGCACTTGAGAATTTGAACTTACAAATGGCTCAAATGCAACAACACACTCAACTACAATTTAAAAGGCTCCAAAAGTATAATGAAGATGGGAGTATGAGATTAGAGGGAAGGGACAGAAGAAGAAGTTGAAACGATGATTTAGATCGTTATTCTCATAATGATGAATAAGAGCATGTTTTTAGACCAAGGAGGGGCCAAAGATGGGAGGATTTTGAGATCCACATGCTTGGGAGGGATAATGATGAAGAGGAGCATGGTTTTATACCAAGGCGAGGTCAAAGATGAAAATAGTTTGGAAACCACACAGTAAGAAGAGATAAGATGTGGAGGAAGATTCTTATAACTAAATTTAATAGAGCTAATGACCCGGAAGCCTACCTAGCATGAGAAATGAAGCTTAACCAAATCTTCAACTCTTATGATTATAAGGATGATGATAAGGTTCTTATGGCATCCTTGGAGTTTGAAGGCTATGCTATGAATTGGTAAAATCAAATTACTGCGGACATAGCTAGAAGAAGAAGGTTGTTAATCTCTACATGGGAGTAATTAAAGGTAGCCATGAAAGAAAGATTTGTGCCTCCTTATTATAAAACGGAGATGTTCAACATATTACAAAGACTTACATAAGGAAATAGAAGTGTTGAAGAGTATGTCCAAGGGATGGAGGTTACCTTAATGAAAGTCGATGTAGAAGAAATACATATGGCTACAATGGCTAGATTAAATATGGAGATTCAACGTGTAATGGAAATGCACCATTATGAGACTTTGGAGGATCTTATTCACCCAACCACCAAAGTGGAACAACAACTCAAGAGAAGAAGTTGCTACAAGAAATCGTCCTCCTCATAGAGGGATAAGGAGGGAGCTACTTCTACCATTTCTAAATCTAAGGAAAAGGAGTCTTTAAGTGGTAAAGTAACTTCTCAATCTAATAACGATGATTCTTCACGTTTTAGTTCAATAAAATGTTTTAAATGTTTGTGTAGGGAACATAAAGTAGTTGATTGTCCCAACAGGAGAACTATGATGCTGTTGAAGAATGGGGAGTACATTAGTAAACATTCTGCTGGAGAATCATCTAGTAGTGATGAGGAGGACAAGGAGTGTGAAGTACCACCTTTGGAGGGGGATCTTTTGATGATTATAAGGTTGTTGGATACTATGAATAAGGAGGAGGATGAGACCCAAAGAAGGAATATTTTCCATTCTTGATGTATGCTTATGGGAAATGTGTGTTCACTCATAATGGATGGAGGAAGTTGTACAAATGTAACAAGTAAACAACTAGTGGAGAATCTTGGTTTGGTGACATCTATACACCCTAGTCCTTATGCTCTACAATGGTTGAGTGAAAATGGAGAATTGATAGTGGATAAGAAGGAGAATATTGCTTTCTCTATAGGTAAGTATGTTGATGAGGTAGTATATGATGCGGTACCTATGGAGATGGGTCACTTATTGTTGGGAAGACCTTGGTAATAGAAAAGTAACCCATGATGGTCTACTTTTTGTAACTTATAAGGTCATATTTTGTTCCTTTTTTTCCTAAGGCTTTGGTAGGCCAAGGAAGAGGGATGTTTGAGTCTTCCTTTTCACCTGAGATTTTGGTAAGTCAGGAAAATGGGAGAGTCATTTCGCTCGTAAAGCTTTGGCTTGAACTGAGATAGTGCTCTGTTGGTGAGTCTTTGGTAAGCATGCATAGTTGTTACTTGTAAGGTTTTTGGGAAGCATGGGAAACATGTTTTGGATGGGATGCTTTGGTAAACAAAATGACTCGAACCGAGCTACTTTGGTTAACAAGACTGCATTGGTAAGCATGTTGTGTGTGACAATTGGTTACGGAGAATAACATATGTTTGGTATCACTTGAAGGTGATGTGGTTTCGTATGATGTTATTTAGTGATGGTGATACATTGTTATGTTTCATGAATATAATGAGATTTCATGGATTTGAATGAATGGTTAGAGTAATATGAGTGAGTATGATTGTTGCTTATTATCTTATATTGTTTTCTAGTTAGTTCACATTTGTTTGTTTGTGTTTGTGCAATGATGGTATAACTCGTGTCATTATACGAGAGTCAATGATATTACAGATTATGCTCGTACTATTTAGAGTGAGAAGATGTATGGAAAAATCATATGGAAGATTTTTGAATTATATTTGTGACAATAATATAATTTAATTTAAAATTTTTAACATTATTATAAACTATAATTGAGTTATTTATTATTTTAATATGATTTTAATTATTTTATGATAATAAATAAAGTTTTTAATTTTTTACTATGATGATATCACTTTTTCTTAATTATGTCTAATTAAGGTTTAACTTTTTACTGAGAGTGTCGTAAATAATATTTTACAGCTTCAAATTATGATTGTATGATATGTATTGAACCCAAAGAAAAATCATATATTTTTTTAAATATAAAATTATATACTTTTAAAATAAATAGATTTGATATATATATATAAACAAAAGGTTGTTTATTTTATTGAAAAACATTATTTTAAATAACTATAAACACAATGTCTTTATTTTTATATATTGTACTCCGTCTCTATCATTTTATGTGTATTGTATTGGACTCGGTTTAGACCATTCTATATTTATATTTAACTTTCTTTTTCTTTTTCTTTTCCTTTTCAAACCGGACATATAAAAGAAAATATTTATTTGTTTAAACTTAAATTAATAAATTTAATATACAGATTAATATAATAAAATAAACATAATTTATATACATAATATTAGTTTTCAAAATATAAAATTCATGTTCATCTACATAAGTAGTATTCTCTTTGTAACCACTAATTTTTCGCATCACATCAACAAATTATCTCAACCACTCACATTTCCTCATATACAAACCAACGAAATAATATATAAAAACGCTAAAAGGTTTTAAAAAATATACATCCTTAAAGATAATTTATAAAAAGTACAATTAAATATATGATCATTATTTGAGCAATAATATTCAAATGATGGGTCACCACATGAGTAATGGGGCTTGTCGACTAAAAAAATTGGTTTTTTCCACTGACAAATTTAGTATGTGTCGTTACTCAGAGGAGAAACAATCACTATGACTTCTTCCTCTCTCGAACTACAAATTATTGCTTCAACAATATAATTCATTCCTAGAAAAATATTTATATGCTTCAGTGAGAATATTAGAACAAAATTCAATTATTATATCTTTTATATTATTTGAGCGGTCAAAACATCTCTTCAATTATATATGTAGATATTAATAAATAAATAACTAAAAAAATATTTCCAATGATATAAAAATTCAACATTTTTCATTTTCAAATTACTTTTACATCATGTCTACCCCCAAAGCAAACCTATATTGATCTAGTTGATCTCTAACTTATTTAAAGCATGAAATTCCATATCAAAATCCCTTTGTATACTCAAAAATCATAATTTGAACTACAATTCATCATCACCACAAGCATTTCATCAAAATCATATAATAACATTTCAATCTTATATATGTCCAACATATAATTTACTTTTGTCATTTTAAAATAAGGTTTAAATTTTTTTGGTCCCTAAGTTAAAAGCTGGTGTTCAGTTTAGTCCCCCCTTTAAAAATCTAAACCTTTGGTCCCTATGATGTGCAAAATGTATCAAATCAGTCCTATCCGTTAAATTTTAAGAAGAAATTTGCTGGCATAAACCTGAGACAATTACTATGGAAGGCTGCACCATCAACAACCCTTAAGCATGAGAGTTAGTAATGAGACAAATCAAGGAAGTTAATCAAAAAACGTTAACGGATAGGACTGAATTGATACATTTTGCACATCATAGAGACCAATGGTTTACATTTTTAAAAGGGGGACTAAACTGAACACCAGCTTTTAACTTAGGGACCAAAAAAGGATTTAAACCTAAAATAAAACAACTCAAACATTCTAAATGAATTTTTAAATTCTAAATATTTTTTCACAACAAACATCATCATCATTTAAATTTACTTTATATATATATATATATATATATATATATATATATATATATAGTGTGACATCCCAAATATATAATAACCACAATCATATAATGTAAGCGTCATCATTCAAATAAAGAGAACAGTTAGAGCATGACTTGCGATAAGTATTGGATTACCGTCATCCATAAAAGATCAGCAGAATTTAAACTTAAACAGTTTAGAGTATGAATGGAAGTTAAAGTCTCAAGTTATAGTCATCCCAAAATGTGGCCCTAATATAAAACTTTGAACATAAAGGAGTACTTCAAAATGACATAGGCTAAACGAAAGAATCCTAAGGAATTAGGCTGCAACATCATTTCCCTCCAGGACTTGCTCTAGGGGCACCTCCTCAACATCTGCTCACATCCAAGTGGATGATCATCGCAAAGAATAAACATACACAAATAACACACAATACAAAAGCAAGGGTGAGCTAGATAAACAAGCAACATACATATAGTACAAACAATCAATATCATCATGTTTAGTTACATATAAAAAGAACAATCAGAGCATATAATTCAAACCATGCATTAAGTACTCAACACGACTCATCCGGATTTGTATAATTGTCGAACTATTGGTCGTCTTTGCACTTGCATAGTTCAGTTGGCCCTCCCCAACACTATGCAAGGTAAATCCTCATACCAGACTATGTCTAAACTCTAAGACTATAGACGAGGACCTCCCTCTACTCTCACCACTCACACCGTTCTTCTCTATTTGAGCGTGAACAGTGCTTTGAGTGTAGGGATAGACTTACCATTTCAAAGCTCTATACAATTATACAAGACAACAACACAACCTCTACAACCACGTTCATTCATCTTACCCTGAGATGTCCCATTCATACTCTTTCAAGCAACCCAATTCAAACATATAGACATACATACACTCTGAAAATCAAACATCAAACATTCCAAATAGAAGAAGAAAAGAGGGAAACTCACTTGGCCCATTCGCATAGCGCACCAAGGCGCACAACAAAACGAGGGTATTTTTGCTCAGTGCACCATCTCCCTCTCGCATAGTGAATTAGCAATAGAGGGGAACCCTCCAGAGTTATTCGCATAGCGCACTCGCTGTGTAAATCCTCTCGCACAATGACTCTGCATAATCTGCAGAATGAAATTCTGCAGATTTATGCAACTCAACCACTCAAAACTCGTTCTAGACAATTTCCTTATCTTCTAATGATCCTAAAATGTAGTATGTACCTAATTAAATTTGTTTAATGGTTCTAGACATTCCTAACATCATCATGAAGTGATTATGCACCAATTTTCCCCCCAAAACCCCAAGTTCATCAACATAGAGATCAAGAATTGAATTTACCATTTAGGATGTGTTTTTGACTAGTTTAGCACTTCTGATAAGTCTCAAATGACTTAACCAAACTATCCCCACAACCCATATTAGCCCTCGACCCCTAGATCTCCAAATCACTACCTTGGTTCCTCTAAAACGATCTAAATAATGTATACTTACCTTACCTTCCACTTGATCCATCAACCTAAGAACCCAGTTCTACTTTTACCATTATGAACCTCATTTTAACCAATTTTACTATCCTAACAAGTACCAATAGACTGACTAACACTACCCCCAACAGTCCAGATACACTCCGGACATTAATTGCTCAAAGTCACCTCCTCACTTCCTCTCAACCCACTCCAAAGCACCAGTTTCACTTAAGTCACTGCTTTTTACTCAACCTACCACGATTTACATCATCAACAAGATTAAATCGAGCATCACATCACATTCAAATCAAATTCAAATCAACATTTCATAGATTCATAATTTAAACATTTCAAGAACACCTATTTTAGTCTAGGCAGCATCAAATTTCAACTCAATCATCAACAATATATATAATACAACTCACACATGCAACACACTATAATTTTAAACAAAACCTAGCTCCCCTTACCTTGATTCAAAGCGCAGTTCATCTCACAAAAACTTCTCTAGTGCCCTTCCCGAAGAAGAACGAAACAATGACCTACAACCACCACATTAGTGGTGAAAACAACCCCTTTTTGAGCCAGAACTTGACGAAATTTGGAAGAAAGATAGTTTCTAGTGGCATGCATCTAGAAGAATAGCATGCCCTAAGTTCCAAAACAGCAGAGAAGTGAGGTGAAACTACTTACCGGTCAGAAAGGAGAAACCAATCGGTTTAAACTAAAGCCCTCGACGTTGCAAACACTTGGGCACCTCCTAAATGGGCATGCAATGAATCAGTGAACTTAAAGACTAGAAAGAAGGCAAAGAGAATGGAGAAACAAAATTTTTAGAGAGATAAACGTTCTTCAGCAAATGACTTTGCTATTTAGAAAGTCCAGCAGAAAATAAAGAAAATTGGTTTTCTTTTTATTAAATGCCCCTCCCATTTATTCTTAATTCAGGTTTCACCCTATTCTCTTAACATAAATATGTATATATATAAATATAATTTCTAGGTCCTTACAAAGAGAGGTTTACTAACTTATGTAAACTCTTTTTTCAGTTGGTATATTTTAATAGAGTGTTCTAAGTTTTAGTAAACAAAAAAGTCTTCATTCAAAAAAAACATTTAACCACAGAGATATTTTAATAATTTTTATTTTTAAATTAAAATAAAACAAATATCAAAAACAGTCACTTAACCCTAACACATCTCTCTCTGTCCGTTCAATTATTTGTTTGTTACTTTAATAACAAAATAATTAATGATATTGATATTGATTTTTATCTATGTTATAATTTTTTTCTTCTTATTGATATTAAATTTCGTTTTTAAATTTTAAAAACAGTAGGAGGTTTGATATACTCGTGACTCTTACGTTGGGATCATAGTTATACGACAATACCTTCTTTAGGAGAGAGCCATCTTAGAATCGATATCTGCACACCTAGAATCTTCGGTGTCCATCCTTGTACCTATGTGTATTAGTATGCCTATATTCACACTCGTTACCTGACTGTTGTTAGTTAAATGAAATATATTTTCCTTTTAATGTACTCTATTTTTGACAAACTAATAAAATATATATGTTAATAATAAAATTAACTAAGACGTACTATTAAATCAAAACTTAACATCGTGCTGGATTGAAAAATGACTGACTACTTCTGCAACTAGATGAAGAGGAGGCCATAGGAAATTGGGCAACATAATTACGACAATAAGATTTACTGTTTTGGAATGGGAAGTGTACAATCTCTTGAAATCGTGACTAATCATCAACTTATTTGTATTGTTGCATAAGTATGGAATTCTTTTATAATTTTATGCTAATAAACTATTAAATAATCAATCTAGGTATTTGAGTACTCAAAAATCCATTTCCTTAATTTTTTGTGGAAAATACTTATTTTATACTAAGAGACAAATCCATTTTAAATATTATTTTCCTATTTGTTATCAATATTTTTTTACTGTTATCCCTGAATCCAAATTTGTTTACTGTTCTGGTAGGGATTTGTGTAGGATTGAGAGACATACCTTATGCTGTGACTTCATGTTCTCCAATGCCTGAGTTCACTGCTCTGCTCGCCTGTTCTTTTGACCGAGGGGGAGAGGTACCTGTAATGGCACTTTGAAGCTTAAGTTAGGCATTTGTTGAAAGAATTTTTGCTCACAATGGAATATTCAATGTTTTATCATGAGTTTATTACAATTGAGTATTATGAATTCAATCAAACGTACTTGGCTTTTAAGCTTGACCTTATATTTATAAGTCATCTCATGGATCCTAGATCAGCACAAATCCAATAAAATAAAAACAAACTTACCTTTTGAAAAATCATATGCTCAACCAGTCGCAGAATGAAACGTGATAAGGATGTTAGTTAGCCAACCAAGCATTGTATTTCTTTTAAATTGGTAGGACTCATCATCTCCAAGACCGTTCAACATTTATCCAGATTGGCTTTAATTCCTTGAGAAGTTAACATGATTCCTAAAAACTTGTCGGTCGGCACACTGAAAGTGCATTTAGAAGGATTTAATCGCATACCATGTCGGCGCACCTGTAGAAAAACCTCTTCTAAGTCTCTTAAGTGTTTCTCCATAGACTAACTCTTGACTACCATGTCGTCCACATAGATGTCCATGCATTTTCCAATCTAATGATGAAATATTTTGTCCATTAGACGCTGGTAAGTGGCTCCTGCATTCTTGAGGTCGAACGTCATTACCTTGTAACATTCTCTTGATCTAGTACATACATGGGGATTTGGTTATATCCTAAATATGCGTCTAAAAAGCTTAGTATTGTGTGCCCCGAGGCTTCGTTGACCAACCTGTCAATACTTGGAGGAGGGTAAGAGTCCTTGGGGCATGCTTTGTTTAAATCTTTAAAGTCGACGAACATCCTCCACTGGCCATTTGATTTTTTTACCATAACTATGTTTGCCAACCATGTAGTACAAGTTACTTCCGTGATGAATCGTGCATCTAGGAGGTTTGTAACCTCTGCTTGTATAGCATCTCGCTTTTCTTCCCCCAAATCGTCGCTTCTTCTGAGCAATCGGGCACGCTTATTTGAATATGGCCAGCTTATGTGTCATGACACTCGGATGAATGTCGGGCATGTCTGAGGCCGCCCAAGCAAACAAATCTGCGTTGGCTTTAAAATTTTTTTCTAAATTATCCCCGTCAGCCTTTTTTAGCCTTCCTCCTATAGCCTTCAGCTGTGAGTCATTTTTTTCGAGTACAAAAGACTTGATATCTCCCTAAGCCTGGATGCGGTCATCGATGTTTGTTCGTGGATCGAGATCGATCGTAGCAGTTTCTACTCCTCTGCTCTTTCTAGGTGGAATGAAAGGTATGACTTTTAGGACAACAACATAGCATTCTCGTGTTGTTTGTTGATCCGCCCACACAGTACATATGATTCCACTGTCTGATGGGAACTTCATGGCCAAATGAGGAGCAGACACTACGACCCCGAAAGCGTTCAAACAGGGTCGCCCCAATAAGGCATTGTACAAGGTGTTTGCTTCTACTAGCAAGAATCTTATTCTGAGCTCTTTTGCCTCTCCATTTATACCGAGTCGAGTTCCCAAGTCTAAATATCCTCGACTATCAAATCTTTTTCCTGTGAACCCCACAATCTACTCATTGAACGGGACTATTACATCTTCAGATAAGTCCATTTTTAGGAATGTTGTCCAATATAAGATGTTGACCGAACTGCCTTGATCAATCAACACCTTATTGACAATATAACGAGTTATCTCGACTATGATGACCATAGGATCATCTTGATTGGGGTCAGGAGCATGGAAGTCTACATCAGTAAAGGTGATAGGTGGCACAGATCGAGGCTGTTTATCTACCATGTGAACTATTTTCAAGCTTCTTAAGTGCTTCTTGCGGGCCGAAGATGGTGCCCCTCCTCCTACATAGCCTCCAGATATGGTATCGATTCGCCAACAAACTGTCATTTCTCTTTCATGACCACGACTGCGGCTCCGGTAATGTCGTCTACTACGATCGTCCCTACGGTACGACCGTTCGGGACTTCTGCGCAAAGATTTTTCTATGGTGGGACCTCCTGCTCGGGCTCCCTCTTCCCTTACATACTTTCTATTTCATCCTTTAATGCATCGCATTCCTCTGTGGTATGACCATGGTTCAAATGATATCGGCGGCTTTTTATTTAGTTAGCATCTTTTGGTGAAAGCTTCTTTTGAACTGTGAGAAGCTCGGTATGAAGGGCTTTTTCAAGAACTTTTGCCTTGGGTGCATGAAGGGCAGTATAATGATTGTACTTGGGTATTCGGACGAAGTCCTTTTGAGGGAGATCTCCATTTTTGTTGTTACCGTTGGACGATCGCTTTCCCTCTTTCTTGCTACCATCAACATAGACCTTTTGTTGTTGTTTCTTTCTTGAGTTTCTTATGTCATCAATACAAATGAACTAAGCGATCCTTTCTTGAAGTTCATCCATAATTTTTGGTGGTTGGGCATATAACTTTTCAGGAAAATACCTCGGTCTTATGCATGAAGGCAAATTGCTAATGATAAAATTGTGATTGACATTTTTAACCCGCCATGCAGTTTCATTGTACCTTTGCATGAAGGCTTTCAAGGTCCCATCCTTCTCCTGTTTGGTGTTTACTAATTTTGTCGGCGTCATCTCCTACTTTCGGTTGGAGGCGTATTTCCTTCTAAAGAGAGTTTCTACAGTGACGAAGCAGTCTACAGTGTTTGGGGAAGAGTGTTGTACCATTCCAACGCCTCGTCCTTGAGTGATAAGGAGAAGGATCTGCATATGACCGGATCGTTCGTGTAGAACGCCATTATGTTGGTGAAGATCCTGAGATGATTATCCAGGTCCGTCGAGCCGTCATACTTCTCTAGTGTAGGAGGAGTTTTTTTCGGCATAGGAGCTTACAGGATGGTCGTTGTGAACGAAAGTAAGCTGGTGGGTCGAATGGTTTGTAAGGGCATTGGTTCCCTTCTTCCTCGACCATTCGGGTTGGTGTGGATGGATGGCTGTCGATTACGACCACCATCGTTTTCACCTTCTCGGTTTGAGGCGGATAACTCGAGAGGAACTCGGTCCGCCCTTAGTGCTGCAATCTCTTTTGCGTGCTTCCGCTGCATCTCTTGTTGTGCTTGTGCTTGCGCTTGTATAGTCTGCGCCTATGCCTGCATCTGCGCTTGCATATCTCTGATCAGCTCTTTGGTGCTTTGTTGCTCCTCCATATTTCTCGTGGTCAATATTGGGTTTCTTAAATTCTCTCGGCCCCACGGTGGGCGCCAAAATGTTTTAGTAGGGATTTGTGTAGGACTGAGAGACGTACCTTATCCGCTCGCCTGCTTTTTTGAACGAGGAGGCGAGGTACCTGCAATGGCACTTCGACGCTCAAGTTAGGCGTCAGTTGAAAGAGTTTTTGCTCACAATGGAATATTCAATGTTTTATCACGAGTTTATCACAATTTAGTATTATGAATTTAATTGAACGTACCTGACTTTTGGTCCTGACCTTATATTTATAAGTCATCTCATGGATCCTAGATCAGCACCGATCCAATAAAATAAAAACAAACTTACCTTTAGATTCGGTTAGTTGATCGTAAATTGTTATCAATTATCAATATCCTGAATCATTATGTTCTTATTTGTTAGATTATCAGCCCAATGACTTATTATCCCATTAACGTGTTGGTCTTGTTACGACCCAAAATTGTCACTCAACTTTTGGCCCAATTACGACCCAATGTAAACATAATGCTTCACTAGACCGATCAACTCATTCTTCCAACTGCTCGGCCCAGACCATATACCATACATTTACCATCTTGATTAAGATGTTGGATCAAATATTCAGAGTCTAACGACAGCCTTTTCCGAATCTATTAACAAAATGATTGACATGTCCCACAGTCAAAATGGAAAAATGATTTATTCATTCCAAGATGATTCATAAAAAAACACGCCCTTTACTGTATTTTTGATACTGCTATTTGTTTGGTAATTTCAGAAATCAAAGCATCAACCAGAGCAATGTGCTTTGGTGAGTTTTGGGGATTACAATTCTTAATTAAGTGATCATATTTTTTTTTTCATTTGAAATAGTTGGATTCCTTCATTATCCCTTGATAGGTTTAATCATTGTCCAGTCTTCCCGCATTTAACTTTTTGAAATATACAGATTAAGTTACATTTTTTTAATTAATGTTTGAGTAGAGGCTTCTTTCAAACGTCAAAGCTGGGGATCAGATCAAATGCACAATCGTGGAGTTGTAGAAGTTGAGGGCTGAGCCAGAAAATATACCTTTGGATATAATTTATGAAGATGAGCATGTTCTACTCATAATTAAACTTGCACACATGGTAATTCCGAACTTGACTTCTAAGATTTGTGAAGTTATCTATCTTTTTAAATCCAATTTCTAATCATGTAAATATTCACAAGGCATTATTATTAGCAGCTAATACTGAAACTGTCAATTTTATTATTTAGTCTAAATCCTGCATCTAGTTATCAAACCTTCCAGAGATAAACTACTACTTTTAAAATTTAAAAACAAATTTAATAATAATTAGAAGGAAAAAGATATAACACAGTTTTTCAGTAAAAAAATAACATTAACATCATTGTTAACACTCTGACAAGTGTACCAGATCATATCAAGTAATAAATAGACGGTAAGTCCGAATATCGTATCCCAAGGGACTCTTAGGCCTAGATGTTCATGTGAATTGATTTCATAAGACTTGAGTAAAAATTGAATTTAGGGTTTTGAATGTAAAATCTAAAATAAACATGCAAATGCAAAACTTGATCAATTGGCAAATAAAGATATGAATTAATGGAGTTGTTGGGGGTTTACGGTTTCATCCTAATACACCCTCCTATATCTACTTTTCTTGTTAAGTTCAACTTTATTATCAATGTTCATGCAACTTTCTAATTTACTCTAAACTCGATCTCTCAGCGAAAAGAACCTATTACCATAATTACTAGTTTACTATCTCTAGTCTCCCTAGTGATTACTAATGCATTAATGACAGAAGCTTAAAGCAATTGACCATCCTATTCCTATCTCTAGGCAATATTTCATAATCAAGAGAATTCTTCTCAGTTCTAGATTTTCCCGTAAGTCTCCGTATCGACAAAATCAAATATCAGGACACTGAATGAGTTAAACAATGCAAGCTTTAAAGTACAAAGAAGAAAACCCAAACTATTGATAATACAAGTATATGAATAAAATAAGAATTTCGATATAAGAAAGTTTCAAAAGGATAACATCGTTCCCCAACAACAAAGGGCTTAATTCACTATATTCATGGTGAATCTAGATGAATTGAATGGAAAGAATGAAAAGATAAACCCTAGATTTGGTAGATTGGAGCAGTCGCATCCAAAAGCCGCCTCCAAGGAATGTAGGAATTGTTCTGATGTCCCTCTCTGCCAAAAAAATTCCCCTCTGGTTCGCACTGGGTCTATTTATAATACAGAAAAATAACAGAATTTTGGCCCAGGCCCATAAGTGCACCGCTCAGCACTGGTTTCACCGCTCAGTGGTAGGTGCGGCACTCCACTAGACGCTCAGCGTTCATGCCCAAGCGTTAAACAATGTTGTCTCTGAGAAGGCCATCGCTCAGCGATGGATTCTGGCGCTCAATGGTAGGTGCGATACTTCATTTTGCCCTCAGCGTTGGCGTTTAAGCGTCAGGCAGTGGCTTCTCCTCTAAGGCTGGCGCTCAGCGCTGGAATTGGCGTTGAGCGAAAGCTGCGATTCTTCTTTTGCACCTTCTTCATCTCTTCTTGAGTCGAACTTCTTCCTTCTTCACTTTCCATCATCCAATTCTCATTAAATCCTGTCAAAACAATGTAAAACCAAGCATAATATCTCCAAAACCACATTTGACTCTCTTGTAGCCTAACTAAAGTGTTTTGCATGATTTTAAGTTCATTCTAAATCATAAAGGGTGTGTTTTGATATCAATTTCAAGTATAAAAATAACGATTTTTAAACCTTTATCAATCATCAATTATTTTGTTAGTAAGATGGTAAACAAATAAATGAAGAGAACAAGAATAACAAATTACAATATCTCGATTTGTTGTGTGTGGGTGAGAGATAGGATAGAGATGAGAGAGAAACCAATTGCATGAGTGAAGAAGATGAGTTAGGATTAGGTGAATATTTCTGATTTTTTTAAATTAATAATAAAAATTATTAAAATACCTATGTGATTAAAGTATGTTTTTCTAATGAGAATTATTTGTCTATTAAAACTTTGTACACTTTGCTAAAATTAATCTTTAAAAAATAGAAAACAATTTTAATTCTTTTTACGGAATTATGGAATTGGAGATGGAATGAAGTATACATATTATATTTATTACATTGTTTAAGATGATAATGACATAGCTTTTGATACAAAAGACCAATTATCTTTAGATTTACAACGTGTATATATATATATATATATATATATATATATATATATATATATATATATATATATATAAATATCTATAGGAATATATTTTTTCCCCAAAAATGAAATCAATCCTAATAATAATCATTACTTAGCATGCATGTAAAAAAATGTGAAAATGAATTTTGGAATTAACTGGATTCGTTATTTATTGAAAAGAGTAATTTTATTATTATCCTACACATATATGTTTATATACCTATATTTAGAAGATTTTATTTTGTAAGTATCTTTTTTGAAACTTTATTTTAATTAAATTTGATTTTAATCCAACAATTAAATAAGATTAAATCACTACAAAAATATAGAATTTTTTCAGGGTTATTTTAGCATTACCGGCGGTTTTAACCCCTGGAAAATGCGTTTCTCGCGGTTGCTAAAACCGTGGATAAAAACAACGTTGTTAAACATTACCGGCGGTTTTTTCAAAAATCGCCACGATTACCCGGGGTTTTGTAAAACCTGTCAGAAATAGTTAGGCTTACACAAAACCGCCCCTATTTGCAGGGATTACCTCCAAAACCGCCGGTAATGCAGTAATTTAGTTTTATAATGATTTAAATTATTTAATCATCATAAGAAATGTTAAAATAATAAATCAGAGTCAATAAATAACCAAATTAAATATTATAATATAAAATAAACTATAAATGTTAGAAATACAATTAATTTGTCAAAAACTAAAAACTCCCTAACTCTATTACATAATTCCTATTTTATACATAGGATCTACTTGTAAAACTAGTTGGCTAGCTATTTTATACATAGGAGAAAGTGACTGAGAAGCCATTCTTTGAATCTCCATCTGGTCAGTAGCAGCAATGTCGTCTTCTTGCCGAACAGTCATGGGTGTAGAAGGGTTCTGTTGTAGAGAGGAATGGGTCAAAGCTGCTATAAATAGAGCTCTTGTAATGCTGTGAGGGGGATGGAATTTACTCTTTGTACAGTCCAGCTTTTAGCTTGGGTAGAGAGGGGTTATGCCCTCAGCCAGGGAGGTTATGCTCCCAACCTATTCTTTGTATAGATAGACTTCTTTCAAAGTGAATAATACAGAAAACTCATTCTTTTTTTCTGTTTCGATCTTTTGAGTGAGTTCTCGTTAGGTTCCAAACCCAGGAACCTAACAATTGGTCCGACCTGCCGGATTCGAAGCGGGGGTGAAAGATCAAGCACCTGCCATTTTCAAGAAGCTGTCGAATCGAAGTGGGGGGTGTGCCGATTCAAGAAGCTGCCGGATCTAGAAACTGCCATTTCGCAGTGGGGGTGAAAGATCAAGAAGTAATCAAGAAAATTGATCAAGAAACTGCGGGATCCCAAATTGGGTGCGAGAACGAGTTATGGAGGGAACCACGACGGGAAGATTGGAGGTTCTGGAGAGGTCGATGGACGGGATGAAAGCGGAATTCACCGCAGTGCGTCGGGACTTGAAAAAAATTATGAGGATGGTGGAGGCGCGGGCTTACAACAACAAAGAAAAATCAGGCAAAAGTCAAACCTCCGTAAATGTCGACCAGGGACGCTGCAATGAGGATATTGGAGTGAGCGTGTATGGCAATAGTCCGGAGGAGCATAATGAATGGCGGAAGAGGGGGAATTCTCCACTTTCGAAGGGCTGGACCCGTTAAACTGGACCAATAGGGCGGAGAAGTTTTTCAAGCTTCAAGGTGTGGCAGAGGAGGAAAGGGTGCGCCTAACGGAATTCAGTATGGAAGGCAACACTCACTACTGGTTCAAAGCCTGGAAGGCTAAAGCCAAGAATAGTTCTTGGGAAGGATTGAATGGAGCAATGGTGTGGCGATTTGGAGAACGGAACAGGGGCACAACCGTTGAAGGGGTGGCGACCAATAAGCAGTCGGGAACCGGGGAAGAATACGCCCCAACGACTGTGAGAGAATTGCAAGAACCGATACGCAACCAGGTGCGTCTTCTCGATTCTCAGGAATTGATGGCCGCGATGTCAATCGCGTGGGATGGGGAAGAAGATGGTGTGTCTTCTTGTGTCCAAGTAATAGTTACACTAAAATATAAGTTAGAACTTGACATGTTTGAAAATTCTAATACATATTCTCAAAGTATAAAAGGCATGACAACACTTTGTTGGAAAATGCAAACTTTGAAGGCAAATCCAAATGCAGTACATATTAAACCAGAAAACTGGTGAAGTTCTATGTTCTGACCTTCTTCTGGTTGTGTAGAGTTTGACAAATTTATAGGAAAAAAGTAAAGAGAGTAGCAAAAGGGTAGTTAATCACAATCTCGTAAGAGAACAGTACGAACACGTGCCCTATCTCCAGATCGCACACATTATAGGTTTCTGAAATCCGAAGCGCGGAGTCCACAAAAATCAAACTCCTACAAAACAGAAACGCGATTAAGCAATTAAGTGATTGAGTAAAGAGAGCGAGAGCAAGATTAAAGGTTTGTGAGAGAGTGAGTGCTCCTACAAAAAGAAGAAGAAGAAACGTGAAACCAAACCCTAGCTCGTTCTCTCTACATGTTCAGATTCACTCTTTGCTTTGCTCACAGCTTTCATTGCTTCTCCATTCTGTAGCAAGACTGTCACTGTTATTTTTAAAAATATTACTAAGCTAAACAAGAATAAGAATTTTTGGAGAATGAAGAAAGGCCCTGACTTTTCACGAGCGAAGAAGAAGAGAGGAGTGGATGGAGATGAAGAAAGATCCTGACTTTTCACGAGCGAAGAAGAAGATAGGAGTGGAGCTGGCCGCACCAGTGCCGTCGCTGGACACCATGCTCGCCGGCAGTGATTCCAGGTGGGGATGCGCGATGGCTAGCTTCTCTGTTGGTTAAAGGGTCATAAAAGAAAAGAAGAAGAAGCGTTCAGCACGGTATAAAGAGGGAAAATGAAAAAATATTAGCGTAGTGTAAAGAGGAGAAATGAAAACATATTTTCACTTGAAAAGTTTTGGGTTAAATATGGTTTTAGTCCCTCTTTCAAAATAAGGTACAATTTAGTCCTCAATCTTTTGGAAACTTTGGTTTTAGTCCTCCAAAACTAACTCCGTTAAAAAAAATCTGACGTGGCTAACGGTAGTGTGCCATGTCATTTTTTTTTACTCTGATCAGCCAGCTTCTCTCCCTCCTTCTCCCTCTTCCTCCGACTCTACAACAGTGGCCACCACCATCAACTGCGAAACCTCCATACGCAACCACCCTCCACTAAGCTCACCTCCATGGCCAACGTAAAACCTCCATCTCCACTGTCTAAAAAACCCTCCAAATCGCGTTTCTGATTTGGGGCATCAAGCTCGAGCGAAATGGCAAAATGGCGAAATGCCTCCATCTCCACTCGTCCAAGGAGTTCACGGTGTCGCCTCCCCCGCCACTTCTCGTCGCTCCTCTGTCGTGTGCTCGCCCCTCCGTCGCGTGCTCGCACCTCCTTCGTATCTTCTTCTGTCGTGTTTCTCTCGTTGCATCAAAGGCCGCGCCGCCACAGTTCGTCCACCACCGGCGCCCCCATTGTCTCTGGCGAAGTCCTCCATTGTCTCCGCTGCGACACGATTGGGGTTTTCTATATAGGTGCGAATTTGCGATTAGGGTTTCGATGGTCGAATTTGGGGATTTTTCTGCAGTTTTGCGATTAAGGTTTCTCTAATTTGGAGATTTTTCTGCAGGTTTCATGGACGAAGTATGAGGAGGTTGTTGGAGATGAAGGAACTCACGATTTGGCTCACGGTGGTGATGGGGAAGCATCATGATTTGGCTATGCAAATTGAGAATTTTTCAAATTGATTTTGTGATTTTGTACTATCCTACACCTAAGATGAAATGAAAAGTGATTGAATTTTGCTCCATTTCTCTGCAGGTTTTCACAGCCAAATGGTGCACAAATCCAATAATCAAACCTCCCCCTCGCTATTCCACTATTTTCTCATTTACCTTTGTGTGATCGAACTGTCCGTATGACAAGAATTGCAAATTCTATAACATGCCCACAGTTCCAGAATTAAAATCTACAAGCTTCCTAGCTAAATCAAATTAGTTGTCCCCTTCTGCAGTAAGTGTTGATTTCAGACTTGTAGTTGTTGTCTGGATAATTATTGTTGAAGATGAATTTGGGGTCGCAGATTTTGCTTCGAAGCATGTTCACTGCCTTCGTTTTGGAGGATTTTTTTCGCGGTTGATGGTGGTGGTCACTGTGTGGTAGAGTCGGAGGGAGAGGGAGGAGGGAGAGAAGCTGGCTAATCAGAGTAAAAAAAAATGACATGGCACACTACCGTTAGTCACATCATATTTTTTTTAACGGCGTTAGTTTTGGAGGACTAAAACCAAAGTTTCCAAAAGATTGAAGACTAAATTGTATCTTATTTTGAAAGAGGAACTAAAACCAAAAACACTCAAAAATTAAGGGACTAAAAACATATTTAATCCAAAAATTTTTAAATAAAAATATAATAATTTATTTGCGATTTTAATGAAAGCGCGAAAATTTTCCGTGGTTTTAAAAGAAATCACCAAGAATTTAAGAGGTTTTTAAAATCCCCAATAATAAACCTCTCCTATAAAATGTTATTTTTGTAGTGAATAGGAGTCGGTTAATATTTATCAGATATCTTTCTAGGTCTAATTTCTTTTTTCTAGAAAAAAAAGAGTTTAAGAAATTAGTAAAAAAAATAATCTTTGAAAGATGTAGGTGATCTCATTGTTGAAATAATATTGAGTTTAAAAATCAAAGTATATATCTTAAAAAAAAGAAAGAATTCAAGAAATTCGTGGAATAAAAGTTTTTGAAAGATGAAGGTGATCTCATTACTAAAACATTAAGATTAAAAATTAAACTATTAAATCTTGTTAAAATTATATTAAGAAATAAATTTAAGTTTAATTCAATTTCACTATAAAAAAACTTATATAATTTGTAAATTGATTTCATCTCTAATAATATAAACAAGCAAGAAAATTTTGAAATTAAACCGAGTTTTATTAGACTAAATATAAGAAGTCTAATGACTTTAAAAGTGATATGGACTTCTAATGACAATTAGTGCATTATAGATTTCAACCTAGATTAAATCAGTTTCTCTGAGATACTGAATAAGTATTTAAGACTTCCCTTATGTTTTTCAATCTATTTTTTTATCTTGGGTCATTTCTTTTTTTATCTTTCAACTATTTGTAACTAAACAACTTTTTATTAAATCAATAATATATATATATATATATATATATATATATATATATATATATATATATATATATATTTGTTGTGCCATGTCTATCATTATTTTTTAATAACTTTATTCATTATTAGAAAATGCTTTCAATGTCTTAACCTGAGATATACAAATCATGTATCTAGGAGTGAGTCATGGATTATTGGTATTTTTAATCATTGAGTTTAAAAGTTACAATAACATTTTGGATAAATTTAATCATTGTAAAGTATATTTAGGCCAATAAACTACAATATATAAAACGGGTTGTTTCCAAAAATAATATTAACTCCGCGTCGCAAAAATAAAGTTATGCGTTGCTATAAAGTAGTGTATCTTATATAATTTATTATTAAAGCACATATTTTGAAAGATAAATGCATGATTAAGGGAATTACGAGTTTCTCGTTCAGAAATTAGTACTATGTAATTTATTAATAATTCTAAAATTGTAAAAACTTGTGTAGAATAATTTAATATTTACCAAAAATAGAATGTATTGAAATATTTTATGGGTAATTCATTCAGCAAGAATCTAATTTAACATCTTTCAAACATGAATTAGGCTTTGAAGTCTTCATAAAAATACATTTTTATCTTCCCATTACCTTCACATACAACACATAATCTTTCACATTCTCTGATTAATGTGATAAAAGAAAAGTGAATAAAAGCGATAAACATTTGAATAGATAAAAACAAAATTTGTTTTGTTTGGAAACAATTACATGTCAACTTTATTTATCCATTTAAATAATTATAATAACATAAAGCAATTTTTTTCCTAAAGTAACTAGCCAACCTCCATCCACATTGGGTCTTATCTTTCCCGGACCTAATTTAGGGTCTTTTGGGCCTAAATATACTTCACAATATCAACTACGTCTTTTTTTTCCTGTACCCTCATAATTCCTATCTTTACTCCCATAGTTTTAAAATGATATTTTACTATTTGTAAAAGTGATTTTTGAATTATTTGTTTCTGAAAATATTTAAATAACAACCAATTTTAGAGATAAAAAATATTAGCCACTATAGTGATTAATTTATATACCAATGTATAAACTAGAAATTATAAATATCTAAAAGAGAATAAAAATTTATAATTTGGTTGTGAAATAAACTCTAAATTGATCTTTAACATGAACTATAAGATTGTGACTACTAAAGAAATTAGTTTTTAAATTTCTCTCTATTATATATAAAAAATTATAATTACTTTGTGAATTAAACTATATATTGTTAAATTAACTGCTAAAGAAATTAGACACTAAATTAATTTAAATACTAATTCCTTTTGGTAGACCAAAGCTTAATAGCTAATGTTAAAGAATAATTTAGAATCTAATTCATAAATTAATTATAATTTTTTATTCAAAATAAAAACTACTTTAGATACTAATAATTTTGTTTATAAATTAGTCATTATAAAGAGTAATTATCTTTTTTGTCTCTAAAATTGATTGTTATTTAAGAATTTTCTTATAGTGTCAAAGTTGTTTGTATTAAATTGTTTGTTGCATAATATAACCTATTATGTTAATCTCCATTTTTGGTTGCATTCTCTCTTCAAATCTCATTCTAGCTAAATATAATTTATGTTATTTGAGAAAATATAGTTTTAGTTTAATATAAAAATTCAAACTAAACTAAGTTTTATGATTTTGCTTTAATTAGTAATGCAGGTTTGATATATAGAGTTATTCATTTTGTTGATTAGTCACATATTGGACGGTCAACTTTTAGTTAAACTAATGAACAAACTACTACCAAGACGGGATGGTCACAAAGTCTGACCAATCATCAACTATGAGGATAATTTGACAACTTAAGATAAAATGTGATTACCACTAATTGAACCTTAAATATGTGGTTGGTAATCAAAAGTTGGCTCTAAAATCTATCTATGAGGTAAATGATTGTATTTAGTGCACCATTAATATTTGAACTGTCAAATATTAAATTGACTTTGACATTAAAATACATTCTGTTCCGAACACTTGGATGAATGACTACAAGAGACTTAGAGCAAAAGATAACTTTGGAACTCCTTAAATTACTTTACCAACTTTTGAGGTTCACCTCAGTCTTCTGCTCCAAAAACAATCATTATTATAAAATTACTAAATATTTTATAATAAAAAAATATCAACAAATTTATTATAAGTTTTTATAATGGTTAGATTTATATTTTTAACCTTGTATTTCTAAAAAAATTAAATAATATAAGAAAAATCGCATTGTTATTATGTGTTATTTTATTGTTAGGAAAATATATTTGCACATTATAATTTGTGTGTTTAGTTAAATTTCAAGTCTTTCGTAGTTTTGGATAGTTTTTATTTTTTTGTTTATTAAGTATTTAAATATTTTTATATATTTCAATTAAGTCTTTGTATGTTGTTTATTTTTTTGGTTAACTAGGTTATCTAGTTGTTATTTTATTTTATCATTTTGCTTATTTATTTTTACATGCTAAGATTATCTTATTCTATTATCTTGTGTGGTTAATACAAATTATTACAATTAACGTAAAATTATCAATTGACTTTTATTACTTTCATTAAAAATACGTTAAATAACAAGAATGGTTTTAACAATGGCGTTGATGGAAACAATTTTTTGGTTATTGATGTGCAAACATAATCTCATTATCTAACATATTTTTAATAAGAGAAATAAAACTCATCATTTTACATTAACTACAATATCACATTAGTGTAGGAAATGTTTTTTATATAGGTTAAAAAACTTTATTTTATATTAATTTTAAAACTAATATAAATATAAATAATATAGAAAATGTCACTTTTTATATCAATTAAAATATAAAAAAAAACGTATCACACAGACACCATTCAACTTAGAAAATAAAAATAATACTACTAAATCTAAAAAACGAAACACAAAAAAAGTTCAAAAACAACACTGTAAGTAACAAAATTTCACTCAACAACAAATTAAACAAAAATTCAAATTATTCTCACAACAGTTGACAATATTTATATTAATTTTAATTTTATATATTTATTGAAATAAATTATATGCATTGTTATTTTTCTGTGCATAATATGTAATTTAAATGAAAATAGTATTGAAGAAATCGTGTAAATAAATGTGAAAGAAGAATATAAAGAAAATGTAACAATATTGTGGAAAAATGAAAGATAAATTAGAAGTATATAATTAATTTGTAATGGATGGATAATCTATTTTTAATGGTTTTTTGTTTTTCTTCATTATTACATATGTAGGATAGTAATTATCAAATTTAAAATATAATTAAGAGAGAAAAATTATAATTAAAAGTACCGTAGAAATTTGGTATTTGTAATGTAGTTATATAGAATACAATGGAATATTTTATAATTAATAGAGAGGATGGAATGATTCATTCATTATTTTGTATTTAGAGTTAGGCAGCTAACTGCATTTGATAATGGAAGTTTCTCTTGCCTTGTCAAAATTATCGTTGCATATCTTGGGTTCTTCATTTTATTATTTTATCTCCTATTTATTTATTTTCCAGTCAGAAGTTTTTAATTATTAATTTGTTAACCACCAAAAGAATGGTCTGGACGAGGTGTTAGAAGATAATTCCGCTCAAAATGAAATGATATTAGACTCAATATATTTCACTCTAATCGAGAACTTAAAATAATTATCGAGGTTATATAATATGTTAACACTATCTCATGAAAAAAAATATATCTATCCGTAAAATTAATATTATCAACAAATTTTAAAATTTTAATTATAAATGAAAATATATATTAGTAATGGACCTCAATAAAAATTTTCAGTAATATTAATCAAATATGTTTGTCAAAAATTAATCAAAGTGGGTGAGAAGAAAAAGAGAATAAAAGAAAAAGAAGGAAATAGATGAAAAGGACGAAGAAGAGGAAGATGAGATGAGAATAATAACCATGAAGGTTATAGGGTAGCAATGGAGGTATGGTGGTGGAGGAAGAGAAGGAAAATGGTAGGATGAAGATGATAAGAAAGAACAATGACATTAATAACGAACATGATGATAACGATGATAGATGATAGAAGAGAAGGAGGAGGAGGAAATGATAAGGAAAAAGAATAAGGAGAAGGAGAAGAAGAAGAACAAAAAGAAATACTAAATAGAAATATTTATCAACGATCGAAACCCGTTAGTATTATCGATAGAAGGAGAAGGAGAAGAACAAAAAGAAAGACTAAAAAATATATTAAGCCTTTTAAATAATAAGTGTGAGTTTGGATGGTTCTAGTTGACCTTGTGTAAAAAATGAATTAAATATTTGAGCACATGTCTAAAATTTAATTAATGTCAATGATTGAGCTCACTCCTTCATGATTTTCATTTTCCCCCTTTCTCTTCTTTGCTAAAAATGTGAAATCATAATTAAGCTATTTTTCCTAATATGAAATTTTCGATGTCTTTACACTTTTGTTTTTAGTGACATACCGAAATCTTGTAAGAAATCTTTGAAACAATGTATATTTTTCATTTAGTGAGTGAGAAGTCATAATACCTAACAATTTTCCAAATTAGGTCATACTAAAGTTTAAAGTGGATTCAAGTGAGAAACTATTTAGAGGAGATTGAATAATTGGTGGTACAAAATGTGGATATAGATTAAGTTTGATTAACTAACATTCATAAGAGATGAGAACAAGAGATGAGTGAAAGAATTTGTGCAATTTGTTTGAAAGGTAAGAGTTATTGTTTGTTTGAATGGAAGAAGATTTCACACTACAAAAATTATTAGGGAATTACATAATACGAACATGACATGGTGAATTATTAGATTTCTCAAGTGTGTAAAAATTTGAAGAGGTTGTTGATTCAACCATGAATAATTTATTTGGAGGATATGATTCAAGATGTTGGATTTGTCTAATAATGTTGAGACTATATTGTATCATAGTTCAACTAACTTCACAAAATTGTCAACAATGTTAAGGTTCATAATATGAAAATAATTAATGGATGAATTAACAAAAGCTTCGCAAAATTGTTTTAATTGTTAAAGGACATGCTTTCATGAGGAAGTACACTACCTAATTAACATATGAGGCAAAATAAATATTTTTGTTGATGGGTATGCAATATAAAGAGATATATAAATTCTCCAATGATTGTATTTTATAGAAAAAAAAGTTAAAAAGATCTCCCAAATGTGAATTTTTCACATTTTACATGGTAAAAATCAATTACCATAATCTTATAATGTCAAACCGAACTAAAATCTCGTTGTGATTCCTCTATTTGCACTGGTGTCAAGATGGTAATGAGGAGGTGAAAAGGGATAATCACCCTACAAATGTTATTTGGTAATTTTAGGAAGAGGTCACTTAGAAGTTGACACAAAACCTCATAGTTTAAACACTAAAGACTCTTACAATAAACACTTGTTACAATACAATTTGAAAGGTCTTCATTAACTAGAATTAATACTAAGAGAAGTTATATCATTGTTAATCCATCAAGGGATGACATGGACTCAATAAGCAAATGTGAGTTGTAAGTTGACACCATTCTTTGTCCCTATTGATAGCCCTTGGAAAGGTCTTTAAGGGATCATCATTTTACATAATGTATTCCCCTCTCATATGATGAAAGTCATGGGTAGAAGGTTCATTATGATGTTTCTATGATTTATGTGACAACATCTAAGGTTGTTATTGTCATACAAGCACTCAAAACTTTCATTGATTGGCTTAGAAATATCATTAAACTAACATTAAACACTTTGTTATAAACGAATACTAGTGTTACTATATTTAAAGTATTCTCACTAATTTTAAATTGTTGCTTATTGTTGAATATAGTGAAAACTATGTATGAGATTAATCTCCCTTGTGTTGAATACATACATAGGATCCTCTATTTATAATAGAAAAAATATGGGCTAAGCCCAATACAAATAACAAATAATAACAACTAACTAAAGATAAAATATAAAGATAAGATAAACCTAATATATCTAACACTCCTCCTCAAGCGAGTGCGTACAAATCATATGTACCAAGCTTGCTACTAATATAATCAATAAAGATGTAGTATGCTACACTCGAGTGACACCAAATTATTAATTATTTGCAAAGATGACATAGAAGACAAAATACCAACCTAGAAGACTCCCTTAAGCAACAAATCTGGAAGATTGCTCCATGTAAATCTCTTCTTGCAAATCGTCGTTGAGAATCATTGTTGACATCTAGTGGATAAACAGGTCATTGTAGAAGAGTCACTACTACTATAAATAAACTAACAAAAGTCATCTTTGCCACAACAGAAAAATCATATATGGACAGGTCAAACGCAATGGTGACAAAAGGGAGGTCAGAAAAGACAGTAGCGAAAGAAGTCATTGATGAAAAGAAGAGAGAAACCTAAAAAAATCCAAGATTCTCCAATCAAGGAACCTGAGAAAGGAAACAGAGCAACATTGATGATCTAAATAATTGTCTGAGAGGAGACGAAATGTCGCACAACGAACCTAAAAGAGGTAAAAGAGTGACCTTGATGCTATACATCGTTGTTTGAGAAGAGAAAAGACATTCCACCACACACGACAGAAAAGGGAGCAGATCCACAACTTCAAAAGGAGTTGAGAATGTGTAGGAGCTTCGATGAAGGCGTCATTGACAGCACAATGATCGTCTAGCCACGACAATCAAAACTATGTGATCATCAGTTGAAATTGAAACTCCAGTAATGGATACGGTAGACAACGATACCGCCGGTAGTAGTAGACGATGTCGCTGTTGACAGCGACATGTGTAATGACAAAGGCAATAAAAAAAATTTCTCAAAAAACCCAGGTTCTAAATACCATGTTAAATATAGTGAAAAAATATGTATGAGATTAATCTTCCTTGTGGTGAATATAGCATAGGTCCTCTATTTATAATAACAGAAATATAGGCTAAGTCCAAAATACAAATAAAAAATCATTACAAACTAACTAAAGATAAAAGATAAAAATAATATGTATAACACAAACATAGAATAAAGTTTCATGTAAAAAAGAAGAAACAATAATCAATCAATTATCTTATGATCATGTTGTTGAAAGTTGTCTTATGAGCATTAGTAAAAACTCAATGAAAGTGTTATGGGACACCATTAGGTAAGAACAGTGATGTCCCATTATATATACACATATTTGATATGTTGGAGACTACATCACACAATCAAGAGCTAAATATATTCATCATGCAAATTATGATGTTAGTTCCTTAAAAATATCCATCCATATTTAAAAATCCATCCATCACATGTGTGAGTGTATTTTAAATAATTGATTAAGCTTTATATATATCTTTGTATAATGTGTGAATGTGAAGGAACATGACATATATGACTTTCTAGACCCTCAACTAATTCAACCAATAAGATATATATAATAAAGCAAAAATACATGTAATAAGATAGTCCATTATAATTAACCAAGACTCCAATGCATTAATTTTATGAAACTATTGTGTAAATATATGCTTGGACTTTTCAAAAGAATCAAAGTCCGTAGACTTAGAAGTATTTGAGTATATTATAGAAACATAATTGAAAAAATATTTTATAATAAGATAATAAAGTAGTGTTTTTCTATAACACTTAGTCTTAAAAACACTTTTAATTTATGTATTTTTTGGTGGGTTGTAAGTGTGTTTATAATACGATATTATCCAAGATAAATCATAATTAATTTTATCAACAAAAATAATATTAAAAAAAGACATTTCTTTGTCATATGAAGGATTTAGTTCTTCATTCCTTAAATATTGCACCCATTTATAAGTTTTTAGATGATTGCGTTTAAAATCGTACATTCACTAGATATCAAATTAGTTCAAACTCCAAAATAAAGTGTGTTCCTATATACAATATCGTAAATTTAATAGATAATTATAATTACATATAAGGAAATTATTACTTAACGTACTCTCATCACATCAAATTTCGAATCGTACTCTTCTAATAATGTATACACAATCATCATCACTTGAATTCATACAAGAGTGTAAATGTTATTCTACCTACACAAGTAAACCTCTTTATATATATATATATACATATATATATATATATATATATATATATATACACACCTCGTTTCTTAGATTGTTTCTCTATTATTATGGGTTCGATATCCATTTCAACTATAAGTAAATAACGATTCTGAACAGTTTTTCTGCATAATATTCGACCATTTCACAGCTGAAATCATTCCAAACATTACAGCAAAATGTCACTCACCGTTTGAAACATCACATCTTGGAGCCAAAAATATAGCTCATATATACCTCATCGTCATCATTAATATAATTAAGAAGTGAATATTAACGTACATTTAACCTGTAAAATAAGATTTATATCTACTAAAATATTATAAACTGATCTTCCATTTATGTTTAGACCTGAATTGAATTGAAAGATTGATAAGTTGTGAAAAGTGATAGAAATGTGAAAATAGGAATGAGTGAGTTATAGGAAAGGAAGTAGGGTTATTATTTATTTATTTAATAATTGTTAATGGAAATTGTATAGTTTAAGGTATATATCACCGACGAGGGGCCTGTAATTAAGACAAGAAGACACCCTTTTTGACTATTGGGTGGGTGTGGTCGACAAGTTTAGTTTGTAGGACAGTTGCCAGCTAACCCAAAGCTGAGAAAACTTTGTTCATTATCATTGAAGACGAGAAGTGGCAGATGGCAGTTCACCAGCTTCCTTTCAAGTACCTAAATGTCATTCATAATTATACATATCAGTTCTGCCTAACAGTACTTAGAAAGTGCACAACACTTTCACCCTTATTATGTGTCACTTCTCTGTGCATCAATCACAGAATCTCAATCTCCACGGTTTACTGCAAAACAGAAAATAAATTGTCTTCTTCTGATATCATCACATTTTTTTCCTAGATTGTGGAAAGCAGGTTAAGCTTAGGACACAGACCTTAGTAGGTTGCTATATTAGTTAGGATCATCACCCATTAAACTTTTGTATCTCTGTCTCTGTTTCATGCCTTATTTCCTACCACTCAGATCACCTCATTAAAACAATGAAGACATTTATACCTAATTTTCTTCACATTTTATCACTTCCTAATTTTATATAAAAGTCATCTCTTTTAATCTTATACACCCTACATGTCAACTAGAAATAAGGTAAGGAAATTAAGGGAATTATATTTTCTAAACTTGCTGATTAAAGGTGAAAATACTATATAATATAATATTCAAAAATTACATGCCACTCTTGGAAAAACTTTTAAATCTTTGTAATTGATTAAGACTTTTATATTCATGACCTGATATCTTACAAGTGCAAAATGCATAATTCATGTTACATGTATTAAAAAAACATTCGTAAATAATGTGTACTAATATTTTTTTATGATAAAATGAACTTTTCTACGTTAAGTTTATGAAAATGGATTTATAATGTCTTATTATAGACCTGATTTATCTTTTTCCTTACACTTTTGTGTTATGAATGAAAGTAATTCTTGTGATGATAATAGTTCTTATTTTTGTGGTCCTCTCTAGTAATTCAGTCATTCATCTCATTCTCTCTTTATGCTTCGTTTTGCTTGCGGACATCTCTATTCGATCATATGGGTGTGTCACCTTTTACAAGTGTTCAACTATATACGTCATTGAGGTCGATACTTAATATCTTCTTTTTTTTTCTTTCTAATTTGAATTCGTAGTTGATTTCGAAGATGATAATGACTAAACAGAAATTGAAGATGACCCTATTAATCAATTATGGACCATATTATCATTTGTAGTTAAAGTGGGACAACAAAGTTTTTAGAAAAGATAACGTTTTTGTATATTTCCCAACAAGATGTATCTGAGACAACCAAAGGAACTTTCGTGTTAAATATTTCAATCGTGCCGCCATTGTAAGTCATATTTTTAGTTCATTTTGTTTTTTAATACTTTTAAAAATTACGTTTAACCAATACATTCATTTATTTAGGTACATCAACAAATTGAATATGGAAAAGAGAAAATTATATATATATATATATATATATATATATATATATGAATTAGTTGAGTTTCAAAAGTCTTGGAACACAAATGTGTTGATCTATAATACTTACAAACATAGATGAAAGACTAAAAAGGACATATATTTGGCTTAATAAATAGACCGGCTAATTATGAATAATTTGTTCTTTTATAATTATCATACTTCTATCACCAATTGTTGTTGTCGTTTCACACAGACAATTAATTGTCATTATATTTCGAGGCTACATTGTTTTAGGTTGTTTTGTCCATTAAATTATAAGTCACCAATGAAATGAAAATCTTATTATAGTAAGTTTTAAATTCTCATAGTCATATTTTAAATTATATTATTGACTTACGTGTTCATTTCAGTTAATCAAAGGTGAGACTGATATTGATATTTTAACTGAAATGGCCAAAATATGACTATTGCATCACGTTTTCTCTATGCATACACTCATTCCTTTATTTATATAAACTTTTGCATCATAGTTTCTCTATGCATACACTCATTCCTTTATTTATATAAACTTTTAAATAATATTGTGTGATTTGGTTCTAGTTTTAGTTAAATAGGTAAGATGATTAATTTGAATGTGATTATTCAGTTATTATAACTATTTTGTTTTGCTAAAACTACTTAAATATATAAGCATTGTTCAGTTAGAATTTATTTATTTTTTATTACAGGTTTTGAGTTGGTCCCAAAAGAAACATCATTTTAAAAAGAAAAGAGCAATATTATTATGTCGATTAAGAGGATGTCTGACGTACAAGACATCACATCCTATCACATCCTGCATAAGTTATGATCATAATCAGCATAGAACCTGTGCTTCTTATTTTGCCATGTAAGAAATCTTTGAGTGTTATAATCATAATCAACATAGAATGTGGTGTGTGTTTTTCTTCATGAAGTGACCTACGTACTTAAAAAAAAAATATTTTTTACATCTACAGTAATTATATGTTATAAGTAACCTAATTTGACGAAAGCAATTATGAAAAAGGGTGTTTTCCACTAGTGGGAAAATGAAACAAAATTTAAGTATGATTTTTATTTTCCACTTACATGTTAGTATCGGTTGTTGATGTTTAACTTAGCATTTATGTTTTGAGATTATGAATGAGATAGAGATGTTAAAGATGAAGATGATGTTAATTAATGATGATGATAAAGAGAAAGTTTAGTAGCGTGTGATTTGAATTAGGTATGAGTTATGGAGAAGGAAGGAATGGTTTGGGGAAAAGAAATGTTAGGTATCTGAGTGAGTGAGTGAGTGAGTGAGTGAGTGAGTGTGAGAAAAATGTGAATGATTTAGCGAAGGTTGAAAGCGGGTATAACATAAGTTGTGGTTTCCATAGTGCATATATACATATATATTTGTAGGTTGATGAATAGAAATGCTTGATCATTTGAGAGAAAGTTCCAGTAAGAGGTGAACATAGACTGTACCGAGCTATGAATTGTTGGAGGTACTTTTGACTGTGACGTCTTTGAAGTATATAAGGGATTTGTTAGAATCTTTTATAAGAATAAATGCTAAAGGGTGTAAAATGACATAACAGAGTTAGAAGAAAGAAAGGCAATGGTGAGTGAAGCAATAGCCATATGAGGAAGGTAGGCACATGGGGTGTTAGATGGTGAGCAAAGTGACACGCAGATAAGGTGTGGAATATGCACATGGAGTTATGGAGAGAAGAGAAGCAATGGTAATATAAAAGCACGTGGTTTAAAAGGGTAGCCGTTGGATAAGAGAGATGATGAGAAGCATGTGGTGAAATATATGTTGAGTGCACGAGTAGGAGTTGTGGAGTGTTATATGAAGAAGGGGAAGAAGGTAACTTTCTGACTTTTGTAAATGTCTAACTAAAATTGATATGAATGCGGCAAAGTGTTTGGCGTGACCTATGCATGAATCAATGTCAGTTTGATAAAATGGTACTTTGGCAATAACTATAGGGACCAAATTGGGCGACCCTCGATGCTGCAAACTAACACATAAACACGAAAGTGAAAAACAAATGGTAGCATCCACAACTTCATACCCAATTCCATCCATATCACACAAAAATAAACAACACTTCCAAATCACAAATAGATTAAAAACGTGTTCATAGCCTTCGCATAGTAGTAGTACACCACAACCCTTATAGCTATACCCAGATGCTCTCACTCCTCACTATTCTCTACTCTTCTTCTTCTTCTTCTTCTTCTTCACCTTAGTCCTTTTCATTTTTCATCTCCTTCTTTTTATAAAGCCATTTCCTTTTTCTATTTTTGGTAATTCCCCTCTTTTTCTTTTCTCTTTTTTTTTCATTTTCATTTTCTTTCACTCCCCCACTTCCCAAATACCTTTCTTATTCCCTCTCACCACGTGAAAATTGTGCACTGCAATTATTCTACTTACGTTTCTAATTTTTTTTCTCATCATTATACTTATCTTCAAACCTTTGCCCTTTTTTTTACCCTATATTAACCATTTCTTTTCTAACAATACGTTTTGGTTGATAACAAAAACATTGAAAATATTCATGTAATTTTTCTATGAGAACTAAAGAGAAACACTAAATTTTATTACAGATTTTAATTTTTTATCACATCAAAATAATTTAATAAGTTACATCATATCTTTATGGAACAAAAACACAATTTGAGAAACTTCGATTCTCACATCTATTGACAGCAATTTTGTAGAAAGGTTAGGTAAACCCAATTTCAGAAAACATGCTTTTCTCAAAATATTAATTTTTTAGAAAAAAAAAAAACTATATTAAACCTCAGAAACAAGCATTTTCAAGTTAAAAATTCAAAATATCGAAGTGTTTCCAGTATCACACCCACGAATTTAAACCATTACTAAATATGTTTTCAAGTAGTGATAGTTTTTAAGTGTTAATAAAATATTTATTATTAAATATTAAAAATATATATACATATATGTATACTAATATAGTAATAATTCTAAATACTGTATTCGAAATAATTTTAATATAAATACTGTAATCACTAGTAGAAAAAGTATTTAATATTAATAATATATAGTAAAGAATTTCTTTTGATACACTAAAATAAAATTCGTAATCTATTATTTTATAATTTTAAGATATTAGGATCTGTTTGACAAAACTAAATATGACAAGCTAGCTAGTTAATAAACTTAACTTTTAATTTATAAGTTAATTACTGATCAATAAATTTTTAATTTTTAATTTCTAACGAGTTAGCTTATATAACTATATAAATTTTATTATAAGCAATATATTATTATGTAATTATAATTTTAGATATTTTTTACAATAATGAAATTCTTATTAGAATTTTTAGTTCTTCTGTCTATATTTTTAGAAGTTGTATATACTTTGATACAATTGAGTATGTATAGAATTTAGCTTTTATTTATTTTTATAAATTTAAATTGTGCTATTTCTCTATTTAAACTAAGGTTACAATGAATTTGTTTTTACAAATTTCATTGTATATAATCTTGAAATAACATCATAATGAAATATTACTTACTTAAATTTATAACTACATATAATATCAAAAGTTATTAAACAAATACTAAAAATAATATAATAATTAATTATCTTTATAAAATGAAAAAGGTAATAATCGATAAAAAAAAATTGTATTAAAATATAAGGAATAATAATGGAAGAAAATTAGATAAGCTACAAACTACAAGCTAGAAATTATTTGAAGTAGCTTATAGTGAAACCTTTAAAATAAACTATTTTCAAATATTTTCCGAGGCAAACTCAAAAACATATATAGAAATGTTTATACATCAATATTTTTGAATGATAAATTCTTTAGTGATTATGATTTTCTTGGTCTCGCAACTTTATATATAACGACAGTTCTAAGACAGATACATTATCATAAATGTTTTTCAATTATTTTAACTGTGTACAATTTTAAATTTGACGACGATCTTTTTATTTTTTTTCATGGTTTATTTTTAATTTAACAACGGTTAAATCAAGTGTCGTCATTTTTTATAAATTTTTAAGTACAATTCATTCAATGATGAGTTAGGAACTGACATAGAAATAACTAAGGCTCATTTATAATTAAGGTTTTGTTTTCAAATAAATAAAACTTGCTTCAACTCCAAATATATTGGTAAGTCATTGATGTTTCTTCTATAGATGGGTTTTCTCCAAGCTTGAACTTCTGGTATGGTGGTTAGTAGTGTAGCTTTTCCTTTTATGAGAGTTTTCTCTTAGGCTTAGTTGTCAATTATAATATTTGAGGTTTCTTATTATAAATGTTATTTCTTTGAAACTTAGCACCAATATCATTACCTGGTCATAGGGTATTTGAATCTTCAACAAATTGTCTTACGATGCTCAACCTCAGCTTTGGAGCTCAATGTAATGCTCTTAAATTCCTTGAATTTATCTGCAAAAACATTACAAACATATAAAATTTTATATTTTCTTACTTCTCTACTTCTCATTATGTAATCTAACCTATTTCATTAAGATTTATATCAAATTCATATAAGATAAGTATCAAAATTATATGTAATATTAAGTAAAGAAAACAATTATCAATAGACACTCAAATGTGGAAGTAGGGATTTAAGCAAGGAATAGACATAATCAATTTTGCTATAAATATGTCTCGCTCAAGTAGTGTAAGACCTCTTAAGCAAAGAACTCTTCCTAAGTAGTGGGAAGCTAGGTTGCTCAAGCGAGAAGAGCTCACTCAATTAACATTGAACTAATGATAATATGATATGATAGTATGTAATTAATTATATGTGTGATATGCATGAAAAATGTATATTGATTAGATAAATCATTGATTTGGTATATGTGTGTATCTGTGTGTATGTAGATATACACATCGTTATGTGTATGTATGTTTCATTGTGTGTGTTTGTATAATGGTATATGTGTAATATGTGCCCTTCATGGGTGTGACTCCTTTATAGGTATGTTACTTCTACGAGTGCAGATAAGGGATAATTGGGATGGTGTCAATCATCAAGAGTCAAGATATTAAGCATGAGACTCATTAAGAAAACAGATATTACATGTTTCATTGATGATATGATCATGTAAATTAAGACATCAAGTGGTAAAAAGTTAAAGGTTTGTGCATTAGGTTTGAATTAGTAGGTGCATGAACTACCTTGACATAAGAAATTGATGTTAATTTTGATCAATGGTGTTTCCAATAGGTTGGATGTCAATCTTTGGGGGACATGTTTTAATACATACTTACACTACTTATTAGGGATGGGAGGAATCATGTGTCTTGGTGACAATGATTCAATTTTATGTTGTGTTACATTGCTCATTGAGGATGTGGTCAAGGAATTTTTGATCTCTATGACAATGTTCCAATTGTAATTTGTCATGTGTTAATAGTATGATGAAATTTATTTGTGTGTGTATGTGTATTATGTTATACATTATTTCAATTTATGTTAGTTCACATTTACATGTGTATCGTGAAATGTTATGATTGTAAGTAGTACATGAGCAAATGATATGTTGCAAGTTATAGTCATGGAAATATGTAATGATGATTTGGTCATTTGTTTGATACATGTAATGTATATATCACTTTGAGAAACTTTGTTCCAATATGATGTAATATATTTTTTATATAGATTCCAATGAATGTATGTGTATGTATATTATATTTACCAATTAGAATATGAGTCATATTAATTGAATCATGCTTTTGAAATTAGAAATATGTTATTTGAGCAATATGTCTTTTCAAAATAAAAAAGGCTCCCCCATACAAGTTGTGAGCACATTGCTTGGGTGATACCTTTTGTCACTTAAGTGAATTTGTGTCACTTCGCAATAAGAGCACCAGAGGGAAAATAATTGCTTTAACTTCTTCCCCGCCTAAATGTTCAAGTTACCTTTTGAGCACCTGACACTTAGTGAAAAGAGAGTCAACATAAACTCTTCTTTCAAAAATGATCTCAATTTTTTTACTTTTCATTGGTTAAGTAACCAAATATCTTTTAAGTGATGAAAGTTCTAGAGCAAAGAAATTATTTTAACATCTTTGCACTTTAATTTCCTATTATGGCTTAAGTCATGAGCATTATCACTTAAAAAATGTGACACATAACGAACAATACACGACTCACATAATTTTTTTTTATCAGCAAATGTTTGTTTGGAATCACTTGAGCATCGTTTGAGCAATTGACCACTTCTCAAAAAATTTATGCAAGAAACTAAAATACACAACATAAACATTTAACATTTTCCATTATAATCGATCCAAAAATTCTAAAACACCATAACAAACTCATTTAAAATTTCAACTTGCATTGATACTTTGAGTTAATTATTATAAGTCACCATTCTTAATTGAGTGACAATAAATATAAAAAGAACAAAAAAACATCTCCAATAAATCTATTTTTTTAATGTGACCAATATTAATTTAATTACACATATTCAAACACATGAATTAATTCAATTTAACACATGTAGATAATTAATTTCATTTACCTTAAAGTAATTTAATCATTTAGGATGATAACTTTTAGCTGTCTCAATAATAAAAAGTGTTATAGAAATTTCTAAACTAACTTATGTTTCAAGAATGTAAGAATAATATTCAAAGTTCTTATCGTTCAATCTTGATTTATCTTTCACTCTATCTTCAATTATTCAATTATGAGATCTAATATTGAAAATAGTAGACTATCAATACAAAGCTTAGATAATTTAAAGTTATAGAAATAAAATCTTAAAATAAATGAAAAATGACAAAATAATTTATATTTATTTATAATCTTTTAAAAAAATAGATCAATTGTTAATTTAATTTCAGCTAAATTTCAAAAATTAAAAAAAAAGACCAAATCTTACACATATAATATAATAAGTTAATAAAAATCATTGCAATATTATTATATAAATCAATATTAACAAAATATATTTATAGTATTAGTCTTTTCAAAAAATCATGAGCAAACTATTTAAATTTTGTAAAATTAATATTATGAATCAAATATTTTTATTCTAAAATCTTTTAAATAATAATGAATAATTTATAGTATTGTTATTGTTATTATGATTTATGTACATTGGATTGTTTGGTGCAATAATTAATGGGAGAAGAAAAGGAAGAGAGTTATGAATACTACCTCTCTCAATATAGCAAAGATTTAGGTAGAAAGTCAGTTATTAATATATTCAATTACTTTTCTATCTTTGCTTTAATTTAAATTTTGTTTCCACACTTGTTACGCAGATATTTGTTTTCATAACTTATTTCATTTTTCAACTGTTCAAAAAATAATAATAATAATAATAATATTATTATTATTATTATTATTTTTATTTTTATTTTTATTTTTATTTTTGTAACTTGTTCTTTTTCGTCATTTTCATCACATACCACTGTTCAATCTTCAACCCATATCACCATCCCCATCCTACTTAACATAGAATTTACATAAATAAATACAACATTATGGTTGATTCTGATAGCAGTGTCGCTTATTACGAAACTATCCTCCATGATGCCAATATAGAACACAAAATGCATAAAGAATTACACCATTAAAATTTTCAGAAATAAAATCAAATGATAAAAGACACTTTCATTATCAATAATAAATGTTTATAATTTTTTTTTTCAATTTTTAATATATATATATATATATATATATATATATATATATATATTACAACATAAATTACAATTCAATAGGACAATTATATTATATTTGTAAGAACCTAGAAAATAGAGTATTAGAATAGATATGTGTATTAAAATAATGAGACCGAATATTATATTTTAAAATAATCTTATAATATAAATAAAATTTTATAAACGTGTCACATTACTTTAAGAACACTCTATCTCTCTAAAACTGTTTTTCTTCGTTCTCTCTCACTTCTCTCTACAAATTCTCACTCCTTAAGTAAGTTTCATTCCCTTTTTCTTAAAGTTTTCCCAAATATGTGAGCATGCAAAAGAATCCAATTGTGCATGTGAAGAGAGTTCCTCTTTCTTGATTCTTAGCTCAATTTAAGTTTTAAGGTTGATTTCTCCTCACCAATCGGTGAAATGTAGGTTTTCTAGAAATTCCTTGCGGTGCAAGTCACAGTCGGGGTAATTCTAGAGAGGTGCGAAGTTTTTAAAGGTAAGGGAAGCTAGTTAACTACTTTTAAATAGAAATATGTGGTATGAATTTGATGATTATTACAATTAAATTGTTTAAGTTGGAAAAATGTGATTTTGTTAGTAGTAATTAAATGGAATGTTACTTTTATGTTGATGGATGTTGGTTTTGTGTGAAATCTGTATATGTATGTTTTTAATGTTGTAATTGATGTGGTAGAACTGAGTTGTACAAACATAGGAATATTAGAGTAGAAGGGTAATCTTTGTTAGTAGTGGTTTAGTCTAAAATGGAGGTTTAAGGTAGTGATGTGGGAATAGGGTTGTTGAACATATTGGGTGAAGTTGGAGCTGTTTATGAGTTGGTGTGGGTTCGTTTAATGCTTGGTGATGTTAGAGAATGGAGTTAGTAGAGCGGGGGAGTAATGAGGTAGAGTTCTACTTATGTTAGAACTCAATTTGGAGGAAGTGAGGTAGTGAAAACTTTGAGTTTGGAGTCCTGTGTGCAAATGGTCAGTTTGGGCAGTTTTGGTAAGTCATTTGGGACTTGCTAGAAGTTGCTTGGAATTGTGCCACAAATGGTACAATTCATTTTGGGTCTCTAAGTTGAATTTTTGGGTGAGATGTTGAGTTTCCTTGTTTAGATTTAGGGTAGAAGTGTTTAGACAACCTTTGATAAGTATACGTAAGTCTATAACACAATCTAGGAGGGTTAGAAGATGGGGAAAATAGTTAGAATTGGTAAAATTGGTGTAAGTTGCATAATTCTACAGATTTGGTGTTGCAGATTATGTAGACTCGCTGAGCGAGTAGAGTCGCTCAGCGAGTAGTTATAGAGGTTGGTCCCTTGTCTGAGGACTTTCGCTCAGCGAGAGGGTGCGCTCAACAAGTGGTTGAAGTCTGGGATCACTATTAGTTTTATTCGAATAGCGAATAGGTGCATTGAGCGAGCAAGTTGAGGGTCTGGTGAGTTTCGCTTAGCCAATGATGTCGTTGAGTGTGAGTTCAGGGTTTGGTATCACTAGTACAAAAATCGCGTAAAACGTCTCATATCAGGAGACGTTAAATTGGCATCAAATTTTAACAAATTCGAAGTTAAATTAATGTCGAATTTTGTCAATATACGACGTTAACTTAACGTCAAATTTTACCAATATTCGACGTTAATCAATTTTTTTTGTTATTTTTTTTAATTAATTGGGATCCTTTTTTAACAACTCTACGAGATCTGAAAAGCGTAAAAACAACAAATTTCAGTTTTTGGTATTTTATAAAGAATGAACTTTGATCAACAACAACAACAATAACCAACAACAAACAAGTTCAATCAAACAACAACAAACAAGTTCAGTCAAACAACAACAAACAAGTTCAACCAAACAACAACGACAAACAAGTTCAACCAAACAACAACCATAAACAAGTTCAAAAAAAAAACAACAAACAAGTTCAACAAATAAGTTCTTCAAAACGAAAACGAAAACTAGCCTTCAAAAGGTGGGTTCATCGGAATAAAGTGTCGTCACCGGTGAGAGAGAAAGCAGAATGCGTCTATGAAGGACAAGAACACAAAAACAATCGGTCAAAACAAATGAAAAACATACATAAAGTAGTTAACTAACATGCATTTGCATCAAATGAAAGAAAGATTACTTGTGATGGTCATCAAACTTCATTCGAGAAAAGTTTGAGAAGAGAAAAGGGTCTCGTGTGCTAAGATAAAGTGAATGAATTTTCAATCTCCCACTCAAATTTTTATTGAATTCACTAAACTTTTAACGTCTAACGTTGGGGCATTCGACGTTTTATATCCTTTCACGTTGGATTACAATTATAAACGACGTTTAATAATTGCATTTATTTACAAAAATGTCACCAGTCATTTTTAACGTTGGCTATTTAGTGGTTCATCGTTGAACACGAGACGTTATATATTGTTTTTGCACTAGTGTATCACTGGGAGTTTATTCGTACAACGAGCTAGGTCGTTGTGCGAGGAACCTCTAGAGTCACTCAGCGATAGTATGCACTAAGCTACTGGTCCAAGTTTTGTTTAATCTTTATTTCCTTATTCTAGTTTGATTTAAATTAAGTTTTGGGATTCATTGTTCAGTATGTATGAATGTGTATTATGGTATGTAATTGATCATGTCATGAGTTAAGTTTCAAAGTGAAAGTATGGTTTCAAAGTGGTGAAAGTAAAGTTCCAAATTGAATTCTCTTTGTGAGATTCAAGTGTATTTAGAATGAATGCAGAAGCTCAGTCTTGGGGGTTATCATGAAACTCCAATGGTCTTTCATTCTCACATAGAGAGGATTGATCTATGTCGCGAGGAGTAGCAGGAGGTCTTAGTCTTGAAGGCTTCCAATATGCTTCAAGGCCCGGAACAGACTAACCTCGTGAGTGTGGTAGGGTGAAATTCACTGGCAGTGGCTTTGCAAAGCAGTAGAAGCCACCACGAGTGCACAATCCGCCATAGCTCCACAATCATTCTAAGTCTGGACGGCCAAAGTCAGTGTTGTGTCATGCATAAAGTGTTTTGTGTTATGAATGTCTAAATTATGATTGCATGATATGTAGTTAGTAAATAATATGTTTGTCTTTTATTTAAACTAGCTTTCCTTATTGTTTGTTGCGTGTGTTTTGTATGTATTGGTGTTCTTTAATTTCCTATGATCATCATGTGGGTGTGAGCAAAGGGAGACGAGGTGTCCTTGGAGCAGACTTTGGATGGAGACGACGCGACAACATAGATATGTTATATTATTATTGTATATAGTTTTGTAGTATTTAGGTTGTATATAAAGATTTAAATTTTATAGTTATTTTGGATAACTGTAAAGTTTATACTTTATATCTTAGTCTATAACGGTTCTATTTTATCCTATCTGTGATGACTCTTAATATAGTTTTATATTATATTTTTGGGATGTTACATTATTATTTAAATAGTTAATATATTTATAATGCATTCATTATTACTAACAAAATACATATGTGTATTGTGTTATATTTTTATGATAATAAAAAATAAAAATTGTTATTATAATAATTATAAAAATAAATATGAATAATTTTTATAATTTTATTGTAGATAGTTTTTATTTATTTTTTAAATATTGTTTTACTATTTATAATTATTTTAATTTTAGAAATGGTTAAATTTTAAAAAATGATAAAAATAGTTAAATTTTAAAAAAAAATATTTCAATGATAAATTTGTAAGATAATTATTTTAATTTTAAAAGCAAGTTACTTGAAAAAAAAAATGCGTACACCAAAAAGTAAAATTTTTTATATAATAATATAAATTATAAGCAAATTGTAAGGACATGATAAATAAGCTAAGGGCTAATAGGCCTTATGTTTAGACAGCTCAACCCATAAAGACTAAGGGCACATGAGTTTAGAAGGAGTCCTTTTCCAAAAGTTAGATTTTCATTTAGCCAACTTTCCCTTCTCTCTCTAAAACTCATCTTCTTAAAATTTCTCTACCTTTCCTCTAAGAGATCAACTGACTGAACCGTTCAATCTTTGGTTTGAAGGTGCCTAAGCATTCTCGGCGGCAAAGGCTTCACTTTGAACCGATTAGTTTCTCCGTATCATTCCGGTAAGTGGTTTTTCTGTTTCCTCCGCTACTTTGATACCTAGGGTTTGGGGTTCTACTGATTTCATGTAGTTAGAGCTGCCCTCTTTCTAATTCCTTCTAAGTCATACCTCTAAGAACTATTTTCTACCGCCGATATGGGGGTTTATAGGTGTTGTTGTGTTCTGTTTGGGTGAGACTCCGTTAGGGCATCTTCAAACTAGTTGCACTTTGAGAAACCCAGGTAAGGGGAGCTAATTATTTTGTGTGAATTTATTTTATAAAAATATATGCATGTTGAATGTTGAACTAGTGTGTTCTTGTGAAGTTGTCCTATGAAATTGATTGTATTGGATGCTATAACTGAGACTGTGAAATTGTGCTTAAATAGTATGGGCTTTAATATTTGACTGGTGTGTGGAATTTGATTTGTATACGTTGTCTCTGTTGGAATTGACCTGCTGAAATGGGTCCTTGATTTGGAGTGGTTGCAATGTAGATCCTGTGGACGTCAGTTCTAGTTTAAGAACCTGGTGCTTGGGTAGTAATTGAGTCGTGGTTATAGTAAGTTGGGAAGTAACGTTGGGCATTTGGAGTCTAGAACATCATAGGAAAGTTTGGATAGATTAGACAAATCAATTGGGACTTGTTGAGAGCATTTTTTTGGTAGCATAGAGGCGTCTTAAAAACTTGAGTTGGCACATCCCTGATCATAGAGTAGCCCTAGTCTGATCCAGTCAATTGTGACTAGTCATATGCACTGGCGTCGATGGTGAGTCTGATGCGTTCAAACATCTTATTCCTCTCCGATGACCAATTGCGTAGTGAGGTGAGGTTGGGAACAAGCAGTCTATGGTGATAAGTAATTTAGCAGGCAGTCTAACAATTAAGGGAGCATTGTAAGTTGTTGAAGGGAAGTGAGAGGGTGATTTTGTGCATTTGGGGTATTGGGTGCATTGGGTCTATTTAGGTAGCATAGACAAGTCAATTTTGACTTGTTAGAGGTGTAAAACTGAACAAAAATACTTTAGAGATGGTACAATCAAATTAGAGCCTATAAGTCATAGGATTGGGTGTTTTAGAAGTAAATCCAAGCTTAAACAACTTTAGAATCGCTGTATAATTGTTAAAATCCATCTAGACTGATTTAAATAAGTCCATCACATGAAATTGGGATGCTAGAAGTTAGGTTGGAGGGTTGGAATTGGTTGGTGCAGCATGAGTTGCATGATTCTGCAAAATTGGCGTTCTGCAGATTGTGCAGACTCGTTATGCGGATTGTTTCGCATAGCGAGTCGCTCCAGGGAAGAGTTCTCTGCTTGGTTAATTCGCAAGGCGAGCACGGTGCGCCATGCGACTGGTGCTGGCCCCGAGCCCCTGCCAGAGTTAATTCGTAATTCGAATTACTGTGTGCGCTATGCGAAACTCTCCAGTTTCGCTTTGCGAATCTTGTACGCTCTGCGAAATGTCCAGAGTGAGGTTGTTTATTTATCTTTGCTTTGCTTTTTGATTAAGTTTTAGTCACTTTGTTTATGGAGCATGTTTTACTGTATACAGTCTTACCTTCGGAACTTTAACATGTATGTTGGTTGTGATTCAAAAGTATGTGGATTGAAATATGAGTTCGAGGTGGTTCATGGTATGGTTCAAAGGTATATGACTTGGGAGAGAATGAAACATGATTTCAAGGTTGTTTGTGGTAGATTCAAGGTACCGAATCTCTCGGTGAGATTCTTAGTGTTTAGAATGAAAGTAGGAGCTCAGTATTGGGGGTCTTCCTGACGCTCCAATGGTCTTTGTTCTCACGTAGAGAGGATTGAACCATGTGGTGAGGAGTAGCAGGAGGTCTTAGTCTTGGAGGCTTCTAGTATGCTCCAGGACGCGAAACAGACTAACCTCGTGAGTGTGACAAGGTGGGGAGCCTAAGTATCACAAGTCACCACGGGTGCATGGCCCGCCATAGCTCGACTATCATTCTAAAGTCCGGACGAGTCAAGTCTAGAATATCACATGTTAAGATGTATGCTTTAAATTGCTATTGAATGAAGTTTATTCTTGTATATATATGCTCTTATGATGCATGATTTTTATAATTAGCTCACTCTTGCTTGTTTGTGTTTGTGTCATGTTTGAGTATGTTTTTCTTTTGCAATAATCATCCACTTGGATGTGAGCAGAGGAAAATGAGGTTCCCTTGGAGACAGCTTTGGAAGAAGATGGAAATATTGCAGTCTAGCCCATTAGGCTTTATTTTCCCTTGGCCTATGTTATTTTGAAGAACTTTACTATGTTTAAAGTTTTAATTCCTAGCATTTGAGAAAGGACTCTAGTACTCCAGTTTTAATTTCTAGTATCGTTCCAAGGATGACTGTAATCTTAAGTACCTTAATTACTTCTCTAACTGCTTTATATTATTATGCAATGATGACGTCTTTATTATGTATGTCTTCCTATATAATTTGGGACGTCACACAAATATTAACTATAATTATGATCACATTAAATATTTTAACAGTGATTCACGATAATAAATTTGTTTGAACGTAACGAAAAAATTCAGTTTTATAAGAAAAAGAATATGGAATTGAAAAGGAAAATTTGTTAAAAAAATATGAACTTAAAAATTTCATGTTTATAAAAATAGTTTAGTTTTTCATAATATTTTGACTAAATTCTGTTAATATTTCAAACACTCAACTTATTTTAAATTTGATAAGAACCTGCCATTTATAAACAGATAGAGTTAAGAAAAAAAATAGATATATTCCATACATGCTCTTACAAATACGATTATAAAAAGTGATTCTCTAAAGTAAAAGAAGAATAATAAAGTAAAAGTGATTCTTTTTGGATTATAAAAACTAAAGCTCGGAGTAGGCTATTACACCCTCGTTTAAAAGTAATAACAAGACTTTGAAGGTTTCCATTCAAATAAAGTCGCGAATTTGTTTAAAACATCTTTGTACGGACCTTCATCAATTTACTTTTTTATTTTTTCAGAATTTTCAAGTAAAATGACATAAATGGTGATATATTTTTGTATACTACACTATTTTACGACTATATTTGGATACTAATTCCAAAAACTATATTTTTTTATTTAGAATTTTTTTGTTTATAACGGTATAACATATTCTTTTATTATTTGCAATAATATTTTTAATTTATCATATATACATTTTAGTGTACTTTTTTTATATGATTAGTCTATGTGGAATCGTTACTCGTGTAAATTTTAAGATAATTATTTTCAAGGTATTAAACTCATTATATATAATAGCTCATCAAATAGTTACATGGTAAAAGAGAAAAGAGGAAAGAGAAACAGAGAAAAAACAGAGGTAACAATGTATTTTATTAAACTAGTACAATACTTGTAAGCATGATAGAATTGTAACAAACATAATTGTTTATTCTTTAACAACAAATACACTAACACATCTCCTTAAACCAAAAAACTAAAACAAAACAAAACACCCATTTTGCAAATTAAAGGGTTGTTGATTTCATTTAACTTGATCTCCAAAGGTGTCTAATTTAGCAACACCTATTTGTTTTCTAAGGTTTAGAAAATATTTTCCTTTCAAAGTCTTTGTTAGCACATCTATAAGTTGATTTTCTAACCTATAGTGTAGGATTCTAATTTTTCATTGTTAACTTGTTCTCATTGTTAACTTGTTTCCTGATGTAATGGAACCATTAGAGGTTGGATGTTTAGCAAGATCAATAGTTGACTTATTGTCCATAAGTAGTCTTGCTCTTCCAGCTAAATCAATCTTCAATCCTTTCATCAACTTCTTCAACATCTTGAAAGCCAAATATGACTTGCATCTTGATGTGCCAATCATTAAACATCTTGCCATCAAAGATTGGAAGTGGCCCATGTATCATTCCTCCGAACCTTGTCATTGCCTTGTCTTGATCAAGTCTTGAAGCTTCTTTGACCTCCTTGTTTCACCCAAAAAAGATTTACACATCCAAATAAAACTTCCTTTCTAAATTTTCACTTTCTTAGATCTTGATCTCACCCACTACCTCCACACAGATCTTGTTAAGCTCTTGATACCATATAGGGTAACAGAAAAGAGAAACAAAGAGAACACCAGAAAAAACAAAAATTATTCCAGATAACAATGTATCTTATTAAACTATTACATAAGTACCTACTTATAGATATGATAAGACTGTAACAAACATAACTTGGTTTTTTTTGTTAACAACAAATACATTTATTGGATTTAATTTATTTTCCGTTCATATATGTGCATTTATGTTCATATATTTATATTCCATTTTTATATTGTTTTAGACAACTATATATATATATATATATATATATATATATATATCAATTGTAATCTCTCCTTAATATGGAATAAGAAATACAATATTTCATCCTTTCTTTTCTCATAACATGGTATCAGGAGAAAATTAATTTTTCATCACGTTCTTCCGCAACCAATTATGTTTCTGCTCATATCTTCGTATTCTACCTTTCATTCTTGGCTTTCCTGCTTTTTTCTTCTCCTTCTATGGCAACTCCCTCTGTTACTCCCGCATCGTTGCAAGATATAACACACAACTATTACATTCACCATAACGAGAATCCTTCACTGGTGCTTGTTTCCCCGATTCTTGAAGGTCACAATTATCATGGATGGGCTCGCACAATGTCTATGGCACTACAAATGAAGAATAAATTTGGCTTTGTTGATGGTTCCATTCCTTGTCCAGCTGATACAGATCCCATGGTTCCCGCATGGAAGTGTTGCAATAATCTGGTTTTATCTTGGATCAATCATTATGTTTCTCATGAGATTGCTACAAGTATTATCAGGGTTGACTTTTTCGCTGCGGCATGGAAGGATCTCAAAGATCGTTTCTCCCAAGGTGATTCTGTTTGAATTTCACAATTGCATCAAGATCTTTATTCAATGCATCAATCTGACCTAAGTGTTACTGCACATTACACTAAAATGAAGATTCTTTGGGATGAACTTTGCAATCTTCGCCCAATTCCTGAATGCCAATCTCCTGCTTCTTGTTGTGTTGTTTCTAAGACAATGAAGGAATATCATGAAAATGATTGTGTTCTTTGTTTTCTTAGAGGCTTGAATGATAATCATTTTGTTGTTCGCTCTCAGATCCTTCTCATGGATCCCTTGCCTTCTTTACCCAAAATTATTTTGATGATAATTCAACATAAGCGACAATTACAATCAGGGAATACTTTCTCAACCTCCAGTCATGGCAGCATAAGTTTCTCAATCTAAACCTTCTTTTTTCTACCTTCAATGGCAAAGGTAAACTCTCTCCTGCCAATGATTATGGCCGGGGAAAATATTCATATCAAGGTTCTCAGGCTCGTTATCAAGGTTTTCAGCCTCGTTCCTTAGGGGGAAGGTTTGATGCACCTCGACAATGCACTCATTATGGCAGGACAAACCACACCATTGGTATTTGCTTTCTGATACATGGATTACCACCTGATTTCAAATCCAAAAGAGTCCACAATGTTACCACAGATTCTTCTACAGTAGTTCCTTCTTATAATAATTCTCAGGCACACACTAGTGCAAAATTGGCCTTTAACGTCACCCCTTAGACGTTGGACCACAAAATATCCAACGTAAATTATTGACTGGTGAAATTTTCGTAAATAAGTGGTCATATATAGACATTGGTTAGGAGAGGCACTGACGTCTATAATATTATAGACGTCGAGGCCCCTACTAATTGACGTATATATGTCTGACAGGTAAGTGAACATAGACGTCAGTTCGGAGGGGCACCGACGTCTATAATATTATAGACGTCAGTGCCCCTCCTAACCGACGTTTATATGCCTGACAGACAGGTGAAAAGTTATTTCTTTCCGCCATCTAGACGTCAGATCCCGCCTCCCTAACGTCTATATGCGATTATAGACGTCGGGTCCCCCTACACCCAACGTCTATATATACCACGAATATTAATTTTTAAATCGAGTGGACGTCACATCACATTAGTGAAGTCCCCGACGTATATTCGAGAATAGACGTCAGTCGTTGGGGAAACCGACGTCTGATTTCCTGTTAAATAAGACATTGCGAACTAGCAGTTACGCACACTTCATCGTCTTCCTTCGCCTTTTCTCTTCGCAACATTGCATTCCCATGTGCGTTTGATCTCTTTTGAACCATTTAAACTTACTTTTACTCCAATTAAAGTAAGCTTTGATGTATTATCTTTCATTTGAACCGATTAAAATGAGTTTTCATTGTGTTGTGGTGCATTTTTTCTCGTGTCTTTGGGTAGCGTAGTGCACCTTCTCCCTTTGCTACCTTCCTCGTAAGAAAAGCTTACGTAAGAAAATTTTGGATCTCTTATGGCATTTCAACCTAAAGACGAACCTGTGTCCTTACCTAGTTTTCATGTCACCGTATTCTTTTTCTCTAACGGTTGGAATGGAACTAGGCAACGACCCATGCTCGGTTTTGGGTTGAAATGCCATAAGAGATAAAAAAGATGCAATTTTTTCTTACGAAGAAGCTAGCAAAGGGAGGAGGTGCTACTACACTACCCAAAGACACGGGCAAAACTGTATTAAAACACAACGAAAACTCATTTGACATCGGTTAAAGCCATATTTGACGTCTATTGTGCCCTTAGACGTCGGTTAGTGTCATGTTTGATGTCTTTATAGTGCCCTTAGAAGTCGGTTAGTGCCATGTCCGACATCGATAAATACGTCAGTCATGGCACTAACTGATGTGATGTCGGACCTGCACAGTCCGACATCCCATGAACGTCACCCATAAAGACGTCGGGTAGGGATCTGATGTTAAAAGCCCAATAAAACAGACATCTAAAGCCCTTTCTGTACTAGTGACAGTCACAATCCTCAACTCTAGGACTTTCTCAAGAGCAAATTCATAGTCTACTGGCACTTCTTCCTCAATCTAATCTGATAGCCACACCTTCTACCAATCTAGTGAGCTCTCATAATGTTTCCACTTTTTCTCAGGCTCAAGGTAATATCTCTTCCCAATGGATTCTAGACACAGGTGCTACTGATCATATATCCAGTTCTTTGTCTTATTTTATTTCTTATCATAGAATCTCACCAATTATAGTATCACTACCCAACAAGAATTCTTTATTTGCTCATTTTTCTCGCAAAGTTTCACTTAGCCCACACCTTACTTTGCATAATGTCTTGTTTGTTCCTAATTTTTCAGTCAATCTTATTTCGGTCACAAAGTTAACTAAATCTCTATCTTGTAAACTTAACATTTCTGAATTTTCCTATGAAGTACAGGACAAGTCATCCCTGCAGATGATTGGGAAAGCTGAAGAAAGAGATGGCTTGTATGTCATGATAGTTCTTGCACCTACACCCCTTGGTTCACCAACTGCTATTACTCTGAGAATTCTATTGTTTGTTCTACAATACGACATAACTCTATAGATATTTGGCACTATAGACCAGGGCATCCTTCTTTTTCTTGTTATACCAAATTACGCAAAATGTATGCCACTTTACCCGATACAAAATACACTTATTGTGATGCTTGTCATTATTCTAGGCAAAGAAAATTTCCTTTTCAATTAAGTACTACTACTTCAAAAGCTCCTTTTGATTTTATTCATGTTGATATTTGGGGGCCCTATTGTACTTCTTCCGTTGATGGTTTCAAATATTTATTGACTATAGTGGATGATATGTCTAGATACACATGGATTAAATTAATGGCAAGTAAGTCAGATACAAGATCACAACTTATTGGCTTTGTTTCTTATATAAAAACACAATTTGGCACTGATGTAAAAGTTGTTAGATCAGATAATGGTAATGAGTTTGCAAAGATAGATTTTTATAGAAAAAAAGGGATACAACATCAATTATCTTGTGTTGAAACACCTCAACAAAATGGAGTTGTTGAGAGAAAACATCAACACATGCTCAATGTTGCTAGATCTTTAATGTTTCAATCCCATTTGCCCATAATTTTCTGGTCTTTTGTTGTTCGTTATGCTGTGCAGCTCATTAATATTTTACCTTCCAAAGTTTTGGTATATTTTTCTCCATCTCAGCTGTTACATAATGTTAAACCTGATATTACTTACTTACGAGTTTTTGGCTCACTTTGTTATGCTTCAACTCTTCAACCTCATAGAACAAAATTTCAACCTCGTGTAAGAAAATGTGTTTTACTTGGTTTTAAAACAGGAGTGAAAGGCTACCTTTTGTTAGATTTCAACTCTAGGGAAATTTTTCTATCAAGGAATGTAGTATTTTATGAAAACATATTTCTTTTTCTTACTAGTGACAAGCACTCACCTATTGATACACAAAATTCATTGGATTTTGTCACCAAAATTATTTCATCTCCATCACCACTGTTCTCAGAAGTTATTGATCAACCATCTTTACCACCTACATCTCCTCCTTCTATTGTTCCAGACCATGTTATTGTTTCTTCTCAACCTGTTTCTGTTGAACCTACCACTGCTACTCTACAAGGAAATCAATCAGGCCAAAACATAAATCATCTTATTTACAGGACTATCATTGCAACATGTTATCTACTTCTTCTGCCACTCAGTCATCCGTAGGTACCTTATATCTTATCTCTTCATATCTCTCATATGATGCATTATCATTTCTTCATAAATCATATGTATTTAATCTTTCCCAAGTTAGTGAACCTAAAACCTATAACCAAGCCATCAAACATGATTGTTGGAGAAGTGCCATGGATCAAGAAATTGCAACTTTAGAAAATACCAAAACTTAGGTTTTGACTGATCTACCTTATGGAAAGAAACCTATCGGATGTAAATGGGTATATAAAATAAAAAGGCATGTTGATGGGAGTATTTAATGATACAAGGCAAGGTTAGTAGCCAAAGGTTACACACAACAACAAGGCTTAGATTACTTTAAGACTTTTTCACCTGTTGTCAAACTCACAACAGTAAGATTGGTTTTGACTTTAGCAGCTTCCAAACATTGGTATTTACATCAACTAAATGTAAATAATTCTTTTTTACATGGGGATCTAGATGAAGAAGTATACATATGCCTCTTGGCTACAAAACAGAAAAACCAGGGCAAATTTGCAAGTTGTTGAAGTCTTTATATGGACTCAAGTAGGCCTCTAAACAATGGAATTACAAGTTGACAACTACTTTACTTTCTTTGGGCTACATACAATCAAAATCAGATTCACTTTTTGTCAAAAGTGATTCTGCTCATATCATCATCTTACTTGTTTATGTAGATGATAGAGTCTTGGCAGGTGATGACATCTAGGAAATCCAAACTGTGAAGGCTCTATTGAATGCAAAGTTCAAGATTAAAGACCTAGGCCAACTCAAGTAATTTCTGGGCTTAGAAATTGCAAGATCTCAACAAGACATTAATTTGTCACAAAGGAAGTATGTTCTAGAGTTACTAGAAGATGCAGGATTGTTGGGATGTCAACCTATTTTGTACTCCCATACAACCAGGCACAAAATTTTCCAAGACAGAAAGGAAACCCTATTCAGATGTGCATGCTTATAGAAGACTTCTTGCAGGTTATTATATCTAACCAACACAAGACCAAATTTATGTTTTGCTGTTAGTACTCTCAGTCAATTTCTTTCCAATCCTTTGGAAGATCACTATGCAGCAGCAATGAGAATCTTGAGATATATCAAGAACAATCCAGGACAAGGATTATTCTTTCCCTCTAACACAAAACATGCTCTCAAGGCTTTTTAGTGATTTTGATTCGACTGCTTGCCCTGACACTAGAAAGTCTGTGACTGGTTTTAATGTGTTCTATGGTGCATCCTTAATCAACTGTAAATCCAAGAAGCAAAGTACTATATCTAGATCATCAACTAAGCAGAATATATAGCCTTAGCTTCCACAACATGTGAAATTCAATGGCTTCTGTATTAGCTCCATGATTTGAAACAACCTCTACCACAACCAGTTCCTCTATTTTGTGACAATCAATCTGCTATACAAATTGCATATAATCCAGCCATGCATGAGATGATAAAGCATATTGAAATTGATTTTCATCTCATAAGGGATAAAGTTCAAGCTGGTGTAATTAAGCTCCTGCCCATTTCTACTTCAGCACAACTTGCATACATTCATACTAAAGTTTTGCATCCAACATAATTTCAATCTTTATTGTCCAAGCTGAGCATTAAGGATATATATGTTGCAGCTTGAGGGGATATTGGATTTAATTTATTTTCCGTTCATATCTGTGCATTTATGTTCATATATTTATATTCCGTTTTTATATTGTTTTAGATAGCTATATATATTAATTGTAATCTCTCCTTATTATGGAATAAGAAATACAATATTTCATCCTTTCTTTTCTCATAACAACACTAACAATAGTATTGTACATAATGACTTATATATATATATATATATATATAATATATATATATATATATATATATAGGGGTTTACTAACTTATGTACGCTCTTTTTTCAATTGGTACATTTTAACAATGCGTACCGGGTTTTAGTAGACAAAAATATCCTCATATATTATGGATTCTAAGTTTTAAGGTCAAGGGTATTTGAATAATTTTCATTCTCAAAACTAAAAAAAAAAAACAAACAAGAAACCCTCAAACCCTTACTCACCTCCCTCATTCCTCTCAACTTTTTTTCTTTCATCTCTCTCACTCTAACATTTTCTCTGTCATCCCTATTATAGCTTCAACTGAAAAAAATCAGAACACTCGCTGTTAAACAATTTGCCTTTGTAAAGAGTTGAGTAATTGGCATATTCACCTTTTGGCAAAAGTTCCTTTAAGACCTCTTCAATTCATCATCTTCATTAACCTCTCTAATTTCATCATCTGTGGATGTTTAATCATCATCTCTAACAAAAATTGTCCAGGCCAATTACCAATTCCTTTGGATGTCATTATGCTTATGAAAATTAGATAAGACAAAAATTATAAATTGAAAACTCATTATAAAATCATTTTTTGTAAGAAATTGTTTAACAACGAGTGTTTCTGATTTTTTCTAGGCCAATTACCAATTCCTTCGTATGTCATTATGCTTGTAAAAATTAGATAAGACAAAAATTATAAAATGAAAACTCATTAAAAAATCATTTTTTTGTAAGAAATTGTTTAACAATGAGTGTTTCTGATTTTTTTTTCCGGACCAATTACCAATTCGGATGTCATTATGCTTGTGAAATTAGATAAAATTAGATAAGACAAAAATTATAAAATCAAAACTCATTATAAAATCATTTTTTGTAAGAAATTGTTTAACAGCCGTTTTTTATTTTTCAGTTGGGGCTACCATAGGATGACAGAGAAAATATTGGAGTAAGAGATGAAAGAGAAATGATTGAGAGGAATGAAGAAGGTGAGTAAGGTGAGTAAGGGTTTAAGGATTTCTCGTTTTTTTGGTTTTGAGAATAAAAATTATTCAAATACCTTTGATCTTAAAATTTAGAATCCATAATATATGAGAATATTTTTGTCTACTAAAACCCGATACACATTACTAAAATGTACCAACTGAAAAAGAACGTACGCAAGTTAACAAATCCCATATATATATATATATATATATATATATATATATATAATTATAATACATTTGGTTCTTTCAAATTCTTCTATACTTAATACATAAAATTTTGACATTTTTCAAAATATTTTTTGAAGATATGTAAATATCTTGCACATACTAATTCAATTTTCATAATATTTCATATCATTCCTGAAGATCAAACTTAAATAAGTAGATATAATTAATAATTTCTCCTTTAGAGGTAGTTTTGGCTTGTAAGAAAAATACTTCAATATTCATAAATTTCCAAAGTGAGGTGAAAGAACTTTCAAAACTTCAACCTATATATACTATCAATATTTCCACCAATTTAGATCAGTATAAATTATGATTCCTTAATTAATTCTAAATATAAAATTCTCATATATTAAAAAAGAGAGAAAAGATATATAATCAATTATAGAAGAAGAAAGAACTTACTTATATTAAGATTTTGATTGTCCTATTTCAAACTGTCTACCATTATTATTTTAGCAATATAACCTCATGGTAGAAAAGATTACTAATAATTAACTATAAATCGGATAGAGAATATATATATATATATATATATATATATATATATATATATGGAGATTTTAAATACATTAGATAAACGAAATCTTAGTTAAATGCTTCAGATAAGTAAAATCTTAGTTAAAGAAATAATAAATTATTTTAAATCTATTTAAAAAGGCTTTTTCATATTATTTCTTTGACATTAAAAAGTAATATTTCAATAATTATTAATTAATTGGCTATATCCTTCTTTTTATAAGATAACGATACTTTTTTTATATATAAAATAAGTGGTAGTAGAAAAAGAGACATTTAAAATTGATAATTAAAACATTTTTTTTTACATTAATTTTTGGATAGATTTAGATCCTAACATTGTAATAGGTTATTAAATAATGAAGACAGTATGTTTATAAGTTTTTTATATATTATTTTTCATATTTATTTAATTTGGTATTTTAAGTAACATTCCAATCAAACAAGTTGTAGTAAAGAGTTCTTATACTAATATATGTTTTTCTTTTCTCATAAAGGTCCATTTAGCAAACTATAATTTTTGAGTTAAATAAGTAATTAGCAAATAATTATCTGCTTATTCACCTTGTGAACACACTTAACTATTACTTTTATGGGACGTCAAAATAATAAACAAATTTATAAAAAATAAGCTTTCTTAAAATAATAACCACCAATTTAGAGGATTGGATTCCACTTGGTTTTATTCCTTTGATTAATTTCAATTGAATTGATTTGTTACTTTAAGAATTTCAGCTTAAAATATTAAATTGATCGGTGTACACGCACAGTAAATAAATAAATAAATAAATAAATATATATATATATATATATATATATATCATTTAAATTAGTTCAAAACTACATTATTTTTTAAAAAAGTGTGTTTACTTTTAAAAATGGATTTGAGAAATAATTAATGGATAAATTTGAGTAGATTTGAGAGTAAAGTATATCTTGTATCTTTTAAAGGGTATGGAAATGATAGAAAGTGGATTTAAAAGTCAAACTTTTAAGGAATTTGACCCATGTAATAAATTGAAAAAATGTTTTAATACATAGAAATAAAGATTATCAAATTGTCATTAATATTATAAGTAATATAAGATGATATTGATGACTTAAGTATATTAATTTTTAAAAAGGAGTTGAAATACTAAAATTAAAAAATAATAATAAATTACTATATATTAGGGTTATTCGAATCAATTATGTTCTGGTTGGAATTATTAGTTATGTTTATTGGAATTGATTACCTTTATGTTTAAAACTCTTGAATTGTTTTCATTTGTGTACTAAAATTTGTAGTCCTAAAAATCAGCGTATCACGGATTATTAAAAAAACGATAATTTTAAACTTTTCTCAGAATGCGAAAACGTATTTTTCAAAACCCATAATATTTAAACTAGTGGAAACAAATCAAATTCGCATAATTCCAAAAGTAAAATTCAATTTACATTATTCAAAAGGAATTTGAATAACCAAGTAATAGAAATGACTTCCAATTAAATTGTCTTAAAAATCTATACCAAAAAACCTTTTAAAGAACACTCAATTTTTTCTCCCCTCATTTCACGAATCTATCATGCATCTGGAACATCTACAATATCATCTACTCATGTATATTACATTATACGATCATCGTCGACAATTTCATTCACAAACACACAAACACAATAAGTATGGGGTAAGCTACCATCAAGACAATCACAAAAACAAGATATATACACACTGATTATATCAACTACAATCAAACACCCCATATATAGAAGTATTCACAAACACAAAAAAGTATGGGGTAAGCTACCATCAAAACAATCATAAAAACAAGATACATACACAATGATTATATCAACTATAATTAAATACCCCATATATAGAAGTATTAACAATAAGATTCCTAATCCTCTAAACATAAACAATTTAATCACCTTAGATTACTCGATCCTCGATCCTTGATTCTTGATCTTCGATTTTCAATCCTTAATCCTCGATCCTCAATGTCATCCCTAACATCACACACATAGACCATTGGTCTATCCACTCATTAGCATCTATGTTAACTGTCTTACTATCATATTACAGTAACATCACTATCAACATAGCATAATTAGGAACATCTTCAACACCATGATCTTCATCATAAATATATCACCATCATGATTATTCCCATCATGAACATCACCATGAGAATCCACATTACCATGAACTCCACAGTGAAAGACCCAATTACACCTTTATACCCCACCTCACACATGTGTAGCTTCCCCATATAGACCACATGCAACTTCTCCATACAGGTTATTTGTAGCTTCCCCATACAGGCCACATGTAGCTTCCCCAAACAGGCCACATGTAGCTTCCCCAAACAGGCCATCTCGAGTCGTCCCGCCATCGCGGCTAGAGGACATGTTTCCCTATCACATAAGGACTAGGTAAAACACCATTCCCCAATACAAAGAAGGTTCAACACTCAAACACCATTCCATTTTCACACACAAGACCAAAGAGAGTCGTTATCCCATATCACATGACATATAATCTCAAGATTTACTAGGTACAACAAGCAGACACATGTCGTTCACTCTCATGCTCATTGATCAACCACACACCTTAGTGCCTCAAATCACATATCCACGCTCCAATGTCAAACAAGAGTCCACTTTGGCCCCAACCATATCACACAACTCCATTCCCTGCTCAATATCACGTTCTGCAACCCTTGAAGCTTGTTCCTCCTTCATTCTTCCTAAAAACGCATTTTTCCAACAAAAATACATTTGGATAATTGATTATCACCTGATGATAATCGCTTATTCAATATAGCTACAATACCCAATTTTTAGCTATACAGCATATGAACGGATAATCGATTATAATCTGTTGGCTACAAAACCAACAAGTGCATCGGTCATAGCATAGCAAGTGATAAATATCGTTCTCTCTCAAGGGACTTGTTCAACACATGACAACTCTTCCTTTCATAACTTAATTAGACATCAAAGTTCACAAAAATACAAGAAAATATTTTTGGTATTTTTATCAAACAATTGGTCTACAGGGAATTTAACATAAAGTATTTACAATTTCTTAAGACTAGAATTCATTCACTTCATTCTCATGCATTCACAAACATCTCAATTCCATCCCTTAGGTGTTCAATTTCAGTTTTAAGTTCAATTCATATTTTCCAATACATCAAGAACCAAAAATTCATGCATGGGTGGTCAATCCAAAGCAAGCATTAAGCATAAAAATTGAATACTAACATGAATTGGAAAAACATATATAGTTAACATCACAAAAAACATAAGAATTCCATGTTTTACAACTAATCTCAACAAATAGGAAAAGTCTTCCATGGTGGAGAACTTAGGGTTCTACAAAAATGAAGAGATAGGAAAGAAATTGAAACCATAGAGAGATGCACGACCTTTCCCAAAGTTCTTTGCAGCTGGTCCATGCTCCAATCACGCTTCCCCTTTGCATTTCCATATCCAATTCATGACTTATCTTCTTCCTCAACCTAAAAGGGGTAAAATCACCATTGATGAAGATTGAAGTTTAAAAAGGAGAAAAAATAGCTTCCTTGGGCCTCTCCTAGTCACTCTAGGTGAAGAAAGAAGTGTAAAAGGAGAAGAATCTCTAAAACCTTTTGCGAAAACATGACTAAATACCCATTTTACGTATTTATGGTTCAACAGACTCACCCAACGAGGTTCACTTCTCCCCATCAAATTGGTCAACTCGTCCAACGAAAAAGTCAACTTGCCCAAGCGAGTGAACAGTGTCGGTCAACCCATGAACAGTGTCGGTCAAGACACGGTCAACGCGTGAATAGTGCCAAGTGAATAGTGAACAATGAATAGTGAACAGTGCCATTTAAATAATTTTGTTTGCTCATTGTGTTCGCAACATTGAATGTGACTCTTGTGGCACCTAGTGTGGGTATTCACTTAAAACCTATCTTTTGTTGACCAAGCATGCTTCCTTGAGTTTCGGCTTGTTTTCCTCCACCAGAATTACTTCTTATTTTCTTATTTCACACTCAAAGAGAGATTATAGGTAAAACAATCATATACTAACTAAAACACAAGAAAACATGAAAACACACTAAACTTGAAGATAAAAAAGGTAAAAGTTATGACGAAGTTTTATTCACCAAAATATACACACAAAAACACGTAAAATTAATCGTTATCATCATCCCATATAATAGATTATTCTAGTGACAAGACTCAAAAAACCTGCAAATAATCGATTATTGTCGAACTTAAACTCATTATTAACAAATATCAAGTATTCAAAACACATAAACATTATCCCCAAACCACAAGGAAACATACTTAACATATCATACACGCATTCAAGCAATACATACCCTTGAAACAAACCTATATACATACATTACATCCCTTGAATCATCAAAAACCAATCATTATGCAAATTACAAACCAAATATACTACATATGATCATCATACCACTCTTTACAACATATATTTGCATGGTAAAACCCCCAAACAACATATATTTAACTCCTCTTGACATCAATAAATATTATCATGGGAAAACCCAACAAAGCCATACATATTTTCCTAGGGAAAACTCAATACAAACATTATATAAACCCTATCACCGTGCATAATATATTCTCACACATACAAAATTATCAAAACAAACATTACCTTAATAAGATAATAAAAAACACATCATATTCATCATACAATCAAACAAGAAAAGAAAGGTAAACTTCCCCATACCTTGGCAAAATACTAAGCATTTATCTATATTCAAAGATCTCCTCTAATGTAGTTGCACCCTCACGTTCACTCTCGCTCTCTCTTTTCTTCTCACCTTCAAAGTTTCTGTCTCATTTTCCTAATATAGTTACAACTATCTATGGGATTAATTTTCCTTGCATGACATATACACATAGGATACTCTATTTATAATAAAGGCTCATAAGAAGTAATAACAACCAACAAAGATAAAAGATATAGATAAGATAAAATAAAATTATCTTTAACTTAATTAATTATGATAAGTCCCTAGATAATATATTCTATCTTAATATTTTTATTCTAATTGATTATGATAAGTCCCTAAATAGTGCATTATATTTTATTATTATTATCTAACAATAATATTATATTTAATTATATCTCAAGTTATCTTTTAATTTGTAACAGTATCTCAATATATTTTTTAATTTGCAAATCTATCTAGTATATAATTGTAAGATCTTGAAAAATATGGATATTAGAAATAAGTTAGTCTTGAGACTTTCGTGTTTTTGTTTGGTAATTAATGTTCTTGTGTGTGTGTATTTATTAAGATATAATTATTATGTTATTTTCTTTGATTATAGTTATATTTCTACCTAGGGGTAAAAGGGTCTTCTACTTTTATTAATTAGGTGCAGAAATTAAAATAGGAGAGTGTAGAAAGAAAAAGAATGCAAATTAAATAATATGGAAATTAAATAAAAAGAGATTATGTGAATCTTTTAGAAGATTTATTTGTTGTTATTTTAAAATGTAGTTAAAAGAAAATAGGAGATATAATTTTGGTGGGTTTAGAGATTAAAAGAGATATTATTATTAGAAAAAGATATTATTAGATATTGTTGGATATTCTAAAAGATATTCTTGGATATTTTTATATAATTAATTAAAAGATATATTAAGATATTATTATATATAATTAGATATTATGGCTAGATAATAATAATAGATATTATTGATAAACTTATCATGATTAATTAGAATAAAAATATTAAGACAGAATATATTATCTAAGGATTTATCAGAATTAATTAAGTTAAAGATAAATGTATTTTATCTTATTTATATATTTTATTTTAGTTGGTTATTATTACTCCTTATGGGCTTTTATTATAAACAGAGTACCCTAGGTATATTCTATATATAGTTGTAACTATATTAGACACCTCCTATAGAAACTCTGTCCATTAGGAAAATCAGACAGAAACTTTGAAAAAGTGAGAGGAAATGAGAGGGAGTGAACGGGAGAGTGCAACTACATTAGAGAAGATATTTGGGTATAGAGAAAGCCTTAGGATTGACCAAGGTATGGGAAAGTTTACCATTGTTTGTTGTATACTATGCATTCTTGATTTACTTGCATGAAAATCTTTATTTGATATATGTTTATATGATTATGATTATCTGTTGCTATTGTTGGGCAAGGGGTTGTGTGTGTATGGAAATATGTTTTTGGTATTATTTGTGATGGGTTTTCCCTATGAATATATTATGTATGTTTTGTTGGGTTATCCCAATAGAGAGTTTGATATTAAGGGAGAACAAGGTTATGATGCTTGGAGGTTTCCATGCAAATATATGTTGTAAGGTAATAATCATATGCAGTATAATTAGGTTTATTGGGGGTATAACATGTCATTTATTGAATTTGGATTATTCAAGTGATGTATTATTACATGTGTTTGAGTATGTTTACATAGTTATGAGCTGCTTGAATCCATGTATGATGTGTTAAGTATGTTTCCACGTGATCTAGGGTTAATGTATGCATGTTTGAATGTTTGAATCATGTCCAGAATGTGTTCTGATTTGGCAATAATTGATTATCATTAGTTGTAATCGATTATTTGTGGGTAGATGTTGAGTATGGTTGCAGGAATAATTGATTATTTGGGATAATAATTTATTATCTCTTTATGCATGATATTTTTGCGTAAATTTCACTGAGATAATCGATTATCTTAAGTGATAATCGATTATCACAGTGCATTTTTGTGAAAAATGGCGTATTTGATGAAGAATGGACGTGGACCAAGCTTGAGGAGCTGTGGAACGTGATGATAATCAAATATTGAGGTTAGTGGTTATGTTTAGGGTCAAATTTGACTTGTGGTTGAGAGTTGAGCATAAGTGAGTGTTGGGATGTACCTGAGTATGTGATTGATGAGCATGAGAATAGAGGATAAGTCTAATTATTGTACTCATAAATCCTGGTGTTATCTACGAATAGATGTTTCCTTTTGCCTTGTGTGCATTGGAAGGGTTTTTCGGGTATTGAGCCTTCCTTGTGTGGGGGTGAAGGTGTCTTCTTTGTCCTTATGTGGTAGGATTACATGTTCCTTAGTGGGATTGCGAGACTACTCAAACATATCTGTATAGGGAATCTACAGATAGGGTTGTAGGAGCAGTTACAATCGGTGAGGTAGGGTACATGAATGTGACTAATTCTTTCCACTATGGTGTTTATGGTACGGTGATGCTCATGGTGTTGTTCATGACTATCTCAATCATGATGATAATTACCATCATGACTAGGATAGTCATGATGGTGGTGTATCTATGATGATGATCATGGTATTTGAGATGCTCCAAGTGACGCTATGTTGATAGCGGTGTTACTATTATGGTTATAGTATGTAGTTAGCTTGGATGCTAATGAGTGGATTAACCAATGGTTTATGTGTGAGATGTTAGTAATGACATCAAGGGTTACAGATCGAAGATCGAGGATTGAAATTCAAGGATCGGGGATCGATGATCGAGTAGTTCATTAGGATTGAATTGTTTATATTAGAATTAGAAATCCTATTGTTATTACTACTATGTATAGGTTATTTGATTATTGTTGATATAATCATTATGTTTATATCTTGTTATTATGATTGTTTTATCGATAACTTACTCGATACGTGTGTGTGTTTGTGTGTTTGTGAAAATGAAATTATCGACGATGATCGTATAATGTATTATATGTGAGTCATGATATTGCAGATGTTTCAAAAGCATGATAGATGTGAGAAATGACAGAGAAAGATTTGAGTTTCTTTAAAAGTTCTTTTGGTATAAACTTTTGAGACAATTTAATTTGAAGTTATCTTTATTCCTTTGTTATTTTCATTATTTTTGAATAATGGAATTGACATAATGCAAATGGATTTGTTTATGAATGTTTAAAAGTTAAGGATTTTGAAAAACACGTTCCCGCGCTATAAGAAAGTTTATAAATTTTCGAGTTTTGTAAATCCGTGACATCCCAAAATTTTGGACGTTATCATAACAATATCCAAAAATATCTTTTAAAATATCTAACAATATCTAATAATAGTTTGTCTAATAATAATATTTGTTTTAATCTCTAAACCCACCAAAATTATATCTCCTACCTTTTCTCAACAAACTTTTAAAATGACAACTACCCAATCCTCTAAAAGATTCACATAATCTATTAATTTGCATGTTTATCCTTTCTACACCCCCTATTTTATTTCTGCATCTTATTAATAAAAGGTAAAAAACATTTTCTTCCCCTAGGCAAAAATATAAATAAAATCAAAGAAATAACCTAACAAATATATTTTAACAAAGATGTACAAACATAAGAACACTAATTACCAAACAAAAGCACCAAAATCTCAAGACTACCATATTTCTAAGAATCTTATTTTCTCAGGTCTTATAGAATCTCAATTCGGTTCTCAGATTTTAAGTAGTCTTAATTGGGTCTTTTTTTTAAATGTCTAACAAATAAGCTCTTTCCGTTAATTTGACTCAAACGTCGTGAAGTCTTGATGAGCTGGAATATATTTCACTAACATGTTTAATCCATCCCTTTTATATGTCTCCTCCTTAACCTGTGTGCTCCCTTCTCCATATCCATGTATTTCTCACTTTGCAGTATTCTCATCATCTCCTTCCAGTAGCCTTCGCCATCTTCAAAGACCACTGAAACCCCCTCCTAATCGACTTGAATCAGGGCTTCCAAAATGGTTAGACATTGGTCCTTCAAACCTTCCTATTCCACTGGAATTTCCATAGCTAGATCAGCCAAATCCAGGAAGCTGGAAACAAGGTCAGTTTTGGGTTAGTGAGTAATTAAATCAAAACCATCTTAATCGAATTTTTCTTTAAATAAGTAGTCCATAAATTCTTTATCTCATTATTTGTCCTACCAGGAAGTCGCAATTGCTGACAAATTAATAAGAAACGTGTTCATATAAATCTCAGTATTCATTATTAATTTTGATTTAAAAAAAATAAAATACAAAAAGATTATGTACCCAAAAATAAAATAAAGAGGAGATGCAAAATTGTAAAATGAGATAATGAGAAAGTAGTTCACAAAAATAAAATAAATATTAATATAGAACACAATCATAAATCAAATGAGAACTAATTTTAAAAAGTGATGATTGCTTAAATAAAAAAAAATGTTGATATTCATCTAACTCTATGATCTTTATTCATATCAAAGTTTAAACTATAAAAGTATAATAAATTCATAAAATGCAACCAAGAGTACTCTCTGACACACATTACACATGATTAAACTATTAATTCAGTGGTTTTAATGAAGTGTAGAAACTGGAAGTTAAGTGTTGTTAGGTTGATCAAGACACGTAATTCATTATACATTCCAGCTCATTAAGACTTCACGACTTTTGAGCCAAATTAAAGGAAAATGCTTATTTGTTATACATTTTCAAAAAAAAAGACCTAATTGAAGCTACTTAAAATCTAAAGATCTAAAGACCAAATTGAAATTTCAGTATAAATATGAGGACCATACCAGAGAGTTTGAACCTATATTATTATTTATTATTAATAATAATAAGTATTCATAATAATAATAATCATTAATATTACTATTTATTATTATTAATGATCATCGTTATCATCATTGTTGTTAATTATTATAAGTATTAAATGTGAATGTATTATTTAATGAGATTATAATTAAATTATTATTTGTATTAAAACATAATTAAATTACTAAATTAATTAAAATATGTCCTTAATTAGAATATTACAAATTGCTATATATTTTTACATAAGCTTGACATGCAAACTTAAACCCATAAATTAAATAACTAAACTAATTATCTTTACTTAATGCATTTTGAAGCCCTTTTATGTTTGTACCTAGTGTATATATGTATTTGATTGGGTTAAATGTGTGTTTGGTCTGTTAAATTTAAGTGAAAATTAGAATTAGTCATTCTTCGCAACTTTGAACTAATCTAGTCCTTCATATTTAAAACTGTGTGAATTTAGTCTTTGTACTCTCTAACACACATTACACATGATTAGACTATTAATTCAGTGCTTTTAATGAAGTGTCGAAACTAGAAGTTAAGTATTGCCGAGCTGATCAAGACACATAATTCGTTATACATTCCAACTCATTAAGACTTCACGAGGTTTGAGTCAAATTAAAGAAAATTGCTTATTTGTTATATATTTTAAAAAAAAGGACCCAATTGAAACTCCTTAAAATGTAAAGACCGAATTGAAATTTCAGTATAAATATGAGAATCATACGAGAAAAGTTGAACTTATATTATTATTTATTATTAATAATAATAAGTCTTCATAATATTAATAATAATAATAATTAATATTGCTATTTATTATTATTAATGATCATCATTATTGTTAATTATTATAAGTATTAAATGTGAATGTATTATTTAATAAGATTATAATTAAATTATTATTTGTATTAAAACATAATTAAATTACTAAATTAATTAAACATATGTCCTTAATTAGAATAGTACAAATTGCTATATATTTTTACATAAGCTTGACATACAAACTTAAACCCATAAATTAAATAACTAAACTAATTATCTTTACTTAATGCATTTTGTAGCCCTTTTTTGTTAGTACCTAGTGTATGTAATGTATTTGATTGGGTTAAATTGTTTTTGGTCTGTTAACTTTAAGTAAAAATTAGAATTAGTCCTTCTTTGCAACTTTGAACTAATTTAGTTCATCATATTTAAAATTGTGTTAATTTAGTCTTTTTAACAAAATTTTGTTAAGTTTATTTGAGGTTTTAAAGACGTTTCTCAACTAACATTAAAGAAAAAAATGTGTCAAACAGGATAAATCATGAAATGCGTTTGAAATATTAAATAAATTTAACAAAATTTAGTTAAAATAATTAAATCTAAAGTTGAGAAACTAAATTGGACCAAAGTTTCGAAGAGGACTATTTCTAATTTTTACTAAAATTTTCCATCTCACTTACTCTTAAATCCATCAAAATGAATATTTACATCACCTGCAAATCATTCATTCCTTATCTAAGGGAATGTTTTATAAATAATCATTTTATTGTAATTTAATAGTTTTTAAAATATAAATATCACCTTTAACGGCACTAAATTTCATTTTTAATGTAAAGATAAGATAGTTTGTAACTACTTAAATAAAAAGAAAATACAATATGATTTTAAAAAAAAAAAAAGAAGTTAGGGTTAAAAACCAAGTGCACCCACCAATGCCATTACCAATCATTAAAAACCAAGTGTCTCAACACTTTTTCTTATCTCCCTTCACTCTTTCTTTTATGCCTATCCCTCTACCAAATTTAAGTGCAACCAAACCAAACATAATGTCCTGTTTTTGGAGCACAGTTAATTAAGTGCAATCAAACCAAACATAATTCAAGTAATAATAATAAATATATATTATTTTATTTTTCTTTTTTGATAAAGACTGAATCACAATATTGTTCTTCTCTTACGAAATGCTGCACTTAATCACGTGGTGATGTCGAATTGGGCCACTCTTCCACAGCGTACGCGCTTGCTTCATGTCAATCTTGCTACCCACAACAGCTTCAAAACGCAAACATAAGATTATGTAATGATGAGTGATGAAAACATGATAATGCACGTTTAACTCCCAAAACTTAAATATAATACAGTTTTGTAACTCTAATCCTCTGGAAAACCTTTTAAATTTGATTTCTTCCATCATTTCAGAGTTATGAAATGGGACCAGCCATTGCATTATTATGCAACGAAATGAGGACATCCTGGTACAACAGACGTCAAGGGAAAAAAATTTAAATCAGATAAGCCCAAAAATTAAAACGGATCACTGTAACGGGACTAGTTTAGTGTCACCATCAAAACCTAGCTCCATGCCGAAACAGTTAGCTTGTGGGCCTTCTAAATATGCATCCAATGTTCTCCTGTTCGTATTATCCTTTGACGTCCCCAAAACGCACACAACAAAATTCCATACCAAATTTTAAATTATATAATTTTCATGCATTATCTATATTTGTGCTCCAAATCTATTCCAAGTACAACTCATATGCGTCGGAATCATTTTTTAAACCCTTTGCAATATCTAATCAACTGTTAAACAAAATTATGGAGTTTTGTAACTTTTACTTCCTATTCTTCAATCCGTTTCATGTTTCATGTTTCATGCATTTCCATATACTGTTATTAGTTAACCAAACAAAAGCGTTGAATATTCTCCTGATTCTAATTAAATTCTTAAAAATTCCATAACCATCATTATTAGAAACTTTACCACAAATTGACCCCTCTCACTCTCATTCTGTCTGCTCACTCACTCATATTATTTAAATCCAAACAATGATTAATTACTCCAAAACCTTTTCGTAACCCAACCGCACCTGTTACGAGTTTCAGATCCCGAATGCATTAAAACCCTTACAACGTGGCACCACTGCATTGGGTGGAGGAAATCAATGGTCGAGATCTTCCAGAGGACGAGGCAGGGTAGTTTGATCGTACGGCAGGGAAGAGAGAACCGCTCAAACCTCAGTGGAAACGACTTCGTACTCTGCCACCGAGGTCTCTGTCCGTGGAACAGTGTGAGTGAAGAGAGAGATATAATATAAACCAACAGCGCGCACCATTCTCCACTGTCCAAGGCGATCAAGCACCAAAGCCAAGACCCTTCTCTCTCTCTCTCTCTCTCTCTCACTCACTTTATTTTGTTGTTGTTGCGGTTTGGTTATTCCATCAGTGAATGTTAATCTGAGTGCGGTTCGGGTTTTCATTTATGGATCCGGGTGGGATGATGAACGAGGGTTCCTATGCGAATAATGGGAGCGGCAATACGGCGCCGTATAGCTTGGCGGAGATCTGGCAGTTTCCGCAAGCGATTAATGGCGGCGGAGGATTGGGTCTCCGGAGCCCGCAGTTCGAACATGGGCCGGGGCAGTTTGGGGATTTGCCTCCCAGACCCAACAATGGGCTTGGGACAAGTAACACCAGAAAGCGGCGAGACTCAGAGGACGATTCCGCTAAGACCGTGTCCACCAGCAATGCCGTGGTACATATTCGCTCACTCGGCGTTTGTTATTTTGTTTTGTTTACTTGAATTGATTGAGGATGTGGTTAAGGGTTGTTTGGATTGCGCAGAATGAGGGTGATGGAAAACGTGTTAAAGCAACGGCAAATGGTGATGGTAATGGTAAAGGTGAAGGAGAAGTCAGTTCAGGAAAGCCTGCGGAGCAAAGCGCAAAACCTCCTTTGGAACCTCCCAAGCAAGATTACATTCACGTCCGAGCCAGAAGGGGTCAAGCCACTGATAGCCACAGTCTTGCAGAACGAGTAAATTTTTGTTCTTTTGTTTGTTTTCTTAATGGGTTCTTCTGTTAAAATTGTAAAGTGAAGATATGGTAGTATGGCTTTGCCTTTTTTATGTTAATTTAAAGGGGAGATTGAGTTTAAGGTGTGATTGGATGAAGTAAAGTTCTTGATTGTGATTTCTAATTGGAACTTTGGTGGATGCTGCACAGGCTCGAAGGGAAAAGATTAGTGAAAGGATGAAAATTCTTCAGGATTTGGTCCCTGGTTGTGATAAGGTATTGTTTTTGTACTGGTCTAGTTTTGTTGCACGAATGTGTATGCATAATTAAAAAAGAAAAAAAAAGTTTATGGGTTGGAAAAGAACAATGTTATCTTTTGGATGTTTATATGTGCACGTCTCTGTCAAGATGACCATATTGATAACACAATAGAAAACTATTCGTGATTATTGGTATGGTTATGAATTTATAATTCATGGAAAGTGTGAATTCACATACGTTCTCTGATTTAGGTTATCGGGAAAGCGTTGGTCCTTGATGAAATAATTAATTATATCCAATCTCTTCAGCGCCAAGTTGAGGTAGATATCATTGCTTTTTATTATTTTCTTATTTTTGCTCAATTAAAATCTTTCTTAAATTTGTTTATGTCTGTTTTGAAACTGATTTCGAGGATTTTTTATGTTACTGGATGGATGTCACAGTTTTTGTCAATGAAGCTTGAAGCAGTGAATTCGAGACTGAACTCCGGTATTGAAGCCTTTCCTCCTAAGGATGTAAGTCTTAAACACTTTGGCTTTTTATATCGAATTTCTGAATGTTAAATTCTTCTTTTTGACAATACATCTGTGCAATTCCTGTTGCTATGTTTCTAGGATTGCTGTTAGGGTTGAACTATCTCTCTTATAGATACTGTTTGTGTCTTAAGAGTTTGTTTTATTTGCAAACTTGTTTATTGGGTACTTGGTTAGTAGAATTCAGTTTTTCATCGTCGTTGAAAGATCTTGAGTATTAAAACCCATGAATTTTGATTCCAGTTTGGTCAGCATGCATTTGATCCCGCGGGCATGCCGTTCGGTTCACAAGCTCCAAGAGAGTATAGCAGAGGATCTTCACCTGAATGGTTACATATGCAGGTAGGAGGAGGTTTTGAAAGAACAACGTAGTGTATGAGATTCTATGGTAATAAATACAGAAAGCAGAGGTATTTGGTCCTTGATTAGCTCCCAGAAAACAGCCATGATAGACTGAAGAAGCAAGTCCAATGGGCACCTCATTCCCATTTTCTACACTAGGCATGGAGCTGTTACTGTGTTTCACAGGACTGCTTCAGTTTTTATTTAAGCATCTCCATATGTTTGGTGTGTTGGAAAATGAATTCATTTACTCAATATGTAGTATAGTGGACTTTTTAGGCTTTGTATTCTGTACTCAACATAGCCCTTAAAATGATCATTCTTCTTGTAAAAGAATGCTGCTTCATCTTAATACATGATGCTTACATATTGTGTAATAGTCTCAATAATGTTTGCAAAGCAATGTTGAATAAAGTAACCTAGTCACTTTTGTTTCTGACTTTTTTTAGTCTGTTTAGTGCAGAAGATCTTAAAGACTTCAAACACTTTAATCTAATCTAAGGTGAAGGTCAGGATGGGGGACCTAATAGGGAAAATAATTGTTCAGTTGTTAGATTTGGTTTTGGTGTAGTCGCTATGTTACGATTGCAACAGAAGTTGCACCATTGATGTCAGAGAAGGATATGCCCAAGGAGAAATTGGAATAGGGAAAAAAGAAAAAAAAAATTAGAACACTTCATTTAATAACTAAGTCTAACAGTACTACTTTTTATTTTTTCAATAAAACCCTAATCTAATATTAGATTCCTAGCAGGAGTTGATGTAGCAACTCGTTATTTTCAACACATTATTAAATGTTACAAAATCACGAGGGAAATTCATAATTAAGAAACCCACCGTCTGGTTTTATATTTGATAAAGTAAATCAGATGAAATATTATTTGAATGACTCAAGCTAAGTAAAAACCTGAAGGGATTTAGAGAGAGATAAAACCTTTTCATGGCATATGGTTATAGACTCTCTTGATGGAAAATCTCCAATTTTAAAAATGACATTTTTACAAGATTATAAGTGTTGTTTTACCATTTTGTTTAAGAAGTATATGCCAAGCATGTCATGTGAGAAGCAATTTATGAAGAAAATATGGTCTTGTTACGTGCTCATTGGGATATCATACATGTTGGTAACACGCTTCAATTTAGCAAACTCGAATGAATGGATTTTCAACATTATGATTTACTATCTTTCTACATTGTACATGATGCACATTTTTATGGTATTGTGACAAATAAGGGCTCAAGAGTTACATGTGATTCAACTGTGATGTCATCGTATAGGTGATTTCATCACATAGGTGACTTCATCTTTACATGTGAAAATTTATTCATAAACACAAAAAAGTACATTAACACCTAATATACACTAAGAGAGAAAACAAAAATAATAAATTTGTAGATTATATGATGTAATAAAAAGAGAGAAATAGAAAGAAAATTAAGTATATAATAGATAACGTGTCCATATTTTATTACTCTTTTACTTGTACTTGTGGGTAGTGACCTCTAAACAAAACAATACTATGGAAATGGTTTTGTAAAGTACATATTAGAATTTTGTTACACAAATTTTCTATTGAGAATGACTAATAATCCTCTGTTGTAATTCCTTTGTTATGTCATTCAAGCTTGTCAAGAGAAGGATTAAAGAATTTTTAACATTAGGTTATTTAGCTTCTGTTAATTTTTATTTTTATTTTTTTGACTTCTACTTGGGTTTCTTAGTCTTCCATATTTTCACTAAAAATGTATTATTTGCTCTATTGTATATCTTAAATTTCATTTATTGTTTATAACAACTTTGGATATAAATGAGTTTCAAGTGTCTTCTCATATATATATATATATATATATAGAGAGAGAGAGAGATTATACTGGTTATATTTTCTTTCCTATATTGTGATGAAAAAAAAATTGTATCAAATAAGGAATGTTGTTTTCAAGTGGTTCAAGTATAATTACGATAAATTCAAATAATTACGATAAATTCTTTGTATGGTCCCTAAATTTTATCACTTGTTTATTTTAATAAGTATAATTAAGGCCTGTGGAAAAAAAATTATCATCTGCTTTATTTTTTAAGAAAATAATGGTTCAAAACAATTCTTTTGAACATAAAGTAATAAATAAAACATTAGTAAACTATATATGGTCAAATATTTATTGTCACATTAATACTAATCTTATTCTAGGATAATAAAACACAACTTAATACGGTCTAAGTATTTGTATCTAAGTATGTCTAATATACATGGTATGTGACTATTATTAGGTGGCTTGACCGATTATCTATTAGCCTACGTTCAAGACCATCTAGGACTCACAAACATAATAAATTATATTATAAATAACACTCATAAAAGTAAATGATTTACATTCTCATTAATTACACATTTAATACTGTTGATGTGAAGGATATAGTATCTATCTTACAAAAGACAAAAGATAAGTATTTAGAAGAAAAATAACAAATATTATTTTTTTTGTCTCAATTAGGTCTCAATTTTTGAAAATTTGATATAATTTGGTTATTTCCGTTAGCAATGTACCAACAACATTAAATATGTGTCATGTGCCAGTCTTTGGCTTTTATTGTTTTCTTTATCTTTTATTTTTTATACCTTTTATTTTATTTTTTTAAAAATTGTCCACGTGTCAAGTCTGCGTCGTGCCACATGGCACTATCAATGTGATGTGAAAGTCACAATATTATGTGTTAGTGTTAGTATCAAGTGGCATTGTCTTATATTTAATTTAGCCCTAATATTTATTATTTTTATTCAAATTAGTTTCAATTTTTTTTAAAATAGAGTAATTTTTTCTGTAAATTGAGACTAGATTTATTTTTTATATAAATGATATAATGATATTTTTATTAAATATTTCTCAAACTTTTATTAAATATTTGTTATTTTATTCACACACGTTAATAAAAGTATTTTTAACAAGATTATACTTAAGAGGTGGTTTGAAAATAATTCTACAAGTATTTAATAAAAATATTAGTATATAATTTATATAAAAATTAAATTTAGTCTCAATTTTAAAAAAAGCAATGCTTATTTTAAAAAATTGAGACTGGATTAAATCAAAATAACAAATATATTGATTGAATTGAATATAAGAATGTGACACTTGGCGTTGACATAGACACATGACACTGTCACTATGATTGCGACGTGATACGACGCCAACTTAACACATGGACAATTTTAAAAAAGTTATGAAAAAAAACTTCTAATAATGAAAAGACTCAATTGAATATAAGACAATAAGAGTTAATGTTGATACTGACATGTAACACACTCACTGTCATTCTAAGGTGACACTGACTTGATACATGAACAATTTATAAAAATAAAAAAAGTTAAAAAAATATTCTAACACTAATACTAGGAATATAAGGATTAAATTTAATATAAAAAAATGAAACTTGGTGTTGATAATGACATGTAACATTATCATTGTGAAACATTGCACGATACACACATAGACAATTTAAAAATTAAAACAAAAAGCAAAAAAAAATCATGAACTGTGTGACATAATTTAACATTGTTGATACAATTCTAACTAAATGACCAAATTACATCAATTTTTCAAAATTGAGACAAAAGAAATTTAGGAGACCAATTTGAAATATCTTGACCAAAATTAGAAAGACATGTTTAAATCAAATAAATTAAGAATTAGAAAAATAGACTAATAAATATTAATATACTAGTTATATTATATATCCTTAAAAAAGTATTAAGATTAAGATTGATATATAAATATAAATTTAATAATATATAAAGAACTGATCAATAATAATTTTTCTGAAAAAAGAAAGCTATTGTTATGAGTCAATTTAATTAGTATATATGTATATATAATTATGTCCTATACACTAATATATTAATTATATTAATATTTATAAATAATATTAATGGAATAAAATTATTTATGATGTTATTAATTCTAATAATATATATATAAATATATATATTTAAATTATGTATGTTATAAGTGTTAAATAATTCTTATTTATTTGTAAGATGTATTATTAGAGAAGTGCTTTGTTTGGGCCTGATATTTGGGCGTGGTTGAAGAAGTTGGGCCAGTCCCATTTATTATTTGGGCGAAGCCTAAGTAATATGTAGCAGGAGGAATTAGGGTTTATAAGGGCGAAGATCTAGTTGCAGTCGGAAGAGGGAGCAGGACAGCCACAGCAGCGGTGAAGGTAATCGGCGGCGTCGTAGTTGCCGTAGAAGACAATCACTATGGTCCACGTGTCCTTTTACAGGAACTGTGAGTAGATGGATGAACTCTCCCTTACAACGTGGTTTTGTGATGTTGGACTAGCGTAACAACAACATTGATCTATTTTGTTTTGTGTGTATGTGGCAGATGGAAAGACGTTCAAGAAGCCGCGTCGTCCGTACGAGAAGGAGCGTCTGGACGCGGAGCTGAAGCTGGTGGGAGAGTATGGGCTGCGGTGCAAGAGGGAGCTGTGGAGGGTGCAGTACGCCCTCAGCCGCATCCGCAACAACGCGCGTAACCTCCTCACTCTCGACGAGAAAAACCCGCGCCGGATCTTTGAGGGCGAGGCTCTCCTCCGTCGCATGTTTCGCTACGGTCTCCTCGACGAGACCCAGAACAAACTTGATTACGTCCTTGCACTCACTGTCGAGAACTTTCTCGAGCGCCGCCTCCAGACCCTTGTCTTCAAGTCCGGCATGGCCAAGTCTATCCACCATGCTAGGGTTCTCATCAAGCAGAGACACATCAGGTCCTTTTCCATTTCCAATTCCCCTCTTGTTTTTGTTTTCTCATGGATTGTGTATTTCGTGTTCATTATCACTAATTGTATAGTGAAATATCATGCGTATAATAAAAAAATGCAATGATCTTGATAAGCTATATATATATATATATATAATTTTTTACTTTCTTATTCCTGGAGAGTTTACTATGGAAATGTTTGTTAATTAGGTTAGAACAAGGAAATTATTAATAGAATGAATTCCCTTTTTTCGTGGATTAAAATGAGCTTAATTTGTCCAAGAAATTTAATTCGACGTACCTCCTTTTTTGGGTAATATAATGCAAATGGATTTCATAATTGAAGATGAAATAGGGTTAACTTGTTTTTGGAAGGCTTGTATCAAGTGCTACAAAAATGCTCTGTTTCGCCAGAATTGAGTGTTAATGTATCAGTTTTTTATTTCTATTTTGACTTTTGAATTCTTTTTAACTTAAAGAGGTGAATGTTTTGCAATAACTGAATGTTAATGTATCAGTCGAATTTGTTTGTTTGATGTATTCTTGTTACATGCATTGTTTGGGATGAGGCAGGGTTGGTAGGCAAGTTGTGAACATCCCATCTTTCTTGGTGAGGGTTGACTCACAGAAGCACATTGACTTTTCACTTACAAGTCCCCTTGGTGGAGGACGCCCTGGAAGAGTTAAGAGAAGGAACCAAAAGGCTGCTGCTAAGAAGGCCGCAGGCGGAGATGGAGACGAGGAAGATGAGGATTAGGCTATTAATTATCTCTTTCTGTATTGCATTTACACTTTGTGCAATTACGTGCCTAGATTATCGATGGAGATGAGGAAGATGAGGATTAGGCTATTACTTATCTCTTTCTGTTATACATTTTCATCCTAGGTTCCTTGTTTGGGATTTTGCTTCACATATTATTCTTTTGATCTTAAATATCAAGATTTTGTTTTAAAAGTTTTCACCTAATTTTCAAATATTTTAAAGAATAATAAATATTTTAAAGAATAAAGATTAAAGGAGTTTATACCACTAAAATCTTTACAAATACTTCTACTATTATAATTATAAAAACAGTTACATTTTATTTCCAAATCATCTTTTATATATATAGTAATTCATAAAAATGTAAGAAATTTATTATAAACATAAATATAATATATATACTTATGCTGTAATAATTTTAATCCATTTAATATATCTTCTATTTACGGATATAGTAAATTTAAAATAATTATTTTATTGAATTTTCTTTATTAAACTTAACTACTTTATCATTATTATTATATGTTTTATTAATATTATTCATCTCCATGTTATTTGTCTCTTATTTCTTACTCTTTCGCATAAGAATAAATATATTTATTAAATTAATTTTTTTTTCACACTACTTTATGCAAAAAATATATATTATAGAAATTAAACTTCCTATAAAAAGTAAGAATTCCTTCTTACAATCTATTATTAAAATTCAATAGTTTTAAAATAAAATTATTTTCTTAAAGCAACAAAAAACATATAATCCATATATTAATTAACAACCAAAATTAAATAGAAAAAAGAAAAAATATTATTTACCATGACAAGCAAACTAAATCAAGTTTCCAATTTAATAATGATTCTCCAATTTAAATGGTAAACTTCTTCAACAAAACATTATTTACAAAGTTTTGTTTTTTTAAATAAAATTGAAGTACCAGGAAATATTATTAGGAAATTTACTATAGTATTTAGCAATAGAATAAACTCTATTTGGAAGTTAAAAATTGAGTTCGTGCACTAAAGATTCCTTACTTACTGTTGGGCCAAGCTCTCACGGGTTTTCTTTTGGTACCACTCCAAAAGGCCTCTTACCATTAAAGATATCTATGTGTATATAAACCCATGACCAATCCTTCTTTTACTCAATGTGGGACTTTGTTTGCACTTCAACAGGGTCATAGTACAGAGAAGTGAGCATGATGAGAAGTTCACCGGGGAATCATAGGCCAATGCATTGAGATCAGTGATGTTGGAAAAAACTTATAGAAATGAAGCAAAGGAAATGAGTAAAATTAGGGGTGGGCAAATGAAACGTACTAAACTACAATATAAACTGAACTGAATTACTAACTGAATTGTAAATTGTACTAAACTACAATATAAATTAAACTGAACTATTAACTGAATTTAAATTGTACAAATTACAATATAAACTGAACTGAACTACTAACTGAATTGTAAATTCTACTAAACTACAATATAAACTAAACTACACTACTAACTGAATTGTAAACTGCACTAATTTTAACTACTATACAATTTTTAGAGGAAAAATACTTTTATTAGAAAAAAAAAACTCACCTGAGTATATAAATTAATTAGTTTATGTACAAATTTATTTGTAAAATTTCATCTCATTAATTTTTAAGGTATAAATTACATGTAGTTTATAGAAAAAAGAAACTTTTTTTTTATTTTTCTTCCATAAATATTTCTGGATAAAGCTAATGCGACCTACTAGTTTAAAAAGTATATAAATAGAATCGAAAATAAAAGTAATATATTTATTACAATTTATATGAACTTCATCTGATACCAAATGCGTAAAAAGAGAATGTTAACAATCAAATAGTTAAATTTAATTTTTTTTTAATTAACATATAACAAATTAAATTTAAAGATAAATTAACTCAACGTTTTTTCACTTTTGTAACAAAGTAGACCATTTCTTTTAATAAATTTACTTGTAAATAATTACATAAGAGAAAAAATTTAAAAAAAAACTATAGTTATTTTAGGACGAAGTGATTTTTTAACGTAAGACAATACAGTTAACTGCAGTTAACTGAACCGAAAATTTATTAAGTTCAGTTTTTAAAAACTGAACCATAAAACAATATATTTAAGTTATAGTAAAAATGCTTCAATTCTTTTTAATATAATAAAGTACAATTAACTATAGTACAGTACAATTCAGTATTTTTTGCCTAGTCCTAAGTAAAATATTTTGGGACAAAGAACTACACCAAAAATATGCAAATGAGTTTGTTGAATATATGAAAATCCATAGGCCCGATTATCCTTTCTGCTATTCTATTTTATCATACAAAATAGGTGAGTTTTTGTTGTGCTATTTCTTTTTCTATTTGTGCTAATATCTTATAAATTTTATATTACATAGTCTTCGACGAAGGTGTTATACCTAATTATCATATTACACAGTCTGCTATTATCTTATATTATGGATTAACATTTTACCTAATTAAAAAACATGTAGGTTGAGGTATAAAGTATCAATTATAATAATTAGTTTTAAATTGTAATATTTAGTCTTTATTAACTAATTTTTGTATATTTATGTTTAATTTGATTGTTAGTGTTAAATATCAATTATTATAATTGATATTATAATAATTGATATTAAATTGGTGGAGTTTATTTCCTTTTAACTCTTTCCAATTATGTTATCAATTTGTATATTTATACTGTTGTAATTCAATGATCAAATCAATTCATCCAAAATATTTTTTTATATAAAGACCCTAGCATCCGAGATTAAATTCGTATCATTGAGAACAATCACTTGCTAAAAAATAAAAGTCAATGGTTTGGTGTCTTGTTCTTTTTTTTTTTTAAATATGTCATCAGCCAGGATATTTCAAAGTTTTTGTTATGGTTGATTATTTGTATTAGATGCTTAAGTTTTAAGTTTGTTGTTATTGGTTGAGTTGGTTTGTGGTGATGGAAACCTAGTGGAGATCCATCCATGGACCAATAACTTTAATTTTAATAATTATTTTAATAATTATTTTAATTTTTTATAAATAAGCTTTTTACTTTTATAAATTAATTTTAATAATTATTTTTAATTTTTTACTCTTTATAAATATTTTTACAATTAAATATAACATTAACAATTATCATTTTATATTATATTAATAACTAGGGGCATTTTGATAATTTTTAATTTCTACCTATTAAATAAATTTTTAAAACTGTTACATCAATCAAATCCTACACTAATCCTCACAAACTTTATCTCTAAATCCACTCTCAAATATTTTTAAATCCACTCAAATAAACACAAAAAATTTACCTTCAAATCCTCTCAAATTCATTCAATCACTCTCTCCCAAATCATCTCCCTCAATCACTCCAAGTAAACACACCCTAAAGCATACAAAATTACTCATGACTATTGCTTTATTCTCATCCAAAATAAAGTACATATACAATGTCACTTTTAACTAAGTACATAATAATATTGCTCTTAACGATACAACTAAATTTGTTTAAAGGTTACAAACAACTATGAAAGAGATAATTTCAATATAAACTCTTTTTTTTACTCTAAACTAACTTCACACAATAAAGATTCAAAGAAAGATATCTCTTTCTTAAAGTTGTCTGTAAAGAAACATTTCATCTAAGCATTTAATTTTTTTTTATTCTTTCACAATCAGCATAGTTAATGTAAAATGTATAAGAGATTAATCTTTTCTTCTAAATAGAACGACATCTATTTGTAGACATCCATGTTTTCTAATTATCCTACCAAAATTTCAAAACATATTTTGTCATTTTCTTTCATACTATAAGTATTTTTTTAAAAATTTCATATTTCTCAAAAAAATAAAATTATTCAAAATATCTAAAGCTTACCCTCTTTTATTGTGAATTAAAAGAAACCTACACTACAAAATATAAGTCTAAATAAAATGCCATTTAAAAACATAAATTCTAATAAAATTAGCTTCTCATATAAGTTTAAATAAAATTTCAATCAAAAGCATAAATTAAAAGTTCAGTTTCTCTGTATGACATCAGTGTAAATAAACCTAATAAAACATAAATATAGAAAAATACAATAAATTAGATTACGCAACATCTCCTAGATATATACTATATATACCGTTAATTGAACCATTATAAATAAAGTATTAAGCAAATCTCCTGATATGAAATATACTCAGGTATATCAATACCATGTAGTTACAATTCTGTCCATCTTTAAAATTTTTAAAAATATACATAAGTCACTTAAACTTTTATATCATATAACAAAATCAAGGATATATTGTATATTCTATATTTATGTATATCACTCCAAAACATAGGATTTCAAATACAATCCTTCGCTTACTAACTAAAATCACCTCCACTTATAATATCATCTATTTACACCACAAAATCGATCATTACAAAAGAAGATACAAATGCAAACAATAAAAGAGAGTAAGGTAGTAATAACTTAAGCATACATAAAAGTTTATGGCATAAAGATCTATAACAATAATCTAACAATCAAATTAACAAACACAACAATCCACACATCATAACACAATTTCTCATCCATATTCACAAACATAACATAGAGTCGATTATCCAGATTAATATATTCACTTAGACTCTAAAAGCTATGTTTTGTCGTGTAAAATGAGATCTGTAGTGTTACAATTTCAGTAATGATACATGGTCTTTCTCTCTTTCATGACAAAGTGAGTTTATTTATAGTCTAAAAGAAATAAAGTCCACGACTCCAAAACCAATTATAAGAATCTCCTTTGCTTTTCACTAACTAGACTCCTTCTTATACACAAGTTTGAAAATCTATAACAGTATAAGGATAAGTTTCAAATAGTGTCCATAGTAAATGCGTAAAACTAAACTTCATTCATCCTTTTGAATTATATGACCATATAATTCAAACAACATTTAATCCATATATAACATTCCTGAAACATGATAACACCTCATTGAATCATTCAAATCCACCACATGCATAACCTCCTCATCAAATCACATATCCACAAAACCTTCATTCTCACAAGAATTTTTTATATTTCAAGATATAACAAAAATACAAATCAGCGCAAAGCAATCCACCAAAACATCAAATAGAAAAGTTCTTCACAAAAGAGAAACTTAAAATGGAACAATTGTAAGAGACCTCAAATCAAAGATCTAATAGTCGAAACCATAAATCATATGTCTATGACCTACTGTTAAAATTTCAGCTTGATTCAATGTTAACAAAACATAAATCCAAAATTTTTTGAGATGACTTGGAGCAAGAAAACATAACTCACAATAAGAAAACTTCTTTGTCAAAATCAATTTTGGCACTCGCTCAACGAGCTATTTGCTCGCCCAATGAGTCTGTGTAACGTAGAAACTCAAATTTTGCAATTTGATAGTGTTCAACACAAACCAAAACCTCCGCACATGTTTCAATCCATCTACTAACATGCGAAAAATAATTAAAATCACCAATTTTAGTTGTAACAAGCCAAAATCACAAGTTTTACAACATAGGATTCCAACATTTCTAATATCTATACCAGTGAGTATCCATTACCAAAAAAAAAAGTTCAAATTAAAATTTATTTTATATTTTATTAGGTTAATTTTAATTTGTATTTAATTTAATTTATGGGTTAAATATGTTTTTGATCTTTTAACTTTCAGTGAAAATTTGAATTAATTTATTTTTGAAACTTTTGTTCAATTTAGTCCGCAACTTTAGAAATGTATGAATTTAGTTCTTTTAACCAAATTGTGTTAAGTTCACTTGACATTTCAAACATATTTTATGATAACATTTGAGTTATTTACACTGTTTGATGCATTTTATATTCAATGTTAGTTAAAAAACACGTTTAAAAAAATCAAATGAACTTAATAAAAATTGGTTAAAAGGATTAAACTCATGTAGTTTTAAAGACGAGGGACTAAATTAGTCCAAAATTTCGAAGATGAACTAATTTCAATTTTCACTTAAACATAAGAAACCAAAAACATATTTAACCCTTCATTTATATTATATTTTATATTTTTTATAATTTTATTTTAAAAATTTATAAAATACCTCTTTTAAATTTACGTGGATATTCACCGAATACCTAAGGATTTAAAAAAAATTGTGAATAATTTTTAAATGGATATCCAACTAATTATAAAATAGATAATGAATTGAATTTTTTTTTGTTGCGAATCAAGTAACAGTTATCTACTATTAATGTCTAACCTAATGTCATCCCTAGTTCAAATTCGCAAAAAAATTTCTTTAGTGGTGGTGCAAACAAAAATATAGAGGTGTAGAAAAAAGAAACCTTTTCTTTTAGCCTACTAATTTTTAATTTTTATTTTTTTATTTCATTGTATAGAAATAGACACTTTCTTTTTGTACCCCATAAGTTTGACAATACTAATTTTACCCTTCTGTGATAAATTTAGGCAATGAATGTGTCTGATCTTTGTATTGTGGTGGTAGTTGTAGGTAGCTGGTGGTGGTTGGCCTTGTAAATGCTTTTTCAAGGAGTCTCTTTGGTTTTTGTTTTTCAGTTGTGGATTGGACAGTCCAAAACCTTCAAAATTAATTTTTTATTTTATAATTTAGAATTCAAATTGTATTATATCTATACATTCAGAATTGTTTAAAATGTAATTTTAAATCCATAAATATAAATAATATATTTCAGATCCTATAATTCAATAAAGTCTTCTGTATACACATACTAAACCTTTGATAATATATTAAAAAAAAAATAGTCAATTTACATAGTGTGGCTAAAATATATTTATGAGACATCTGGGCTTAATTTGATTATGGGTTTGAACATGAAATAACTATTAAAGATTTAATCTTATTTAAAACTGGACCAACCATGACTATAGCAAAAACACATTAAAATGTTAAATTATATATATTTTGGTATCTATTGAAAGGATGACGAGAAAGAAGAAGGAAGCATCCTTTCTTGCATTCTTAAATGAGAGGTACTACTTGATACAAATAAGACCTAGCAAAATAACGTTGGTTAAGTAAAATAATATTCAACCACCCTCCATCTTTGAATTTTTAAACCTTCAAGGAACGGGTCACGGAACCATATGAAAACTCGTCTTTGAAATATCGTGTCTTATGAAATTGTTAAGGGTATGAAGTTAGTACTTAGTCTTTATAAATTTTAAAATATCCCAAAATATTTAATTAAATTAAGTCAAATATTAGGAATATTATTATTTAATGAATTTAGCAGACCCCGAGAGAATTTAGCGCTAAAAGGAAAACAAAATAGAAGAGAAGGGTAAAACCGTCAAAAGGTGAATTTGAGGGTTGAATCTCTTGGCTTCAGCGTCGTTTGGAAGAAGCACCAAGTAGCGTTTGCGCCCGAGAGAAATTTTCATTGGTTTGTTCATTCGTGTTTAAAAGCAATTGAAGAAGAAGAAGAAGAGGAAGCGATCGCATGAAAAATTGAAGGATGAAGGGATGGGATGGGATTCAATCTTCTTTATCTTCTCGATCGAGTTCCACGTTGGGCCATCAAGCTTCCTCTCGGTTGGGCCAGCAAGCTTCCTCTCGATCTGTTCGACTCGGCCGAGTTCAGCCTCAGGCTCCGACTCACCGGACCATCTTCTGCAACGATCGCGAGGCCAATTTTCCTATCCGATTCAAGGTTCAACCGTTTCCCTCTCCGGTTTATTATTTCTTGTTTCATTTCTTGTTTGTTTTTTTGTGGTTGGTTGATGCTTTTGCCTGATTGTCTAGTGGTTGAGGATGCTTGTTCAGTGTTTGCTTGAGCGAGTTTCTTGATTGTGGAAGGCAGGGTTAGTGATAGGGTGATTGCTTTTTTCTTAATGTTTAGTTTAGTCAAATATCGATGGTTGGTTCGGCATGAGCTTTGGTGAATTGATCTTTCTGTTCATTAGACTAGTGAGTTTTGTTTGATCTTTGAAATGGTTTTAAGAGTTTATCTGTGTAAGTGCTTTTTTGGACTTCGAAACTCTCATATTAACTTATATTTTGTTTTTACGGGATCTATCCCACGAAAGAAGAGGGTCTAATAAAACCTTTAGGGTTTGCTTGAGGAGGATGCCTATTCAGTCAGTTAGAGTCTGTGAAATGAAATACATCCACATGGGCGTTTGAACATTTCAAATTGCAATCAAATGGAATCACGAGAAACAGGAATAGGGACTACTTGGTCTTGGCATTTTACTTTTCTTTGAAGGAGATGCTTAGTTGAATGTTTCGATTATGAGGTGATGTGAGATTCGAGTGGCTGCATCAATGTTCGACAGCAAGTTGTGGTAGCTCCTACTGTAAAATTGAGATGATGGTAGGACCTTGCCTTAGGTGATTTGAGCATGTATAGAAAATACCTGTGGAAGCCAAGGTAAAAAAACAGATCAGATGAAGGTTACCCGTAATTCTAGAAGCTTAATATAAGTGAAACAATTAAGACAGATTCAGTGGCCAATGTTCATTTATAGACACGCTTTGCATCTGAACTCTTTGCTGTCTTTTGATTCGTATATTTAATTCCACCAAAGTTGTCATCGTGATGTGTGCTAAAATGGCACTATCCTGTTGCATCACGTCTGTACACTGCTCAACTGAAGCAATCACATCACAGATTGTGGTCATGCTTGAAGTGGTGCAAGTTGCAGCCACGTTTGTGTATATTTTGTTGCACTTACACACAGTGACTTTGGTTTATGGTGGAAAACCCTAGTCTGCTCCTACAATACTATGTTATCTAAGGTTTATTTTTGGGGATAATTTTGTGATTTTGCTTCACTTATTTGGGGTTTGGAATTGAAGCCCTATTGTAAAACAATCGTGTACCCTTTTGTTTCTGCAACATGACTTATTATTCATTGGTGCAGTCTCGTAGTTTCTGATGTTTTCAGCACCTTCCTCATGTCTCGTAGTTTCTTTTATTTAGTTCTCTCTCTCACCGTTCCCTGTTCTCTCTTAGAGATTGTTCTACTCTTTTGTTTCATATTCAGAGTCTATTTTCTTCTTCCCTCTTATTTCTCTTTGCCTACAATTTCAGAATACTCAAGCCAGCTGGGAGCACGAGGTGCTACCTTATGTTCTTTGCCACCTTTATTGCTGGTGGTTAGATCCAGCCCTCTTGTTTGAAACCTTCTCTTGGCTTGACTGTTTTCTTCCTTGATAATTGTATGTGCTTTCGTCATCTCTATCAGATGTTGTTTGAACCTTACCTTTGTCCCAGATGAAGTCTTGTTCTATCTATGGTCAGGTGCAGTTTGGTTTTTATATTTGTCCCAGGTGCAGTCTCCCTCCCATCTTTATCTCATTGCAGTCTGGACTCTGTATTCACTTCTTAAGTCCCATATGCTTTGTCCTTTTCCTCAGCCACTATAATAATTGCGGAATATTTGCTTTTAGTGTGCTAGATTCTGATCAACAAGCTTTAAAGATTAGTAAAGTTTAGCTTGAGGGTTAGCGTTAGAATATTTAGAAAATACATCATAAAATATTTTTATATATTTTAGAATATTTTAGGTTTTTGTAACTTTTGTTTTTAATTAGAAAATGCAAATTGCTTTAATTTTGTGTTGTTTTTCTTAAGGTTTGTATAGTAAATATAAAAAACATAGAAAAGTTGTTTTCTCATAGTTCCTTACAGAAACTTTTGAAGATTAGGAATAATGTGTACTTTTAATAATTAAAAATGGAAACAGAAACATTTTTCAAACCAAATATGCCCATTGCTGAACTCTTAGGAGTGTTTTCCTTATTTCATTATATTTCCTAGTTAATTAGGAATCTGGTATTTAGAATAAATAGGGATCGATGCTCTTTGTATTTTGCAACACATCATTAGATGAAATATATCAATAAAATACTCTATTATTTAGAGTGTTCTCTCTATTTCATGCATTACTTAAATCCCTACAATTCAATTGGAAAGAATGGTATTTGACGTTGTTTTGAAGATTTTGTTACATTTTCATTCATTGAGTCTGTATGGAAAAACTTTTCTAAAAACACTTATAGGAGAAAAAAGCAAGAATAAAAAACTAAATAAACTTGTCCGTTAGCTAAAATTAGCATATGCAGAATTTAAAAATAAAAATTTATAGAAACTACGAGAGAACCTCTATTTATTATTTATAAATAAGCCAATTTTAACTTCTAGAGAAACTTATTTCATTTTCCCTTATTCTTCTGTTGTCAAAGTGTTTATTTTTCCTGAATGAATTTAGTTTTCGTGGGAAAGGGCTTAAAAATCAGGATTTTACCTTATCTGAGAAGTGTGAAATGAACTCAGCTAAGAGATATAGCTGTGTAATAGCTAACAGCTCTAAGACAACATGTACAAATGTTTCGTACACAAGTATACCCTTTTATAGGAGGGGAGGTAAAGATGGCAAGTTTGCAAATAGTTCAAGTTTGCAAATTTTATAATTCATATTAATGATCCATATAAATGTCAAGTGATCTTTTATTGAGTCAACCTGTAATGCTGTAAGAAACTTAACAATTCAAAAATTAGCACATACATTTCATTATAAGGCATAAAACATAAATGCCAAAAGCTAATTGTAATATACCAATCTTAGAATGTAGATGTCTAATCTAAAAAATGTGCCACTCTGTGAAGAATGGTGTGTGACTGTGGGTTCAAACAAGAATGGTGAGTTGGCTTGGACTTCAAACAAGCAAGAAAGCAAAGCCAAAAAGAGAAAATACCCACCCTTGTACAGCAAAATGAGGTTCAGATAGAGGAAGAATGGAGGAAGGCCAAAGTTTTCAAATTGACATCGTAAATCATCAAATTATTTTTGAGTCTTTAATTGTTATTTTGTATCGAATCATATGATTCAGGTACAATGAAAAAATACTTCAAATCTACCATATAGAAGATATATAATTCTCAGTGCAAACACTTCAAAGTAGAAATAGATAGAATAGCGTAGGCATAGGCCTAAACAAAATTGTTAGTCATATCTAGGTTTATGAAGTCTTTATTTTAGAAGAATGAAAAGACAACAACTAAATACTTAAGTAGAGTACATGCATGGAATAAGTGAAACAGATAAATAGCTAAATAGAGTATATCCATTGAATAAGTGAGTGACAAATAAAGGTGGAATAATCAAATAGGACAAGTTGACAAGTGTTTTTGGAATTTCCTTTTCATCTACAATTTTTTGCTTGACTTTATTTTTTTGGGAATTGGTTACAAAGTAAAAACCTATTGTGAATCTTATTGGGGATACGAAATTTCATAGATTCATTCATGTATAGTAAGATACAAAGTCATTTAAGATTTATCTTGTGATAGAAATTGGTAGGTAGCCAAAACGTATTGTATCAAAATATTCAAATTGTGAATCATATAATATTGTGATAACTATAAGACAAACTAATTGATCTAGCATGGGTTTAACTACACCAATTGATTGCATTATTCCATTTTTCTTGACATTTAACATTGAACTAGGGTGCGGATAGCGGTTGACAGCGGTTTAGAAAATTTTGTAGTGCTTTTTCTGAATAACAGGCATAAGTATATTTTTGACTATGGAAAAGAGTAATGTAATCTCATTTATAGGAAATAAAATGCAAAAGAATGTATTATATTGAATCAAAAGGTGATTAGGACTGGTAGTATAATCATTGAATTGTATAATTAGATATATGATATGGTGGTTATATTCATTTGAAATCTCTTTAATTGATATGAAGGAAGTCAAACTCTTGTGAAGCATAAAAAAGGATATTGGTAAGTGGATTTTTATTTCCAAGGCAATGTTGTTTCTACCAGTTCGGGACTTTTAGATTATCTGGGATGGAAGAATTCACATAAAAAGCTTGTGATGTATAAGATTGCCCATTATTATTGGCCAGACATTTGAAAATAACAGTTCTATGAAATTTTCCTACTTTTTTCTAGTTTTCTTTAAACAGTATATCAACTGAAATTCAGTCAAGAAAGTCAGCGCAGTTTGCCTATTTAACTGATCAATGTGAAATCAAATCGATTCTAGTTTCTGTTTTTTGTAATTTCAATAATTTCTTGTTTGATTTATAATGTATATTTCACATACCCATTTTTAGTAATTTTAATTAGTTAATTTCCACTGTGACAGGGGAATTCTATATCAACCACCAAATATAACTTCTTCACCTTTTTGCCAAAAGGACTATTTGAGCAGGTAAGTTACTCCAAGCTTCTGATTTTAAAGAGCATGTCAGACGCAATTGATTTCCAGTGTTCAAACAATGAAAAGTTTCTTACGTACATGAGTTGTTAGTTACATTTTTTGGAAACTATTATCTTTATTATTTTATGAAAGTATAGATTGTGACTCTTTTAGTTGGCACATTTTTGCAAATTTGATTTATTACCAGTGTTGTTAAAATCGCAAGTAAGACCGTAAACTTGCACAATCCTGCGAGTTTGGAGTACCATTGGAACCAGTTCAAGGTTCCACCTTCCATGGTTACCAAAACGGAATCTAGTTTCTCCAAATTTGCAACCAAAATAAATCTGAAATAATGTTCGACAAGACTAATCCATCCATATTCGTCATCCTCTGAGAAATTGAAAATTCCAATTTTCTGCCTCCCAATCTCTGTCGTACTCCCTTCCCATTTGCCATTGATCATTGATTGACTCAGAAACCTGCCTTGATCTCTCTCAACTGTTTGATGATCGTTTACATCGAGAAAGGCCACATGAGTCTCTTTGACTGCGTTCCAGAAGCAGGTGTTGGATCTCTGTCAACTGAGATTGACTCTCATTCCTCAATTCTAGCATGCTGGGTTCTAAATGTTCTACCATGGTCTCCATAGTTGCTCTGATACCAATTGATGGGGTACCAAAAGATAACCAGAACAATACTGAAGATTCAATGTATAAGGAAATTCAGATCTGTTGCAAAGTGATACAAGATCTGATCAAAGGAAAACTGCAGACAGAAATACAGAAGGAAAAAGTATAATACTGGACTGTTAAACCGTGCCTGTTCTCTCATGAAAATCCTTGTCCACTTTTTACCTCCCTTTTCTGATAGTCTCCCGCCTTATATATCCATTACCCACAATCCCTCTCTTTCATAAGCAACTTGATCTATATTCTACACCAATAATGAAGGGGGATATGTTTGTAATTGTTTTTTTTGCTGTACATATTTTCTTACAATTTTACTTGTTATGGTTCGATAATTGTTTTTTTATCATGATAACTGTTCTAATAATTGAATTTTTTAATTGTATTAACTGTTTTCTATAATCATAATAAATGTGGACACAGGCCTGATAATGCATGTATTTCCATGAGTAACTGATTATAGGCTTTCTCTCTATCCTCATCTTCCTTGGAATATTTCCCATTTTTCTTATATAATATTTACAAATTTTCCTTTCTATTTGAACCTCAGACAGATTTGTATTTTGGGTCTGATCATGAACATTTAATATCTGGTTGGTATGTTTAGATTGATGTTTGTTTGGAGGGCCAACCTCAAGACATGTGAGGCATTCTTTACACTGCTGCTGATTATAATTTTAAGTCATTCTATTTCTTCCTATATCAGCTTTATCATCATTAGTGTACGTTACAAATTCATGTAGCTGCAATCAAATTTCCTTTTGATTTATTTGCTCATAAAGAAAAATGAGATTGTTCTTGTGCTCAACAATATGTGGGATGGCAACTTTTGCTCTAATTAATATGGCATTATCAGTTGTGTAATTTTGTATATCATTGACTGATGTTAAATGATGTTTGTAAGTGTGTATCCTTTGTCACATTATCAATATTTTTATGTTACATAGAAGATAACAGTTCCTGTTTGTCCTGCAGTTCAGACGAGTGGCTAATCTCTACTTTCTTACAATCTCAATTTTGTCAACCACACCTATTAGGTATGTATTTGCTAGTCAACTTAACAGTGAGGTTATTTTGCAACTTGTGAGCATTATTGAGATAAGTGAGCTATCAGTACTCACTTGAGTAGTGCAGTTCCTTCTTAATTTTTCATGAAAAATTGTTCAGTTGTTTGTTATTTGTATGGTGAAGTTGGTAGTAGTTCCTAATCATTTAGGTACATTTTAGTATTTGTATGAATAAGATATACTGTGGCGGTATTGTATCTTAATCTTCCTGATTGATCTTGATGTGGGAATTTGTTTGGCATGTGTGGTTGATATGATTGGACAGCTAACGGTTTAAGATTTAATGGGTTGTGCTCTGGATTTTCTTTGGTTCATTCATTATAGAAACTGGTGCTTTGAAGGATAATTAGGTAATCTGAGGATTAGGATACTTTATAAGGCACTGGGCCTACTTGTGAAAAATACAGAGCAATTAGAGTGAATTTGAGAGTGTATCTCTCCCTCTCTTAGGGTTTCGTATGTATAATAGTTTGGGTACATTAGATACAATATCAGATACAATGCATGAGAGGAAATAGAAGAGAATTCTAAAAGATACTTCTAGGAACTAGGTCCAATACAAAGCGCATAACACCTAACAATAAATCCTATTAAAGATTATTTATTCTTACACTATCTCTCAAGCTGGAGTATACAAATTGTATGTACCAGTTAGAAACAAATAAGTTTGATCTGGGGACCTCTCAAGTTTTTTGTGAATACATCTACAAGTTGATCATTTGATCCGACAAACTTGGTGCAAGTTTGTTTGGGCAACAACTTTTCTTGAATAAAATGGCAATAAATTTCAAAGTCTTTAGTTCTCTCATTGAACACTGGATTGGAAGCAATGTGGACCTGGTTATCGCAATAAATCTTCATTGCTTAAATGTTACAAAATCTAGTTCTTATAAGAACATTTTTATCCGTAAAAGCTCGGGCGAGAGATACCATTGCTTTATACTTAGCTTCATAAAAGGATGGGGCAACAACATTTTGCTTCTTACTTTTCTAAGAGATAATATTTCCTCCAAAACATAATATCCTGTAGTAGAGTGTCTATCCACAGGAGAGCTAGCTTAATCAGTGTCACAATATCCAAAAATTTGGGTATTGCCTTTATCTTCATAAAGTAGTCGTTGTCTTGGAGGCACTTGAAAGCATTAATATGAAAGAAAGAAGATTTTATTCAATTGATTCATTTGAAATAGTACATCAACTTCTATATATAGAGAACTCAAACCCTAAAGTAATAATTACACGAGATCTCTAGAACCTTCTAACAACTTCTAGTAATACATTTAATGTCCTTCCAACAACTTTTAGTAATGCTTTTAATATCCAACTAACAACACTCCCCCTCATTCTAGTGAATGGATATCTATAATTTCCAACTTGCATGTGAGATCATGAAATTACTTAGTGGGAAGACCTTTTGTAAATAGATCTGCTTACTGAAGTCCAGATGGGATGTAGGATGTAGTGATAAGGCCATTATCCAGTTTTTCTTTAATAAAGTGTCGATCTATCTCTATTTGTTTGGTCCTATCATACTGAACTGAAGTGTGAGCAATGCTAAGAGCTGGCTTGTTATCACAAGAAAGGATCATTGGTTCTTCACATGCCACAAAATTATTTAGAATAATTCTCATCCATAACAATTCACACACCCCTTTGCAACAACATTTTGTTTCTTCTCCATTTCACCAAATTTCCACCCAAGAACATGCAATATCCGGAGGTGGACTTCCTATCTATGACAGAGCCTGCACTAGACTTTTTCCTCTAATTGTCTATGCAAGAAAACATTTATCACATCAAATTGTTGCAATTCCCAAACTAAAATAAGTTGTCAATGAGAGAATGATTCTAATTGTATTCATCTTTGCCATTGGAGCAATTCTCTCCTCATAATCATCACCATAAGTCTGAGTAAATCCTTTAGCAACTAATCTTGCTTTGTAACGTTGTAATGTGCCATTAGATTTATACTTTACATTATAAACCCATATGCATCCTACTACCTTTTTATCCAGTGGCCTGTTAACAATTTCCCACGTTTGGTTCTTTTCTAAGGCACTCATCTCTTCATTCAAGGCCTGAAGCCATCTCTCATCCTTCAATGCTTGAACTGAAGTAGGGACTCTAATTGCATCAATGGCAGAGAGGAAAGTCTGGGTTGCATAGATAGGTTTTTAGTGGTCACAGAGTAGAAATAGGATACTTGGTACAAGACCGAGTTTCTTTCCTCAAAACAATGGCCAAGTCATCAAGATCAAGTTCAAAATTAATATTCAAGGAATTTTCCAAAGGTTCAACTATGTCAGAAGAAGGAGAACATACCTCTGGGTCAGAAGATTGGTGTTGTTCTTGGAACAGGTTAGGTTGCTTTTGTTTTAGGATAGAAAAGAGAAAAGGCCAAAGAGATATTACCAGAAATATAATCAGATGCACTTGAGTCAACAATCCATGGATTGACTCTCCATAGATTGTGAAATGCTCGATGTTGACAAGGAATTTTCCAAAGGTTCAACTGTGTCAGAAGAAGGAGTACATACCTCTGGGTCAGAAGATTGGTGCTGTTCTTGGAACAGGTTAGGTTGCTTTTGTTTTAGGATAGAAAAGAGAAAAGGCCAAAGAGATATTACCAGAAATATAATCAGATGCACTTGAGTCAACAATCCATGGATTGACTCTCCATAGATTGTGAAATGCTCGATGTTGACAAGGAATTTTCCAAAGGTTCAACTGTGTCAGAAGAAGGAGTACATACCTCTGGGTCAGATGATTGGTACTGTTCTTGGAACAGGTTAGGTTGCTTCTGTTTTAGGATAGAAGAGAGAAAAGACCAAAGAGATATTACCGAAAATATGATCAGATGCACTTAAGTCAACAATCCATGGATTGACTCTCCATAGATTGTGAAATGCACGATGTTGACAAATTAGAAGTTGTAGATGATTGGGCTAGGCGGTTGGATTTCAACCTTAAGTATGCCTGATATCCTTCATTAGAGAACTTTTGCACAAATCCTTCTGATTTGGAAATATTGGCTTTATAGTCAGGAAAGCCATGTAATGAGTAACAATTTTCTTGAGTGTGGTCCCTTAATTTACAATATGTGCATTGACAACAACTTCTACCACCATGCCCTCCTCTAGTGCCATGACTTCCTTTTCCATGAGAAGAAACCATGACAGAAGACTCAACAATCTCTTGAATATTTCTATTCTTAGGGGATGGAACACAAAGTTGTGTTATCAAGTTTTCCATAGAAGGGAGTTCTTGACCAGTTAAAATTTGATCTCTAACATGATCAAATTCTGGATTCATTGGTCGGAGGATCATAACCACATAAAACTTATCCAACTTCTTTTTAATTTCTTCTAATGAGTCCATTTCTAAGAATATCTTTAATTCCTCAACTGTTGATTGAGCTTCCTCTATAAAAGTCATATGTCATTGTCAGACAGCTTTAGAGAAGCCAATCGATTAGTCAAATGATAAAGGCATTGGATATCATTTACAAATATATTCTGGGCCTTTATCCAAAAGGAATAGCATGTTTTGAAAGACGGAAGTGTACTCAATATCTGGCTCTATTGGTTGCCTAAGTAGAGCACAAAGCTAAAAATTAGTTTTCTTCCACTGTTGAATTTGGTCCCGTGGCACTTACATCTTCTTCTAAGTGATTATGGAAACCTTGGCCAAGGAATCAAAGTTCCATTGAGGCAGACCAAGACATGTAATTTTTTCTATTTAATTTTGCAGAAGTTATGGAAGGAGCCCGATAAAAAGATGATATAGCCTTGATAGACATGATGAGTGGGACAGAGGTAAGGACAATCTAGAATGCAGCAGAGAAGAGAAAACGAAACACAACCAGGGGTTTAGTAGAGAGAAACCTAGAAGACCCACCAAATGACCTCAAAAGAAGGAACAAAGGGTGGAAATGGGCTCAGGATGCTTTGATGAGCCAAACGATGGTGGTCAGGAAAGGATTTGACCACCAGACAGTAGCGTGTGAGACTCATGTCTAGGGCAATAGCGATGGTGAATTGCACATGGCTGTGTGTCAGAGGAAGTTTGGTGGCTTGACCACCGGGTTGGGTTGGGTTGCGTTGCTTGAGGCGCTCCAAACTTGTGTTAGAAGATGAATATCCTGTAGTGAAAGGCGGTAGACCATGACAAATAACAAGAATAGTGACAATTACTTTTATAGTGACAAGTGGAGTGGGACTGACCTGTTCTGATACTAATTTGAGAAAAATATAGAAGAATTTGAGGGAATTTCAGAATGTATCTTCCCCTTTATTAGGGTTTCATATCTATACTAGCTTGGGATACATCAGATATAATGAATGAGAGGAAATAGAAGATAATTCTAAAACATACTTCTAGGAACTAGGTCCAGTAGAAAGTACACCACCTAAAAGTAAATCCTATTAAAGATTATTTATTCTAACACACATGAATAAGGGTCCGATACACATGAATAAGGGTCCGATTTGTGGCTATTATAAAGTTATGAAGAATACTTGTGAGACTATGACACTGAAATTTGAGTTTGGGGAAAATTAAGCTAGAAACGGCTACAATTTTGGTGCTTTAGTTTCTGTTTTTTCTCATTAATGGAATATTCTCTGCTTTGCTTGAGTATTTTGATTGATAATGTAAATTAAGTTGGGATTATTGAAAAGCTCTCTAAAAGATATTTTATGTTTGAAATTTCAAACAAAGGAATTATACTTATTTTGTTGGGATGTAATTTTCCCATTCAATATTATTGTTCTAAGGATGTCATTATAGTTGCTATGTGATTAAAAGTGTATGAGAGAAGAAAGAAGAAGGGAGGGAACTAAGAGCAGGAAAAGTGGTTAGTTAGTTAGTAGAGGGGGGTCAGGGGGAGTGATACTATAAATAAGAATCAGTTTGCGGAAGGGGGGAATTTAATTCTTTTGTACATTTGAATATAGACTGGATCATTGTTCCAGTAGAGGGAGTGAGGCTTCTTGAGAGGCTGATTCTTGTATCTCAATACTGTTAATATCAATAATACGTATACATTCAGTCTGTTTGTGTGTCTTTTGGTGAGAAGAGAGATCGAATAGACTTCTTGAATAAAGAAGTCTAACACTATGCTATATCTATTTGTTACTTTATGCATACATCATAACAAAACAAACAATAGAAGATAGAAATCAATGGTATTTGGGGTGAGAAAGAAAATCTGGAATTCAATGGGAACAGTAATATCAAACGTAGACAACAAAGTTAAAGTTTATAGCCGCTTTCAAGAAGCAAACCTTCAAAGGGAACCAACCTACTAGGTTTAGCTTGACCGACTTGATAACCTGGACTTCTATTAGTGCAGTCCCACTCTAAGCCTAACAATTTTTATATGAATTCATTAATTGGTTAATTACTCTCAGTATTACAATGAACTTATAATCAAATTGGTATGATATCATTTATCGTGTTTTTCTTACTTTTTGCATTATATCGTTACTTTTTTTGCCTTGTATTAATCTGTAACAACATATCATGGTGTTATCCCTGTTTTGGTGTCCACTTTTTACGTGGACTCCTTTAGTCCTCAACTGTGAAGCAAAATGTATTTTTGAAAGAACTGAGAATAATTTTACCCCCTCCCCCTGCTAGTATTTTGAAGATTGTTGTCAGTAGTATGTACTTCATTCATGCCGAATGCTTTTCATATATATTTTTAGGCTAATTTTATATATCATTGAAAAGAAGTAAGACCAAGTCTAATTATGAATTTTCTGATGTTGTAGTCCGGTGTCTCCAATAACTAATGTGCTTCCTCTGTCTCTGGTGCTTCTTGTCTCTCTTATCAAGGAAGCTTTTGAAGATTGGGTACGAGTATTTTTTTGCTGTCATTAGTACATTGCTTTTTTAACACATTTTACTTAGGCTCTTTAGGTTTAAGTTGAATTCTTGGTAGAATGTATATTTTCTTGGTAGAATGTAAAATTCTGGCAGGGGAGGCTATAGAAAAATGTTGAATATATATTTTCTTGGTAGAATGTAGAAATAAGCATTTTTTATCAGTATGTGCTTACAAGTTCGTGAATTACTATACATATTTTTTTAACTCCTCGTTTTATCTTATTTTTATTTCTCTTGTTGGAATCTTTAGTTGGAAATTCTTCAGACTTTCTCACAGATTAGATTATGCTTATAGATTTGTGTATTCTTCCTGATTTCTTTTTCCATCTTTTATATTTTGTATAACAGAAGCGTTTTCAAAATGACATGTCCATAAACAACAATGGTATAGACGTTTTGCAAGATCAAAAGTGGCAGTCTATATCCTGGAAGAAGTTGCAGGTTGGAGACATTGTGAAGGTGAGTGTGCTATGCATTTCTGTTCTAGTTTATTTTGACATGTCTATATTTTGAACTAGTAAGTATTGAAGTAAAAACAGATCAGTAAGCTCTCGATGCCTTATTGAGGTAAAAACTGAGATTAAAAGAAATAAGTACATTGATATATGTATGTAGAAGCTTCTGTTTGCAGCCACGTATATATATGTACAAGCTCTGTTAAAAACCTGAAACCTTGATGAACTGTTAAAAAAATGAAACCGTAATAGAGACAGCTGTCAGCAGCTATAGTATAGCTAATGACACATAATAACTGCCGAAGTAAAAAATATAGTAAGAAAAGATATAACTCGCATTAGGATGTCTACAATGGTAATTGATTATGTTTTGAACCTCCATAAGATGTTTTTTATTGTCAGAAAATTTGTTTATGATAATATTCATGAGAGATTACACTTAAATAGAATAATATAAAAACTTAATAACGCAAAATCATAATTATGTAATGTAATTAAATTGCCTAATTATGGAATTAAAACTGTACAAGGAAATATTGTTTGCGTATAAATAAAGGGATTTTGACACTCCCCGACAAGTTGGTGAGTGAATGGCATCCATTCCCAACTTGCCAACAATAGACTCAAATGTAGCACCACTTAGCCCTTTTGCTAATAGATCTGCTAGTTGATTTCTAGAGGATACACATGGTGTACACATTATATTGTTCCATTATCAATTTTTTTCTTTATGAAGTGTCTATCTACTTCAACATGCTTAGTTCTATTCTATCATGCTGACTGAATTATGCACAATATTTATTGCTGACTTGTTAGTACAATACAGTCTCATAGGCTTCTTCCAATTAATCTTCAAGTCTTCTAAAATCATCTTTAACTATAGTATTTCACAAATCCTTAAGGCCATGGCTTTGAACTCTACCTCTGCACTTGATCTTGACACAACATTTTGTTTCTTGCTCTTCCAAGTGACTAATTTCCTCTAAGAAGAGTGTAGTATCTGGAGGTAGATCTTCTATTGTTGGTAGAACCCACATAGGTAGCGTCTAGGTAGGCTTCTAAGATCATCTCATTCCCCCTTGAAAATAAAATTCTTTTTCTAGGTGTTCTTTTCAAGTATTGTAGAAGGCAATAATCAACTATGAGATGAGTCTCTTTTGGATTATGCATGAACTGACTTACAAACCCTAAAGTATAGGTATTGTGTTAGGAACCCAGAATTGAAAAAAGAAAGAAGAGTAATATTCTTTATTGAATAGATTGAAAAGAACACAAAATAGGAGAGCACTCTCTCCTCCAAGGGTTTCCCTTTCACACAGGATGTTAATGATCCTGTCAACAATTCTCCAAAACATCCAAAAGTACCCCGTATACCAGGATCCCCCAACTATATATAGAAAAGCTCACTTATCCTAACAACTTGACTAACAACTACTTTTTTAATATGCTTCCCCCTATCATACACACTACATATCCTATCATTATGTGCCACTACAAAAACAACCTTGTCGTCAAGGTTGAAGTCTAGTAACGGGTCCTCAAGGTTGAAGTCTAGCAACGGGTCCTCAACACTTACTATGAGTTATGCTCTGTTGCAGGTTAAACAGGATGGATTCTTTCCTGCAGATCTGCTTTTCTTGGCAAGCACTAATGCAGATGGTGTCTGCTACATTGAGGTTTATTATTTATATTTTTCAATCTGGTAGGAGTGTTTTCTCAATGCTCTTTAAACAGTATTTGACGTTAATTAACATTGGGTTTGAGTGGCAGACTGCTAACTTGGATGGGGAAACCAATTTGAAGATTAGGAAAGCATTGGAAAAGACTTGGGATTATGTGACTCCAGAGAAGGCATCTGAGTTTAAAGGTTTTCATTTTTTTCAGTGCTTTATCTACATATTATAATTTTATACAGTTCTTCTAACGTTTATTTAATTTGCTTAAGAGGTATTTTACATTACTGGACTTGGTTGTTTAAGTTCTAGGAAACATGATGACAACATCTCAGCCTTTTTTTTTTTTAATTTTAATCTTAAGCTTTAGAATATAATAAGTTTTGTGCATTATCATAATTTTGGTTCATCTATCTGCATAATGATAATAATGATTAACATTTACTCATTCCATTGTATTTTGTTATCATGAACCAGTTACATGTGTTTGTTTCTTAAGATGTGATTCCTTATTTAATAAGTTAGATGACTACAGAAATGTAAATGATGTTTTCAATTGGCTTTATTTTCTGTTTATGGGAGTTTAGTTGATGAAGTTGTGTATTATTAGCATGTTTAATATATATTGTAGTTACTTGAAAATTCCGTACTGTGGATATCTTTTTTTTTTCTCCAATTTTCTTGTTTTTCTACGTTCCCTGATAGTTGCTATAAATTTATTATATAGTTCTCGGCTGTTTATTCAGATAACATTCTTTATTCTCCAGCGTGAGATCCGTTGATCATTCAGGCTGAGTAAAAGTATTGTATAATTTAGTAATTAATCATATCATATCTCCGGCTGTATAAATGCTCCAAATAAATGGAAGTGTTCAATTTGGGGATCTCAACAGGAGAAGTAGGAAGATACCGAGAGCATGTAACATTTCAGCTGTTTTAGTAAAAAGAAAATTATGTTTCAGCTGCTTATCTTAAAAACTATGTTTAGCAAACATACCCAACAGAAAACCAGACGTTGATTATAGTTGACCGTACATATAATTGATTATTGAAATAATCTAATTTGTACAGCTGTCCCAAATACATCCTAAGAGAGCGCCATTCTTGGGAAAGCTTTCTTTTTTTCCTTCAATAAGTTGGTTTTTTTATGAAAAGTAAGCTGGATTTTTGGAAATCAGATGGAATTTAGTAAACACATTTTTATTTTATTTTTTCCTGAAAATTATGCTGTTTTTATGAATATGAAATTTTGTCGCTTATGATTATTTTTGTTTAGATTTCTCCCATTTCAGATTCGTACATACACTTTTTCTTGTGTAAAAGCTGATACTATTTGTTGACTCAAACAAAATTATGTTAGAATCACTTTTCAGCAAACTTGTCCAAACAAAATCTTATTGCTATTATAATCGAATATTGAAATAATATAATTTTGGTTGTCTGAACACACTCTAAACTTGTTTTCAGAGCATAGAGTTTTATTAAAATAATCTGATAAATTGATGTACTTTATGTGGTTAACTGTTCCTCAACTGGCTGAATTATTATTTTTTAAATAAAAACTCTTAATCTGTAATTGTTCTTCATAGGACATTTTATGGTTCTTTGAAACGCTTGTCTTTAATTTCATATTTTTAGCGAATATTATTCTGAAGTCTGTGCAAGACTTATTTATTACCAGGTTTATGAATGTCAATTCCAATCGATATGCTAATTTTATCTCTTCCTTATTTGTTTCAAATTCTTATAAGTTTTCAAACTATTTGCAGGTGAAATTCAATGTGAACAACCTAACAATTCATTGTATACCTTTACTGGAAATCTTATAACCCAAAAGCAAACGTTGCCTCTCAGTCCAAATCAAATTTTGTTGCGGGTTTGTTGCCCCTCCCCATCTGTTTTTATCTGCCAAACTGTGTTTATTCATGAACTAGAGTTCTCTTTTTGTTGTATTGGTATTTGGATTTTGACAGATGGAAGGGATGTTGAAAAAATATTTTGTACTTCCGATAATAGTCTATTGTACAGTGGAAGCTTCTGCTTACATTTGTAAATTTATAAGGCAGAAGCTTTAGATCCTAACAGATGCCTGCTTTGATAATTATAACAGTCTTACAACAGAAACAGAAACTGTATATAACTAGTCTAAAACAACTATATGCTCTGTACCATGTGCTGATATTTTGTTTACTTAGTTTGTGAAACTTAAATTGACTTGGAGCATCTTGACTTTTCAGGGTTGCAGTCTCAGGAATACAGAGTATATTGTTGGGGTTGTTATATTTACTGGACATGAAACAAAGGTTGGCAGTATAAAATGATGCCTAATGATAAACTGATAATACCTCTCAATATCACGGCCCCTTGGTCTTGCTTTTTTTCTAAAGACGTTTAATATGCTTGTAATGAATTGATTGTTAAGATGTTGCTAGAGACAAAATGGTACTGTTTTTGCTGTTGTTATGTATTCATAATTATAATTATTCATCAGTATCTTGCATATTTAACTGATATAATTCCAAACAATTATCATGGGGGTCTAGAGATATGGCAAAAGAAGAAAATAACTGAAGATAAGTTTTATTTTAATGACTATGAATTGATTTATTTGTTTTTGGAAAATAACATCCCACAGTAAATGAAAATGAAAACAAAAACAAACCAAACATGCTTTAAGAATGTAATATAACCTTGACGTATGAGTTTATTTCATTTTCTCTTCCATTCATTTTTGAAAGTATAAATTATGTTCGTCTTATGTTTGGCTTTGGATTTTTCTACTGTGACTGTTCATGGATAGTGTTTTACTGATGTTTGAAAAACATTGCAGGTGATGATGAATACAATGAATGTTCCTTCCAAAAGAAGTACATTGGAGAGAAAGCTTGACAAGCTCATACTAACTTTATTTGCAACTCTCTTCATGATGTGTTTCATTGGAGCCATAGGCAGGTGAGTTAAACAATTACTGGACCCCTTGTAGTCTCTTGCTAACTTTTATTGGGCTTTAATGTTCAAGTACACTGTTATATGAAAATGGGATTGATTTTATTAAAATTAGCATTAGATTTAGTGTATTTATTATTGTTATCAATACTAGGGTTCTGATTGGCGCTACTGGTCACACAAGCTTTAGATTATGTGTATATAGTTTTATTAAAATAATGTAAATTCTGAGATAGTTCTATAAAAGCAAATAATCATTAATAAAAAAATTGTTCTAGTGTGGGAAATTTAGGACTGTTTTTTATGTCTTTTTTAATTAAATCGCTACAGTATGTTGGAAAAATAAAAGTAACAGGTATCCCTTATTGTGTAAAAGTTTATTTCTAAATGACATTATTATATTTGTTTAAACTGCAGTGCTATCTTCGTAAATAAAAAATACTTTTACTTACATCTTGATTCATCAGAAGAGGGCTCGGCACAGTTCAACCCCAGAAATAGATTTTTGGTACTGTTAACATTCTCCATTAAGATAAATATCCATCCTCTTTTTTTCTTTATTTCTCTGTTAAATTATTGTTGTTAATTCTATTTTTTGTGCTGTCAGGTTTTTATTCTGACTATGTTTACCCTAATCACACTATACTCAACAATCATTCCCATTTCACTTTATGTGTCCATAGAGGTTTGTGTCTCACTCCTTTATTCCCTATAAATGCAAATGTTTTGTTTCTAAATAGAAAATATAATTTACTTTTGTTATTGTACCAGATGATAAAATTTATTCAATCAACTCAATTTATCAACAAAGACTTGTCCATGTACCATGCTGAAACAAATACACCTGCATTAGCCAGAACTTCAAATTTGAATGAAGAACTTGGGCAGGTAAGTTGCGTCCTCACTTTTCCTTGAATGAACTAATAACTAATAGATTAGAAAGGAAGTGAAACAATATACAAACTATGCTCAAAATGAGAATGAAAAAAAATATAAGTAGAAGAAACAAAAGAAATTTTAACTCTAACTTTTATTTTCTGATGAGTAGGTGGAATACATTTTCTCTGATAAAACTGGAACTCTAACAAGAAATTTAATGGAGTTCTTCAAGTGTTCGATTGGAGGAGAGGTCTATGGAAATGGTGTGACTGAAATTGAGAGAGGATTAGCCGAGCGCAATGGAATGAAGATTGAGGTAAAATATTTATGCATTGTTTAAAACTAATTTATCTATAAGAAGGGATTGCAGCTATATAGTATTTTCTCCACAGGAAAATATTTCTTCCAAAGCAGTGCAAGAGAGAGGTTTTAATTTTGATGATGATAGGCTTATGAGAGGAGCTTGGAGGAATGAGCCTAATCCTGATGTTTGCAAGGTAAACATGACTCTGCTGATGCACAGTATATGTTCATTCTCTCAATTCAATTCTGGGTGTTTGCTTTACAAAAAGAAACAACTATTTTCTATATAAGCTTGAGTGGTTATTCCACCAAGCAAAATGGATTTATTTATATATTCCAGAGTATTACAAAGGTAGTTAATGCCATACAGTTTATAAGAGAACAATTAAGATACCATTACTTAATGATGCATTGAACCTGTCTATACCATGTATCTAGACAACATGGAAAAATAAGCATTGAAGAAGTTCTTATCTTCTAAAAATTCTATTTTCAACAAAAAGTTTGATCCTTGCTAACTAAAAAGTCTATAATGTGTATCATTTTTAACATATTTCATTTATAATGCATGTTAGTTGGCTTAAATCTTAGCTTATATTATGTTGATATAAAATTGGATGCTTTTAATGTGTCCTGGAAAGTAATATTTAGAAGCTATATAAGAAATCTTAACCCTAACCATCTGTCATGAGTTTCGTGCAACATCTGTGTGATGCTTTTGGATTTCTAGAAGTCTGTTACTTCGAAATGTATGTATTCCAATTTTATGTGTTCTACTATAGCTGTGCTGTGACCTATAATGGTTAAAATTTGGTATTATGATTTATCATATTGATGTATAAATATCCTGCATCGTGGTCATGCTTCCCAGGTAATAATCAGATCTTAATTAATGAACCTAATTTTTCAGGTAAAGTTGGTGTAGGCTAGATTCTTCAATTTGGAAGAGAAGTATATTCAGATTGTTTAGCCTTGTTTCTCTTTTTCTAAATGTTGTTTATCAGTTAGGTGCTCGAGTTGCTTTCTTTACATTATGGTCATAGCATACATGGTTTTGTATGTTAAGTAAGGCAAAGTAATATTACCTTATTTATTGCTTTGTAGGAATTCTTCAGATGCCTTGCTATATGCCATACTGTGTTGCCAGAGGGTGATGAATCCCCTGAAAAGATCAGATATCAAGCTGCATCACCTGATGAGGCTGCTTTGGTTATTGCTGCAAAACACTTTGGTTTCTTTTTCTACAGGTTCGATGTTCAAACTTCTTGATCATGTTTTATTTATCTGCACAAGCGTCCTGCCATCTGTCTAGGGGCTGGACTGGAACAAGGTGAAGTATTGAACCTTCAACGTTACCTAGGACCAACTTTTAAAGAATTAGAATTGTGTCAATTGAACTACAACCTCTTCGGTGGTATCCCCCATCATTAGGATGAAGATCTTCTGTCCAGCTTTTCAGAAGAAACTCCCCTATGACTAGATCTGCATGGTGTTTTTGAGTTGCAGTTGTCCAGTAATGTCAGCAATGAGGCTTCAAATTCTTGTACTTTTATACTTCAGATGAGACATTGTTGGCAATAAGATTTTATTGATACTATTGTAAATGATTGGCTTTCAAAATTGTAGAGTCCTTTTACTTATTTTTAACTGACCCAATAGGAGCGGAATCAGAGAGAGAAAAGCAGATAAAGCTGCAAATGAGCCTTTGGACTCATGCTGGTTGGCTTGATGTTGAGAAATATGTGGCATCACTAATTGCTCATTAATGCTAGGTTACAAACAAAATAAGGATTGTATGCATATGTATGTGTGTAGCAAACGTAACTTGATGGGAACAGCGCATGAGTCTTGATGCCTGCTGTCAGTGAAAAAGTCTTTATATATCATAGACTTTTGCTTAAGAAGCTATAGAAGAAGACTTGTTACAGAGTGAGTACATTGAGCACCAAGAGAGTTTGAAGACCTGAATCTGCATCTCTTTAGTTGGGGAAAATCATTGGAAAAAGTAATAAAGAATTACATAGAATGTGATGTGTTCTTTTGGTTAAGTTCGCTGAACGTCCTTTACATGATTTATCATATAATCTAACTTTCTCAATGTCTTGTTTATAAGTTTAAGGTCGTAAGCTTGGGGCATATTAGGAGGACAGAATGTGTACTGATCTTAAAATGTAAAAACTCAATGCAATAGTTGAGAGCAAGCTACTTTTAGATAGTTCAACAGCTAGGTGAACATATTCAGTAAGTTATGCTAATAGATCAATCTAGAAGATATTAAAAGGTGTAATTCACAGGAATTAGACAAACTATATACTCTAATAGCACAGGTTGGGTTGTATGTGAAAGGAAAACTCCATAGTTGGACTTTGCATGCTCATCTGCTATTAATTATTGGTAGTGGATATATGAGAACATATAATTCGGAGTAGGTAGAGCGTAGGCGTGCTATTATGTATACATAGTAGGAATATAGGATAACATATAATTCAGAGTACTGTTGAACTTTTGTACATCTGAGTTTCCTGTGTACTGCTATTAATTGGTAGTAGGCATATAGGATAACATATAATTCAGAGTAGGTAGAGGGCATGGGTGCTATTAATTAATACTTAATTTGGAATATAAAAGAGAAGTTCTTGTGTAGAACAGGTTTTCTGTTGAATTTTTGTACTATATATCTAGGAAATGTAGTTAGTTTGACCAATACTGCATTTTTCTGTTAGATTTGTTCTTTTATTTGAGTACATCTTAGCTTCTTTCATCTCTGTAAACCTCAATTTTTTTAAAATAACGAAATTTCTACTATCATTAAAGACAAGTGTGGATATTTTTATCTCATACTCTAATAAGCAAAGTGGCAATAGGAATGCATGAATCTTAACAGAGCCAAATATGCCATTCTTTTGTAGCTTCTGTTACTGATTTTTTTATTGGAAGTGTTAATTTAAGATTATTTCAGTTTGAGTTGATGTGAATGCTTTGATTTTTTGTCAGACGGACACCTACAATGATATATGTTCGTGAATCTCACGTTGAGAAAATGGGCAAAATTCAAGACGTGTCTTATGAGATTTTAAATGTGCTTGAGTTTAATAGGTAACTGTCATCCCTATGGGTACAATTTTAATTTAAGGTATTAGGTTTTAACATCCTCTGAGCATACTTGTAATCTTTTTTCCATTAATAGTACAAGGAAGCGTCAGTCTGTTGTATGCCGTTATCCTGATGGAAGGCTTGTCCTATACTGTAAGGTAATAGAAACTAGTCTGCTTCCCCACAGTAGAACAATTTTGTTTGGATTTCGGTAAAATGACATCTTCCATGCATCTTGCTCTTCACAGGGTGCTGATACTGTAATCTATGAGAGACTGGCTGATATTAGTAATAGTATCAAGAAAGTCACCAGGGAGCATTTGGAACAATTTGGATCTGCTGGACTTCGCACATTATGCTTAGCCTACAAAGATTTGCATCCTGATGTTTATGAAAGCTGGAATGAGAAGTTTATCCAGGCAAAGTCTTCTCTAAATGATCGTGAAAAGAAATTGGACGAGGTTCAGTTTATCCTACTATCATTGGAAGCTTTTATGTGCATATTTAACATCAAGCAATTTATACTCTTTTTAGATTAGATTACCTCAGTTGAGATAAACAGAATAGACTATATTTGAGGGAGCTTCATCACTCCTCTCATATGTTCTCATACTTGTATTGATAGAATTCTAATGCAGTAAGTATAGGGGAGAGAAAACATCAAAACAGTCCTAGAGCATGTTTGGATATGTTTTATTTTCAGGATCATATTCCGATTCATAGAAAGTAAATGTTAGTGCAATTCAAAGGTTTTTAATAGTTTAAATTGCAGTCCTATATTGTAATCTTAACAAAGGGGCTTTTATGATAAACAACATATTTTGAAAATTTGGATTAGAAAAGCTAGAATATTTTTCAGTGAACTTCTTTTCTTCTCTTTGATCCATGACAATTGATTAGTTTATATACAAAATTAACTACTACAAATGTCTCCACAAACTTTTTGTACTTCATCTACAAAAAGGCAATGAAAAAGATTGTCTTGAAAACTAGTTTTTACATAACACAATAAATGTGGCAGTCAATTATGATTTATAACAACTATTGATTATTTAAGTCTACAAAAATGATCTAATAATTACATTGCTAGAAACGAGAATTAAAAGCTCTTTACAGAATCCCTTACTCACAAAACTTGAGTGCTGAATGTTTGAATTTCATTTTGCAAAGATAGTAATGCAAATTATTATACTCTTATGCATCTTGAAATGACACAGGTGGCAGAACTTATCGAAAATGATCTCATTTTAATTGGTAGCACAGCCATAGAAGACAAGCTTCAAGAGGGTGTACCTGCTTGCATAGAGACTCTTCAAAGAGCTGGTATTAAAATTTGGGTTCTTACAGGGGACAAGATTGAAACAGCTATAAACATAGCCTATGGTGAGACTGTTTAGAAGTAGACCAGTATTTTTCTTTGTCTTCTTGTTATGCTTTTGTTAATCTGAGTTATCATATTATATGATGCTTCCACCCTCTTGCTGCAGCATGCAACTTGATAAACAATGAGATGAAGCAATTTGTGATTAGTTCAGAAACTGATGCAATCAGAGAAGTTGAAGACAGGGTACTGGCCCTTCTTGCTACCATGTTTTGTTCACAGTTCTTAGTGTTTCTGACTGTAATAATTACATTATTTTGTAATTTTTTTAGGGTGACCAAGTGGAGATTGCACGGTTTATCAAAGGAGAGGTGAAAAAAGAGCTGAAGAAATGCCTTGAGGAAGCACAGAACTATTTTCACTCTCTATCTGGACCAAAATTAGCTCTTGTAATTGATGGAAAATGTCTAATGTATGCATTGGATCCAAGTTTAAGAGTGATGCTGCTCAACATCAGTTTGAATTGTCATTCTGTTGTTTGCTGTCGAGTTTCTCCTTTACAAAAAGCACAGGTAAAGCTTATATCGTGTCAATAACTTAATTACTTATTTCTGTAATTCATCTTGATATCTAGAGTTTATATTGTGTGGGAATGTTAGGAACCAAAATTGAAAAGAGAAAGAAGAGTAATATTCTGTATGGTATAAGACTGTATAGACTGAAAAGAACACAAAAATAGGAGAGCACTCTCTCCTCCAAGGGTTTTCCCTTCACAAAGAGCTAAAACTCAATCTACAAAATTGCCAAAAGTCTCCTGCATACCAGGACCCTCCAACTATATAAAGGAAACCTCACTCACCCTAACAACCTAACTAACACTATTTCTTAATCTGTTTCCTTCTATCATACACACATTATATCCTATCAGGGATGTTAATCTTTTATTTAATTTTTGGCTTAGTGAGTAGAAAGGCTTAAAGTAACTACCTAGTGTAATTTGAGAGTTGTTTAGCTTATGAAAAATTTTCCATTATTTGTTCACTATACCTCCTTACAGGTCACAAGTATGGTTAAGAAAGGTGCTCACAAAATTACACTTAGTATTGGTGATGGAGCCAATGATGTTAGCATGATTCAAGCTGCTCATGTTGGTGTTGGCATAAGTGGGTTGGAGGGAATGCAAGCTGTGATGGCCAGTGATTTTGCCATTGCACAGTTTCGTTACCTTGCAGACTTGCTTCTTGTTCATGGCAGATGGTCTTATTTGCGAGTTTGCAAGGTATTATGTTTTCTAAACTGCAATGTATACTGTCCTTTATACTTGTTTTTTCATGTTGTAACACTTGAAAATCGGCTATTGCAGGTTGTCTTATATTTCTTTTACAAGAATCTCACTTTCACTCTTACTCAGTTCTGGTTTACGTTTCAAACTGGATTTTCTGGTCAGAGATTCTATGATGATTGGTTTCAGTCATTATATAATGTTATCTTCACAGCGCTACCTGTAATCATTGTTGGATTATTTGACAAGGTAGAATATTCTTTGACAGCTGTCTTGTGCAGTTGTGCCTCACTTCTTATGTTTGCAGTTTTTCTTCAATGATGTCATGTTCTGATTAGTTACTTGTGCCTTTGCCAGGATGTCAGTTCATCTCTATCCAAGAAGTATCCTGAACTATACATGGAAGGAATACGAAATGTTTTCTTTAAATGGAAAGTTGTGGCAATATGGGCATTCTTTTCTATTTACCAATCTCTAATATTCTTCTATTTTGTGAGTACAACAAATTTAAGTGCTAAAAACTCAGCAGGCAAGATCTTTGGATTATGGGATGTCAGTACAATGGCCTTCACTTGTGTTGTAATAACCGTCAACTTGCGACTGCTTATGATTTGTAATTCCATCACTAGATGGCACTATATTAGTGTTGGTGGAAGTATATTAGCCTGGTTTATTTTTATTTTTATATATTCAGGGATTAGCACTCCTTATGATCGTCAGGTGAATTCCTTTTCTACTCTGGGCGTGTGTCAAGAAACTTAGGAAATTTCCTTATGACCCATCGTTAAGAACTCTGTTAACTTGAGTTCTGTTTCATTTTCTGCAGGAAAATATTTATTTTGTCATTTATGTCTTGATGACTACGTTTTACTTCTACGTCATGCTACTTCTAGTTCCTGTTGCTGCACTTTTCTGCGACTTTGTTTACCAAGGGTAAGGTTCAGATTTAAAGAAATTTTGCATTTTTGTCCGGGATTCTATAGTTTAGTTGCAGAACTTTAAGATCCTTAAACAGTGATAAATATTAGAGTCAAGACATGCACTGGAGTTCTAGTTGCTAATGCAGGAAAGGAGTCTGGGTTTCAAGAGATGATAATCCTTTATAATGTTTCATTGGATAAAAGTGGCTGTCGCATCCATTCTCATGCTAATCTGTATTTTTGGATTACAATATAATGGAAAGAGTCTTTTGTATCTGAGACAGATAGCTTTGGAGGATGTGAAAAACTGGATATGTAAAAAATTGGTGACCACTTTATTGCTGCAGCTTTGCTCATTTTTTATTCATTTGTTTCAGGGTTCAAAGATGGTTCTCCCCCTATGATTATCAGATTATTCAAGAAATGCATAGAGATGAGCTAGATAACACTGGTAGGGCACAGTTGTTGGAGATAGGGAACCAGCTTACACCAGCTGAGGCAAGGAGTTATGCAATATCTCAACTCCCACGTGAGATATCAAAGCACACCGGGTTCGCCTTTGATTCACCTGGGTATGAATCCTTTTTTGCCGCACAGCTTGGTGTATATGCCCCACCCAAGGCTTGGGATGTTGCTAGACGAGCCAGTATGAGAACCAAGCCCAAGATTGGCCAGCAGAAGTAATTTGGAGTAGGATGCTTGTACATTACTTAGTTTCGGTTTTCCACCTTGAGAGCCAGCCTAGGAATTGTGTAAAATTAGAATGTGTCATATTAAATATAGTCGTTTTCATTAGGATATATTCTGTTTCTTTTTGTGTTTTTCTTGGGTGGGGGATTAGAGCAGATTTTCAGGATTCATCTTTTGTACATTCCAGGATATTCAGCAATTAGTCTACTCAATTTTGTGAAATTTAGAAATTGTGCCATTCTTTTAGTTGATTCCTGGAATTCAGCTCTTTTCTTTGTATTGGATTTATATTACTCGTTTTTGGATACCTCCAATTTTGGATTGTTGATCTTTGAAATTCAGGCCCATAGTAATGTTTCTGATACCTTTCTTTCTGTGCTATAAAATGCATTCGTTAACACTACTAATTTAAAAGTAGGGATGTGATCTCGCGTTAGTGTTATCGGGCAGGCACATCAATTTGGATAAGAGCGAAGCCTATGATTACAGCAATTTAGCTCACGACGGCATGGGGGAAAACTTTAAATACTCGGGTTAATCGTAATAACAATTCTGGAAATAATGTTCACCCGAGAGCACTGTTGACGAAGTCTAATTCTCAACCAATTGGAAATATTTCTTGGATTCTAGAATCTGATGTAAGTTTTTATGATTTGTGAATCTCAACATATGTAACAACTTAATCATACGATTGTCTTGATCAAATATTTATATGCAACCGTGAATGTTTTTAAAATGTGGTGGTGGTTGTGTCACCTCATGACTTACATATCAACAAAACAATTTGTTATATGTTCCTTCTATTACTTAAAACTTGTTATATGACAGTCAATTTGTTAAGGATAGTTGTGTTTTCTTTGAAATCCTTTGTGATAAGTGTGTTGTCTTTTAACAGCAAAGTTCTAACAGTGCCTGTAATTTACTTGGTTCAGTTTCAGCTTGTCTAGTTCTGTCCTGTTTTTATTTGTGTTTGCTCACAGTTCTTGTTTTCAGTTGTTCAGTGTTTGCATATTCTTAGCATCTTAGGTTGTCTAATCTTGATTTTGTCTAGGAGTGTAAAAGTTCAAGTGTGGGGGTATTTGATAATTCAATTTCTATACTCTCATAATATCTAGAGTTATTACAATCCCTTAGGATTCTCATTTCTTTTATTCTACATTATTAGTGTAGTTTCTGCACTTTTTAGGAATTTAAATCCAAAGTTGAAGTGGTGCAAAAGTTGAGTCTTGATGCTGAAAATTTCATCCTGAAAGTTCCGATCCTTGCTAATTATTTTGTGCATAACATTTTCCATAGGTGTTCAATTCCGTTGAGGTTTGTTGAATTGAATTGTATACTCAAAGAACTTTAATTTGAGTAGTAAAACATACTTTTTGGAGCTTTAGTCTAGTTGCAGTTCACATTGGAAGATGAAGGCAATTTACAAAGGCCATGTCAGCGTAACTCAAAGATGTTGACTACCTGTTTGGATCATAATATTTTTCTCCATATCTCTAATTGAGCTAAATCTTATTGCATTGGATCCTAAACTCAAAGAGTTTCAATTTGAGTACTAGAACATTCTCTTTAGAGCTCTGGACGAAATGTGGTTTAATTTGGAAGTTGGAGATAGTTACTTGAGCAAAGACAATTTTAACCCTTCTTGGAAAACTGATGCAATTAACAATGTTGGGGCAGGCGTCCTCTCCATCTGATCTGACGTGCTATTGGACTATGCATGGAATGACCCAAATGAAGCTAAGCTAGGACTGTGCACTGCCATATAAGGAGGAGACAAAATAGAAACCAAATTTGTTATTGGCAGCAACTTACTCTCACTGAAAAACAACTTTTTGGCAAATTGACAGCAACTTTTTCAGCACCTTTGAGATTTCTGCCAGGAAGGTTTCATCTGGAGTTTTGAGGGCAAATATACCGAAGTAGAGGATGTATGTAATAGGGAGAGACAACTGTTTTAGTTTTTCTTAATGTTGGGAGGAGCAAGAGGATGTCTCGAGCTTCTCTATGGATCCATAATATTTTCAATTTAAGAATGATATAATCTTGGTTCATGGTTAGGCTTCTATTCCATATGTTTTGAGTTCCTTTTATTGTTCCATTGCCTTAAGTATCTGTTATATTCTAGCTTGTTTTGATAACTTAAATTAGTGCTTTGACTAGTGTAGCTTATTTTTCCTACTAGTTGTGTTGCTTAATCACCATCCGTAATCATTTTCTAGTTAACTTAATGTCGCTAGCTTCTTTTTAATTCCATGTAAAATATGTTTTTCTCAAACTCAAAAATCTCTTTTCTACCAAATTTGTGTTAAGTTTAATTGGTTTTGTTCACTTCAGTGTAGCTACTCCTTTGCATTTATTTATTTATTTAATATGGTGGTTTATTGCTTTGATTGTTGTCTAAGTTGTTAATTTCGTTCAGTTGCATAGTTTTTTATTTATCCTAGTCTAGGATTTTTGCTCTTTGTAGAAGTATCATGTTATGTTTTATTCCTTGTACATTTAGTGCTAGTCTGATTTCAGATTTTGGTTCATCTTATTATCACACCTTAGCTCTTGATATGTGCTCCCTGGTTTGTTCAAATAAGCTCTAGCTGGTGTTAAATTTTCAGAGATCTTAAACCCAAAGTTTTCGTTACCAGCTATGCATTATGCATTGTTCCATCATGGCTAATATTGGTTCATTGTTTTCTCAAGCACCGACTAGAGCTTTTCGTGTTTAGTAGTTCCATTTCCATTTTAACACTTGGTTTAGTTCTTAGTTAAGCATGCATTTCACTCGGTTTGTACTGCAGTTTCACATTTTCAGTTTTGCATCATATTAATTCTAGGTTGCATAATGTATGACCAATTAATTTTCTGTTTCTTTGAAGTCCCTGCATAGTCCTTGTTTTCTGCATAATTCTTCATTCTTAGCCTTGCCTTGTGTTAAGTTTTTTGTTGTACATTGTTATGGTTAACTACCTTTAGCTTTCTTAATTGCATTTTACTTGTTGTTTTCATTAAATGCCTCCGCCCCCTCTCCCCCTCCCTCTCCTTTTCCTTGGATGGACTAACCTAACTTAAATCCTAAACTACACTAGTAAGAGAAAAACTTAGTTTTTGTTTGATAAGACCAAACTTGCGTTATCAATACAAGGTTTGGAGGACAAATATTCAAGGTTAGATTGGTGGTAAAAGGTTTTAAGCTGGTGGAGGGAATAGACTATAAAGAGATCTTCTCACCAGTGGTAAAACATTGTTGCATAAGGATATTGATGATTATTGTTAACAGTACAATATGGTGTTGGAACAGTTAGACATGAGGACAATTTTTCTCATGGAATCTTGGATGAGATCATCTAATGCAGAAGCCTGAGGGGTTTGTTGAAGAGGAGGGAAGTGTGTCTCTTGCAGAGATTGAAACAGAGTCCAAGGAAGTGGTATAAGAGTTTTGATGACTTCTTAAGGAAAGCAGAGCCGTAGAGGAGTAGTTATGATAGTTGTGTTTACATCTTCAAAAGAGAAGACGAGCATGTGGTGTTCTTGCTCTTATATATTTAGAAAATACCCTCATCGTGAACCAGTATAAAAATGAATTAAAAGAGCTCAAGGGGAATTTAATTTCTGATTTTGAAATGAAGGATTTTGGTCCAACAAAAATGGACATACAGAAGGATTAGACTATTGGGGTATTGTGTCTATCTTAACATGAATTCTTGCATGAGGTGGTTGAAAGGTTTAGGATTCATGAATCTAAACTTTTGTGGACCCCACACAAAGTTCCCAACTACTCAAGCTCCTGATACTAAGAAGGAAAGGAGGGAGATGAATTCTACTTGGTATTCGTATGGTAATGGAGTAATGGAGTAGGGAGCATAGCTTATGATATGGTCTGTAATAGAATGGATCTGGCCCATGCTATGCCGTGAAGGTTTTTTAACAAAGTAGTATTAGAGCTTTATGTTCTGAATATCGAGAGAGAAAAAAAGGGAGAGGGAGGAGAGTGAAACACCGTGAGAGAAGTAGTAAGTGTTTGAGTTTTTTGTGAGAGAGATGACAAAGGTTATCAATGGTATGAGTTACCACAATTGACGAGAAAAACCAATTATGATAATTGGTGTCTATAGATGAAGGCGTTTTTAAGATCACAAGACATTTGGGATATGGTGGAAGACGGGTACGTTGAACCCGATGAAGACCAAAATCAGATGGTGGCATAGATGACAACGTTGAAGAAATAACGTGCAATAAATGTGTTAGCATTGTATTTTCTCTACAATGTAGTAGATGAGTCGAGATTCGAAAAAATAGCGAATACCTCATCAACAAAGAAAGCTTCAGAGATATTGGAGGTTGCGTGTAAAGGTGACAACCACGTCAGACAAGTTCGAATACAAGCTCTTAGATGGAAGTTTGAACAATTGAAGATGAGGCCAAAAGAGCATATAACCGAGTATATAACTCGGGTGGAGAAAGTGACCAACCAATTCAGTAGGAATGGAGAACAAATGCCATCAAAGAATCGAAGGACTTGCCAATTCTCACTATGGATGAACTTGCTAAGTCATTAGAAGCCTATGAACAAAGGAGAAGTAGTTGGGATGATCAGGTTGAACGTTTCAATCAAGCACTACAAACAGAATTTGACTTGAATGAAACTCGGATTACTTAGAGCCGAGGTTCTGGAGGTAAAGGACGAGGAGGCCGAGGACGAGGTGGACGTGACTGAGGTAATTTTGAGAATGATAGTGAAGAGCAAACCAATCAGCAAAATTGTCATGACGAAGGACTAAGGAAAGGCCGAGGAGATCAGTCACATTGCTAAATTTTGTCAAGCTGAGAAGAAGAGTGAGAGAAACCTTCTTACGAAAGAAGAAGATGAAGAAGAGATGGGGATTCTATTAGCGTCAAAGATCTCAGTGTTGAAGGTGGAGAACTCGGATGTTGGACCATGCTTGAAATTAAAAGGCTAAGGAGATCTCTACCAACTCAGTGTGGTATTTAGATACTATAGCAAGTAATCATATGTTAGGAAATAAGAACTTTTTTTATAAACTCACCAAGGTGGAGGCTGAATTTGTGTCTTTCGGAGATGACTCCAAGGTGGCCGTGAAAGGGCGTGGAACGATCCGACATATGTAGAAGGATGGATGAGTTGGAGAGATTAGGGATGTTTACTATGTTTCCGAGCTCAAGAGCAATATTTTAAGCATGAGTCAGATAATTGAAAAAGGTAATTCAGTTTTAATGAAGGACCAGGGTATTTAAAGGATAAACATGGTTGTCTAACAGCCTAGGTAAAAGTGAAGAAAAACTGGTTGTATGGACTGCAACTAAAGATCTTGTAGAAAAGGTGCTTGAAGCAATATATGACTAGCAAGAGCTAGGATAACTCCACTGATGAGGTACATGTAACATGTTTGTTAACAGGTGCAGAAGATATAAAATTTGAAGAAGCCGTGTTTGATGAAAGATGGAAGAAAACTATGAATGAGGAGATCAGCTTAATTGAAAAAAAAAATGAAACGTGGGAGCTGATAGATTTACCCACAGGTGTTTGACCAATTGGTGTAAAATGGGTATACAAAAAGAAAATTAATGCAGAAGTAGAGATGAAGCGTTATAAAGCCCAACTTGTGGTGAAGGGCTACAAACAGTAGAAGGAAATTGACTATGATGAAGTATTTGCTCTAGTGACAAGGATGGAAATAATCTAGTTACTATTTTCACTAGCAGCTCAACAAGGATGGAAGATTCAGCAGATGGACGTGAAGTCTGCATTTTTGAAGGGTTTTCTTGAAGAGGAGGTCTATGTAGAGCAACCTCTCAATTACATGAGAAGAGGTGAAGAAAAGAAGGTGTTGAAGCTGAAGAAGGCACTATATGGTCTGAAGCAAGCTTCTTGAGCCTGGAATGAAAGAATTGATACCTATTTCAAGAAAAATGGTTATGAGCAATCTCCATATGAGCATGCTCTATACCTAAAGAAGCACAAAATAGGTATGTTGTTTGTTGCACTATAAGTAGATGATTTGATTTTCAGGAGAAGTAAAGCAGAGTTGGTTGAAGAATTGTCTTTTCAATTAAGTACTACTACTTCAAAAGCTCCTTTTAATTTTATTCATGTTGATATTTGGGGGCCTATTGTACTTCTTCCGTTGATGGTTTCAAATATTTCTTGACTATAGTGGATGATATGTCTAGATACACATGGATTAAATTAATGGCAAGTAAGTTAGATACAAGATCACAACTTATTGGCCTTTGTTTCTTATATAAAAACACAATTTGGCACTGATGTAAAAGTTGTTAGATAGATAATGGTAATGAGTTTGCAATGACAGATTTTTATATAAAAAAGGGATACAACATCAATTATCTTGTGTTAAAACACCTCAACAAAATGGAGTTGTTGAGAGAAAACATCAACACTTTCTCAATGTTGCTAGATCTTTAATGTTTCAATCCCATTTGCCCATAATTTTATGGTCTTTGGTTGTTCGTTATGCTGTGTAACTCATTAATATTTTACCTTCCAAAGTTTTGGTATATTTTCACTAAGTTGTCACCATAATAAAACTTCATAATAGGAACTATGTCCACTCATATGACAAGGTAAATATCTATAACCTACCATAGAGTTCTTTCTCACACCCCAAACAAGGTTATAAGAACATCCTTCGACAATATCTGGAGAGTCAAAATCATCTTCTTCAAAATCTCAATTTCAATACACAATCTAAATTTCTAAACATAGTACTTTCTCCCTGGAAATAACTATGTTTATAACACACCACATGTCATATCATAACCATACCATCATAGATTTTCATTCAATCATTACATTTAACTCAATTTGAATGTAAATAATTGAAATTCATCATCTATTGCATTATAATAATAGTATATTGATAAAATATAATAGGGTTAAATATGTTTTTGGTCCTTTAACTTTAAATAAAAGTTAGAATTGGTCTCTCCTCGAAACTTTGACCCAATTTAGTTTCTCAACTTTAGAAATGTGTGGATTTAGTCTTTTTAACCAAATTTTGTTAAGTTTATTTAACATTTCATAATAACATTTGGGTTATTTACACTATTTGACACATATTTTCTTCAATGTTAGTTTTGAAACTTCAAAATAATCTTAGTAAAATTTGATTAAAATGACTAAATTCACACAGTTCTAAACATGAAAGACTAAATTAGTACAAATTTTAAACAAAAACTAATTCTAATTTTTACTTAAAGTTACGGGAGAAAAACATATTTAACCAAATATAATAATAATATGGTGAAAGGTAAACAAATATTAACAATTAGAAACATTTAAAATGTTTTTTTTAAAGTTTAGAAAACATTATATCACTTAATTAGCACTTTGCTCCTCCGGTAAATTAAACACATGTTACAACCAAAGATATCGGCACTCCTAACAACTTTTAGTCACCTTGCAAACAAAGTATTCACTATATGAACTAGGAATTTTTCATAAAAAAAACATATCGTCCAACGAGAATTGATTCGCCTAGAGATCAAACCACTAGGGATTTTTATTTAAACATTTTGTCCAACAAATTTAATTCACCAAGCAACAAAAACCCTTAGATTTTGAATTAAATAGAGAGTTTTGCTCGCCCACTAGCTACATGATTCAAAAATTCTGTAAAATATAACAGGTAATCCAATTGGTTCAAACTAAAAATTTTATTCCTAACATAAATCATTTTGTTTCAAAATAATAACAACTTGAACCAATTTAATTCAATTGAAATGTTCTTATTTTTACCATTCAACATACAACAAATATCTAATTTTGAATTCATTCGTTTAAATTAAACAATTTATCTCAAATCTTTTAAGAACATTCAAGCAATACACAATCCATGCATGAAATCAATTATCGTGACTATATCACCTTCACATCTAGATAATCCATCCTAAGATACTATCAAAACTTAACTAACTTCCTTAATCTGTTAAGGCTTATTTGATCAAGCTTAAGTTCCTAAATCCACTATTGTCACATGAAAGTTAAACTTGTACACAAAAGCTCTAATCAATGATTTGAACATACTTTTATGATCATGGACTAATGAAGATTCATCTTTATCCTATAAACAACACATGCGAGCCGTATACCAAGGCATGTAACCATTCCCTTAAAACCAACTCAATAGAAAAGGGTAAAGAGAAACTTCCTGAAAAACGATTTCTGATCAGGCATATATGTTCTACTCTCTAATATCTAACTAAAGTGGACTTTGAATTAAGAAAGATGAACAAATCTTTTATAATTTAAAAGAGAAGACAGAGAAAAAAGTGTTTATGAAATGAAGTTCCAATAATTAACTTTTTTTATTTATAAATTGTTTAGCTTAAATAATAAAATATTCATACTTTATCTTCTTTAAACTAGTTCTACTCTTAAATACATAAACTGAGTCCTTACAATTACATCCATCAAATGCCTTTATGATGTGTTTGGATGAGAAGGTTTTGAACAATAAATACTTTGTATAAAGAATTTAAAATACTTTATAGATATTTATAATAATTCATTTTGACATTTAAGAGGAGTAATGCTTGAAACTAATGGAAATTTTAAAAGGACAATTTCTATTTTATCAAACATTGACATGCCTTACATCAAGAGAGATTACATGCCTGGCTTGATTGATGTTCAAGCAAATGTACAAACAAGAGCACAAAGAAAAGAATAGACCAATCAGAATAATGGAGTTGCGTTTAAGTGTAGTTAGAAAAGAAGCTTCTCTTGTTCCAGCATGTCCAATTCCATTGACACTCACCTGATCACCACCTTCAGGAGTGCTGAAAAAATTGGCCAATTTTTCTGAGACAGATTGTAGGCCTTTGTCCAATGATTCTTCCCCTCCATCATAATCATCATCTCCTTCAAAGATTAAATAGACCCCACATTTTCTTAACTCCAACCCCGTATCAAAAGGTGGATTTCTCTTGCTCACAGAAAATGTATCAGCATCTTTTAGAAAGGCTACCAGCTGATGGTAATCATGGAACCTACACAAGTGCATGTGTTCTTCATCTGTTCTAGGCACCCCACAGATGTTTAACACAGTCCTAAAAAGAGTTCTGCCCCCTTTGAGAACATTTGCTTCAACATCAATCAAGCCTGGCATATCATCTCTCTTCATGTTGGGTATGTCAATGCTATGGTTGATTGAAACAATAACACCAACAAGTACACTCTTTAGCTCAAGATTTTTACGCTTGGAAAAGCTCACAGTTTGCCCAGAAAACCATTCAGGTAATTTTCTTCCAGGCATGCTTAAGTTCTGTAAATTCCTCAGTGCAACCTGTCACATAAATACTCGTTGTTTAGAAGCTATAAGAAGCAACAGGAAATTAATTTGTCCTGATTTTTCTCAATTTATGCATATTTTACAATTAGTCCATGTACATCTTCTATTCCTTTGACTAATTTACTTTTTAGAAATTAAGAAAAGAAAATATATTTTATTCTATTCCATTTTAGTCAGGATAGTGAAAATCTAAGGTCACATTTTGTTTTGTTCAAAAGGGGACTAAACCCAAAAAGTATCATATTTCTACTGTTCAAATTTTTGTAAGCATATATTTATCCATTGATCCAAGGTTGATGAATAGGAAAGGGATGAACAACCTTCGAAAGTCTCGTTCGTATTTGTGAGGAGCATGCAATGCAACCACTCAGGTACAACCTTCTCAAGGACTTCAAGCTTTCAAGACCCGGAATATCCCCCACTTTTACACAGTTTGTGAGATTCAACTCCTGCAGGCTCTCTAAATTTGACATGTCATGGATAGTTTCTAATGAAGAACAGTTTTGAACATTCAGCTTAATCAGGTTTGAAGGAAGTGAGGGGAGAGAGTTCAGCTGAGTGCAGTTTGACAGTGAAAGGTCCTTAAGGATAGAAAGGCCCTTCAAACTGGAAGGCAGGCTTTGAAAATCATTCCTGTCTAATTTCAAAGTCTCCAATAGTGACAACTTCTCAAATTCATCAGGAATTTTCCCAGATATTTTCCATGCTCGGGCATCAAGCTCAGTTAGCAAGGTCAGATTGCAGAAGGAAGATGTTAGTACAAAAGGGCTATGGTTCTCTTCAGGTTCTGCAAGGAAGCTACTTTCATTGGTATCTAATTCAGGCCTCTTTGCCATTTTCAATGTTCTCAAGCTTGACAGCATCCCAAAGCTTTCAGGTAAGCTTGACACAGATGTTTCCTCCATGAAAATGTGATATAGAGATTTCAAATTTCCTATAGAAGCAGGAAGCTTTCTGAGCATTCTGCATTTGTTCAATCTTAAGTTGACAAGATTTTCCAGCCGTCCAGTGGATTCTGGCAATTCTTTGATATTTCCATTGACCGTGTTCAATGTAGTAAGAGATGCTAGGAGGCCAATAGATTCTGGTAAGTATTCAAGATTTTTACAATTCATCAACTTAAGTATCCTCAGTAGCTTCATCTCTCCAATCTCATCTGGCAAGTTTGTGATGGCTGTTCCATCTAACTGAAGTTCCACAACTGAGGCCAACGTTTTAACTGAATTCGGCAATTGGGTGAGAAGTTTACAGTTTCCAACTGATAATTCCCTCAGGTAAGATAAAGAACCAACAGTTGTAGGGAGTTCCTTAATTGCAGTTCCATCAACCAGAAGTTCTGTCAATGACATGAGATTCCCTACAGAATCAGGAATAACAGTGAGTGATTCACACCCCATCAAATTGAGTGTCTCCAGGTTATTTAACGATCCCACAGACTCAGGTAATTCTTCCAACCCAGAGTGATATAGAGATAATACTTGCAAAGAACATAGGAGTCCTAGAGAATTAGGTAGCCTTCTCAAATATTGGCAACGTTCTAAAACAAGCTGCTCAAGCTTCGTGAGGCGAAAAATGGACAGGGGCAACTCTGCTATAGCAGTGTCATTAGCATGAAGTGCTTTCAAGGATTTCAGGATTCCAATGTTTTCTGGCAATGATTTTAACTTGGAGCAGCCGGAAAGAAAAAGACTCTCCAGTTGTTTTAGCCCCGAGACATCAATGGGAAGGTTGATAAGGCTTGAACAACGCGTTAAATTTAAACTACGCAAGGTACTCAAACTGCCAATTGATTCATGAATGTTAGTTAGATTAATGCAGTTCTCCAAATCAATCTTCTCTAGACATTGACACCCAGATAAATCAGGTATAGCAGTGAGTTGGATGCAGTTGGAGAGGTTCAAGACCATTAACTTCTGTGGCACCTGCTAAGCATTATCATGTTGCACCATGTTATTTATATGTATAGTGAAGCAAAAGAAAGGGAAACACGTCTACAATAGTTTCGAAAGAATCTTATGATGTATGTATAATGATAACCAAATTAGATAAATACTATATGAACACTTCAATTTTAGGCAGGTGTTTTTATGATAAGAATCTTTAAAATAGATTTTTGAAAGTAATGTTTCATTAAGTGGTTTGACATGTGTAATTCTCTTCTTATCATAAAGGATTATAAGAATTGTGTAAAGAAAATAAGTGTCAAGAACCTCCTCATTATATCAAATAATACCATGTTTTTGGTATTCATACTACACAAGATAGCTAAAGCACACCTTGTTGTGACCATTCCATCCCCACAAGGTTTCCATTTTCTTGCTGTTTTTGAGATCAAGGACAGCCAGCTCTCCTGGCCAAGATTTCAAAGGCATGCGTTCTAAAGGGCACCCTTGCCATTGTAGCCACTTCAGTTCAGATGGAAGAAACTTGCCCTGTAATTTCAGATTGTTGATCTGAAGCTGTCTCAGATTAACCATTGGTTCAAAGGATTTCGTGTGAAGTACAAACTCTGTGTTTTCCTCTGCTTGAGGTTCAGGGTGATTCTTATTAAGGCATTGTTTGATGTAACATGATATATTTCTTAAACTTGGTCTCCATTGAAACTTCTTCGGAAAAACTGATCCGACCTTTCCCTTATAAAACCTTTCTTCCTCAAAATCAAGTACAATCCCTTGAACGCATCTAGTTCCCTGCATTAAAATATAGCAGATTAAAATATCAGACCTTTAATCAAATTTACCTATTGAAATGTTCCAATCTACAAATAACATGCACATCAAACATTATTCATATATTAGTCAAACATGGACGCGTAGGTATTACATAAAATACATCAAAGGATGCAAATCTCAGTTCTATAACCTCAAACATAAAAAATGACACAATATTAGACAATGTTTTTTGTTTTGGTAGGCCATGAATAGCAATGTGTGCTATATGTATCTCTCACTTTGTTATATTACATGCATCTTTACAAAATATTCTAAAAAATCAAAGTAAACAAATCAAAAAAAGGTGTTGAACAAAAGATCATATTTATTTTTTTTTATAATCAAGCAGCATCTCATTACTGAAAAAGCCCATTTGTCTATTTGTATTATGTCTTTTGTTTATACTTATTTGTCTTGCCCATTCTCCAGCCACCTTTTGAATAAAGAATGAAAAATGATTTTGGACTCTGCTAGTTTAAAGCTTTCTATATTTATGCAAATATTTTAGTCCTGTGGCACTTAACATCATACAAATAGAATATAGTTTCTAGACATTAATCAAACAAAGTCGTGTGAGACAAGGTGTAATGCAATATAATAATCATTACCTTGTGACCCTTCAACACAGTCATGATTTGAGCTCGATCCCACAGTCTACTACGCGAACCAGGATCCACAAAGCTTTCATCCATAACAATTTGCCTTCCCATGTCTCTAATTTGATCATGCATCCACACAGTATTCTCTGGAGTGATTTTCATCAAGCACTTCTGCACCAGTACCGTGATAGCAATCTCACCCCTAAAACCACAACCTCTTAACACATCAATCACATCATCACGCTTCATTTCCATTAGTACAAACAAACAAGCAATATCAAGGAATATACACTTCTCTTCTTCATCTAAAGCATCGTAACTTATCTTCAACACATCCTGAAGATGGTGAGGGCGAATTTGCCTTAGCTTCTTCACAGCATCCTCCCATTCCTCCTCCCTCCTCTTACCAAACAAAAACGAACCAAACACTTCCAGAGCCAAAGGCATTCTTCCCGTCAGGGATATTATCTCCTCTGATAGACTCAGAAGATTTTCTGGTGGTGCACTTCTTCTCAGTGCATGATAACTGAATAACTCTCGAGCTTCAGAAGCATACAACTCTCTAACTTCATACGACACAGTTACATGATTCTGAGTTAGAACTTTTGTATCCCGTGTTGTGATTATCACACAGCTTCCATCGTAAAACCATTCCCTCTTACCAATCAAAGCATCAAGCTGCTTCACTTCATCGACATCATCCAAGACTAGTAAAACTCGATTCTCACTAAGTCTTCCTTTGATAACAGAAATACCAACATTGACATCACCGATGGAGGGAGACCCTGCTCCAGAAAAAAGGTCTTTAATGATTTTGCTTTGAAGGGAAACCAAACCATCGTGTTTTGATGAAACTTGTCTCACGTCGGAAATGAAGCAACGGTGCTCAAAACGGTTAACAAGGGCATTGAAAAGGGCCTTGGCCAGGGTTGTCTTACCAACCCCACCCATCCCATACAACCCCAAAACCTTGACACCATTGGATTGAACTTGCAAAACCTCTATCACCCTCTCAACACGTTCATCAAGCCCCACTGCAAACTCAGGCACACCCATAGGAGTGTTACTCAACTCTTTCAACACTCTTCGCACCAAACGCTGAATCAGATCATCTTCCTCACTGTCACAAATAAATATTACATTAATTCCATGTTCTGATTAAATTGTTTCATATTATTATAGAAACCAAATTATCCCGGGACTACTCATGTTTAGTCAAATTTCTCTTTATTTTTCTGTTTATTACATTAACCTTCTTAATATATTATTTGAAAACCGCAACACACACTATTTTCAACATGAGTCAGTTAAATTTTCATAAAATTTATTTTTTCCTTTCATAAGTCATTCTTTCAGTTCTTGTACACGACGGCAAGGTGTTCCTGCAGTCAATCTTTTTATTAGCAAAAATTATAAACAAATTTGGAAAATGTTGAACGGCATGTAAAAATCATGTATCTCACTACTTTCAATAATAATAATAATAATAATAATAATAAAATAAATGTGTTTCAGCGTAATTGCATTTAAAAAGAAAGGGCAAGGCAAATAAATTGAAAAAGAGAGCAACACAGACACCTGTGATTAAAAACCCAACCAGCAACTCCACCAACTTTCTTCAACGCTTCCTTCCATTTTGAAACCGTATTTTTCTCAAACCTTTTTTCATGCGATTCGCAATCCGATCCGAAGGTACCCGATACGTGTCGGACCTGCGAGGGGTCAACCCGGTAGAAAACGGGCAAGAGGAGTCTACCGGTGTCGCAAATCTTGGTGAGTTCCTCAAGACACCAGTGTGAAGAAGCGTATCTGTTAGATATGATGACAATGAACGCTGCAGAGTCATCAATTGCCTCCATCAGCCCATTCGCTACCGCTTCCCCACGCTCCAACCCCTCGTCGTCCAGGAACACGCGAACCCCACGCGCCTGCAGACTCTTGTACAGACCTTTCGTGATAGTGCCGCGCGTGTCGGTGCCTCTGAAGCTCAGGAACACGTCCCACCGCAGCCGGAACGCTCCCGGCGTCGCCGATATGACGTCTCTTTCCGGCGACATGTGTGGTATGCTTGTTCCAATCTTACACTTCCTTACTCTGCCCACAATTATCGATGTTTTGGCGTTGAATATTATGCTGCCGTGTCTGCATGTCTCTAATTTCTTCAGTCCTAAGGAGATAATGCATATTTTTTCTACTAAACCATAAATAACTGAATTTGATTGGATATAGGTAGTTTTAGTGGGGTTGTGATGTTGAAAAGGAGTTTGTGAAAAAGACAGCACTGAGAATGAACTTGTAAGCGGTGAAACTTCTTTTCTTCTACTTTAACGCGCGTTCACTGTCAAATGACCCAAATTCAAACGGATGTTAAGTTGGAGTCTTTAAGGTGTTATTGTAAATTAAATTATGGATTTACTCTGTCTACATGTTTCTAAGCATTAAAAGTTTAAAGTTTTTATGCTGAACGAGTGGGAGGAAACGAATGCGTTCCTTCATTGTTGATTCTGATTCTCCTTATTCTTTTCTTTAAAAAAGACCGAAATTCACTTTTTTACTACTACTTCACTTTTATAATGTCACCCTATCGTTACTCAAGACGAAATGGGAAGAGGGATAATGAAGATATGCATCAAAAACAGAAACCCTTATAGAAGGAAATGGCCTTTATTGTGGTTGATATCAGCCAAGCTCACTCAAGGAATGTTTCATAGATATATCGTCCTTATAATTGACATCTGTCTCATCCACAGATCAGTACTGGACTTATAGTTTCCATGAATTATGACCTTATTACTACACAACCCTTTTTTATCCTTGGTTTGAAATAACGTAAAACTAAACGAGTCTTTTTTTTTGTGAACTAACATAATCGGTATTGGTCTACCACCACACACTTACTTAACCTTACTGTAACTATCTACGTATGGTCATTATTAAATAATAACATTCTATATAAAAATATAAATTTATATAATATATATTCATGGTATTTCAAAATTTTAAATAAATTTTTTTAAATAAAAATATTTCTTATTAACGAGGAGACACTATCAAATACATGAGCACATAAATGTATATTTAGAACTGTTAAAATGAGTCACAATCCACATATCAATCCGGTCCACCACAGGTTCGGGCTATGTTGGGTTTAAAAAAATTGTATTTTTTTATGCGGGTCAGCTTTCAACCCGATTCATGCCGGTTGAACTCGTGATGGGTAGGATTGGTCCACCAACCCACCTACCTAATTTTATTTTATTAAAATTTAATTTTAATTTTATAAAAAAATATTTATTTATTTTTTGCTTGAAAAAATTGTTTAAGTTTCCTATTTTAAAAATTAATTAAACACTCAAGTTGGGAGTGAAATTTGGGGTGAAATTTGTTTAGATTTGAATTATAGAAAGTTTATAATATTTTTTTATTTAAAAAAATTGTAATTAGTGAGCCAACTGTTTACGCATCAACCCGTGGTGGGTTGGGTCCGGGTTTGAATTTTTCTGCGTCGCTAATAAATGAGCTGGGTTGGATTGACTCACTAAGTAACCAACCCGTGGTGGGTTGGGTCGGGTTAAGCCGAATGACCCGTTTTGACAGCTCTATGTATATTTATGTATATTTCTATTTATAACATTACAAATTTGTTTTCAATCCTTCTTACTACTTGTGAAATATCTACTTTATATATGAACCGATCATTGTAAATAGAAATCACAACCACAAAATGTAAGACCCGTTGAAAAATAAAAATATTTTCTATTTTATTTATTTTGTAGTTGTGATCCTAAATAATTAAGTATAGGCTTGTAGAAAGTATTGAGAAAGTGAATAAAAATTAATTAATATTTTTTTTCATATTAATTTTTGTAAATTCATGAATTAAGACTTTAGTAGCATTGTTTGCACAATATTATCAACTAAATTGAATTAGTATAGTGGTGAATTCTTATAGAAGAGTGTTGGAGGCCATGGGTCCAAGTCCTACCCAAGACATTTTCTTAGTTCTTAGTTTCCAATTTTATGATTGGTAGACATGTGGAGCCGACTTAATGTAGGAAAGGGAGAAATTTATGTGAAGTTTTGTCCATGGGCACGTGAGTTGCTTCAGAAATCTAAAACTTCTTTTGTTTTTCATTACATGTGATTGTATTAGAAAGAAAACATAGCTTAGTGGGGTGTATGTGTTTGATTTGTAATCTAATTGCTCTAATATGATTGAGTGCTTTTAATAATTTTAGGTTAGGGAGAAAAAGCTTGAGAAAGATTTTTTTTTGTCACGGGAAATTGGCAGAGTATTGGTTTGATTGCTTCTTACTCTTTCATTGCATAATGCATTTTTGGTTAGTAGTGAATGAAAGTCTTTGGCTAAGACTTATGGGTCTCTTAAGAAGGGCTCACCTGTCACCTTGTAGGCTCCAAATAACCATCGTAAGAATAATTGTGGTTACTCTATAAACACACCTTTGCACCCATGAAATTTTGGTGACACTTATAAAACAAAACCATTTACACTTATCAATGAGTGAGAAACATAGGGACACTTGTTGAAGGAACGTGGAAACTAAGGAATGGGTGTAGACTTTTGATAACGGTCTAAAAACCGTTATTTTCATGCTTAAATTGATATCAAAATACACCCTTTATGGCTTAGAATGAGCTTAGAATCAAGTAAAACACTTAAGTTGAGTCATTTGAGAGTCAAAAGCTGTTTTTAGAGATATTATGCTTGTTTTGCAGGGTTTTGATGAGAATTAAGGATGGAATTGAAGAAGGAAGGTCTTAGACTCAAGGAAGAAGAAGAAAAATGAAGAAAAGAAGAGTCTATGCACCGCTCAGCATCAAAATGCACCGCTAAGCGCCATTAGTCGAGGAAAAGCCATTGTCTGGCGCTCAGGCGGTGACGCTGAGCGTCTAGAGCGATTAGAGGCAAACCGCTCAGCGGTGAAACTGACCGCCGAGCGGTAGTGCGGCTTGAGGGAAACCGCTGAGCGGTTGTCTGCTGGGCTTGGGCTTAAATTTTGTTACTTTTATGCCCTATATATAGCCCCAATGCGATTCAAATATTATTCTTTTGGCAGAAGAGGACGTCCAGAGCTATTTTACACTCCTTGGAGAAGATTTCTTGGATGCTTAGGCTCCATTTTATCAAATATAGGGTTTGTTTTTCCATTCTTTCATTGTATTTCATCTAGTTTCACCATGTCAATGGTGAACTAAACCCTTTGTTGTTGGGGAACAATGTAATCTTTTGAAACTCTCTTATATTGAAATTCTTGTTTTATTCATATGCTTGCATATGCTGTTATTATCAATTGTTGGGTTCTTTATCTATGCTTAAAGCTATTATCATTTAACTCATTTAATAAATAGATGTTTGTCTTTGTCGATATGGGAACGTACGGGGAAGTCATGAACTGATAGGGAATTCCTTGATTAAGCAATACCACCTAGGGATAGGGGGTAGGACGATCAATTGTATTTTGCTTCCATTTATCATGCATTATTAGTTACTAGGGGAGACTAGGGATAATAAGCCAGTAATTAGTAGTAGGTTCTTCTCGCCGAGGGATCGGGTTTAGGGTAGACTAAGAAAGTTTGCATAACAATTAGATAATAAAGCAAATTTAATAAGAAGAGTAGATATAAGAGAGTGGATAAGATGAAATTGTAAACCTCAACAACTCCATTCATCCATACATTTTTCTTGTCAATTGAATCAATTGCATTTGCATGTTTACTTTTTGTTTATGCATTCAAACCACAAGTTAATTTTCTCTTTCAAGTCTTATAAGATTGATTTACACGAAAGATAAGGCCTTTGAGTCCTTTGGGAGAACAATATTGGGTTTACCAATTATATTACTTGATAAGATCTGGTACACTTGCCAGGGGGTTAACAACTTTGCCACTAGAGAGAAAGCTTTTCAAAACTTGTTGCGACCAAAGAATCCTTGGTTAAATTTCTGCAACTAGAAGGAAAGGGAGTAACTTGAAATATATCTTGTGAGGGGTAGGAACTAAACCTTCTCTTAAACATGATAATTGTGTATTTCATGGTCATAAATCTGATTATATGAAGTATGAGCATATTGGATTTTAGTAATTTTAGCTATTTATCTATTTGTATGAGTTTCAGTTGTTCTTGAATATACTTTCTTTATTTTCCATCCTTTGAGTTACCACAGAAAAATATAGATCCTCATTTCGTTACCATTAGATTAAGTTGAAATTTTGATATATGATTCCTAAGATAACTTATTCCATTTTTACTGTTCAAATTTGTGATTGGAGTCCTGTACCTAGAAGAATTAATTTCATAATTTTGAATAGAGACATTAGCACTTTATTTCTGCTACTAAGTTCCCCCGGTAAAACATAAATTCCCGCCTAGTGAATCGTTAGATTATTACTTTGTTTTGACTGTTCGAATTATTATTTTGAAGTCTGTACTTAGAGGAATAAATTTCGCATGTTGGAATAAGTCAATGATAAACTTATTTTCTACTACTAAGTGCCCTCGAGGAAACATAAATCAAAGTCAAGTTAATCGTTGGATTTATCTGAAATTTTGATATATGGTTCCTAAGACATGTATATTGAATTTTACCATTAGGATTATCAATCTAATTTCTAAAGTTATAGATATAGATTCCGCATTTTGAGGTATCTGATTTTCCAGCTTAGTTTTATCTCTGAACCATCTAAGGAGAAATTAAGAATTTCATCTCATCAACTGTTGGATTGACCTGAAATTTTAACTATAGGTCTTAGATATAAATTTATTTAATTTGAACATTCGGATCTGGAATAAGGAGTTTGAAGTTATAACAAATGTCTTTGTAACGTTCCAGTAATTTAAGTGAACTAGACTTTTGTTGTTGTTTATTTTATAAATTTTATGCAATTATCCATTTGAGGAAATTTTTGTTATACCGAAATATTTAAGTGTTGGTAATAATAGGCTATAAAGAAACCTAATGTTATGTGATATATATGGAATATGTGATATGTATATTGGCCTAGAATGGTCTCGTTGTATAAGTGGTGGGTAGTAGCGTTTTGTTTGTCGGTTCTGATAAGCTCCCTAGATGAGCATGGGAGTTGCCCTTATAAGCTCTTTGAGTGGTGGGAACTACTTTGATAAGTTCACTAGACGAGTGGTGAGAGACAACCTACACATCAAAGGTGGTGTGCAACGACTTGATAAGCTCTTTATAGAGTGATGGAAATGACGCAGAGTGTATGTCCTGATAAGCTCGTTACAATTGAGGTTGTGTTGTGATTGATGACCCTGATAAGCTTACTAGATGAGTGGTGGGAGTTGCCTTGATAAGCTCTTTTAGTGGTAGGTAATTGCTCTGATAAGCTCGCTAAATGAGTGGTGGGAAGCAATCCCTACACATTGTTGAGATGTGTAATGTTCTTGATAAACTCTGTATAAAGTAATGGGAATGACACTAATCATTGGTATGAACATGTCTTATATGTTGTATAGTGGTGTATGCAGTATGAATATGTTATATATGTTGTATATCGGTGTATGTAGTATGATGTGATGAATATGTTTTATATGTTGGACAAGTTACACAATTATTTTTCGTTAGCTTACCTTTGCTTGTGTGTGCATGTGAATGCGATGATCCTATAATGTGTGATGTTATACGGGAGCAGATGTTATTATAGATGGATTGACTGATGCTTCTGGACATGCATAAAACGATGAGAGACATGGGATAAGAGGCTTGGGATTATGCTTTTTACTATTTTTATATTCGATCCTGAATTGTGTATGGATGTTTTATTTTCGAACTAGTCGGTTTGTAGTAATGTACTATTTTCTGTTAATGTTGAAATTTATTTTGAGTTATTTGTGTGTATGTTTTACAGAAAAATATAGTAAGTGTAAACGCCTATTAAGGGGTGTTACACTTGTTGTATCAGAGCCATGATTTCCTTTAGAAAATAAAATTTTTGGGGTTTGGGAAGTGAGAAGTCCTATCATGCATTCTTTTGTATCTCTTGATTGTTTGAGAAATAATTTTTGTGTTATTATGTGTGTATAGAGCATCATGTCTCGTAGATCTGAAAATGGTAACTCTCACAATGTTACTGAGAGAATCGAATGAGTTGTTGGTGCTATCGAGAGGGTAGTTGACATACTACACCATATTGCTGCAACTAGGCCGAATTATCAATCCAGTATGACCCATTTCATGTGCCACAATCCATCTAAGTTTAATGGGACCCTTAACAAAGCAGAGCATTGGATCCGTGAGATAGAGAAAGTCTTTGAGGTTGTCTCTTGTACAGAAGACAAGAGGGTGGTCTTTGCGACCTTTCTACTGATTGGAGAGGCATAATACTGGTGGGGAGGAGTTAAGTGACTGATGGAGGTCAACAACGAAGTTATCACCTGGGAAAGCTTCAAAGTCTAATTTTTGGAGAAATATTTTCCTACTAGCGCAAAATTCACAAAAGAGCTTGAATTTATGAGTCTGTGCCAAGGAAGGATGTTTGTCCACGAGTACGTGATGAAGTTTGACTAACTTTCAAGGTACTACTCGCAATCCCTTCCACAAGAATGGAAGTGTCAGATGTTTGAAGAGGGTTTGAGGCATGAGCTGAAGAAAGCAATTATACCATTGAACATCCGACATTTCTTAACTATGGTTGAAAGTGGATATGTTAGGGACAAATCCAGAGAGGGTTGTTAGGCCTCTTAGAGGAAGTTCATTAGGAGCAAAGTTTCAAAAGAAACCTTATAACAGACTTCTAAATCTGCAACCAAGACTGTTGAAATGTTTTAACTGCGGAGGAGTGCACTTAAGGCGTGATTGTCCTCAACTTGACGGATTAAAGGTTGTTATAAGAATATGCTTCATTTGCAATGAGCCGGGACATTATGCTAACATGTGTCCTAACAAGAAAACGATGGATGGACCCAAGCCACAAGATTCAACAGGAGTGAAGCCTCAAGCTGCAAGGAGAGTATCGCTATGTCTTGGGAGGAGGCTACTTAATCATGTAACCTGATCCTAGACACTTGTTTAATACATGGGAAGTGTGTACATGTGTTGTTTGATTCAGGAGCTATGCACTCCTTTGTATCCTTGTCTTGTTTGAAAAACTTGGTTTTCCAGTAAGTAATCTAAGATGTAAGCTAGTAGTTTTGACACCAACATCTGGGTAGATTACAACCAGTTCAGTCTGTGTTGGATGCCTGATCGTCGTAGCAGGGCGCAAGTTCAAAGTGAACTTGATTTCCTTGCCTCTTCAAGGTCTGGACGTTATCCTAGGGATGGATTGATTGACCACCAATCACATTCTTCTTGACTGTGGACGACAACAAATGGTATTTCCAAGCTCTAATGGTTTGGAGTTGATCTCATCCAAAGAAGTTCTAAAGGAGGTCACTAAAGGAGTCGCGTGTTTTGTAGTGATGGCTCAAAAGAAGAAGAAAAATTATGGAGATCAAGTAATGAGTATCCCGGTGGTAGAAGAATTTGTGGTGTCTTTCCAAATGAAGTGTCAAGATTACCACCACGCAGAGAGGTAGAGTTCTTCATAGATCTGATGCAGGAGCTGGACTAGTATCTATAGCTCCGTACAGGATGGCTCCGGCAAAGTTGGCTGAGCTGAAGAAGCAAATTGAAAAGTTGTTGGAAAAGAAGTTCATCAAACCAAGTGTGTCACCGTGGGGAGCACCAATATTATTGGTGAAGAAAAAAGATGGGAGTTCAAGATTGTGCATCGATTATCGGCAGTTAAATAAGCTAACGATCAAGAACAAGTACCCGCTGCCGATGATTGAAGACTTGTTGGATCAGTTGCGTGGAGCTATCGTGTTTTCAAAAATCGACTTGAGGTTTGGATTCTATCAGATCTTAATCAAACCTAAAGACCGTCTGAAGACAACTTCCAGGTCACGTTACAATCACTACGAGTATGTGGTGATGTCGTTCGGAGTGACCAATGCTTCTACCATATTCATGGATTACATGAATCAAATTTTCTGACCTTTGTTAGATAAGTTTGTTGTGTTCATAGACAACATTCTCATTTATTCTAAGGATCATGAGGAGCCCGCAGAGCATTTGAGGACAGTGTTGGAGACACTCAGGAAGCATCAATTGTTTGAAAAATTGTCCAAGTGCGAGTTTTGGTTGGAGGAGGTACGATTTCTAGGTCATGTGATTTCTGCTCAAGGAATCTCGGTGGATCCTGCAAAGGTGGAAGTAGTGTTGAAGTGGGAACGCCCGAAGACAATATTGGAAGTAAGAAGTTTCATGGGCTTGGCTGGATACTATAAGAGGTTCATCAATGATTTCTTGAAGATAGTAGGTCCATTAACGCAGTTGACTCGGAAAGATCAACCGTTTCCTTGGACGTATAAGTGGGAAGCAAGTTTTGAGGAAATGAAGAGAAGATAGACAAGTGCTTCAGTGCTAACAATCCTAGATACTTTGAGAGTTTTTGAAGTGTTTTGTGACGCTTCATACCAAGGACTCGGTTGTGTATTGATGTAGGAGAAGAGACCAGTGGCGTATGCATCGTTATAGTTGAAGGTTGATAAAAGTTGAAAATACTGTTATCTGTGATGTAATTTGATACTAAATGCACCCTTTTCTACTTAGAACTTGCTTAAAATCATGATTTTCTGTTAAGTTGTGTGAATAAGAGAGTTGAGGTTGAGTTTGATGAAATAATGACTAAATTCCCTTGTTTTGGCAGGAAATGGGATTAATATGGAATGCAGAGGTGAAGTATCAAGAAGACAGAGCTCAGTAAGGCCTAGAAAGCACCAGAAAGGAGGGAAGCACGAAGCTTGGGTGCCCTTTTAGGGGGCTTAAGCGTTGAAGAGTGTTGTCCACTGCCAGGGCACCCCTTTGGGGCGCTTAAGCATCGAAAGCTTGAAGCTTGGGCGCCATTCTAGAGGCTTGAGCATCAGGAAGTGTCGCTCACCGCCCGGGCGCCCTAAGTGGGGCGCTTGAGCGCCAGCTATATGGGTCGGACTTCGTTTTTTGTTCTATTTCACTCTATTTAAAGGACCCAGACGTCCTAGGGTTAACATCTTTGGCAGAAGGAGCGCAATTGCACACTTTCTCACCCTCTAGAGGCGGATTTGGAGGTGGGAGCTTCCATTTCAAATTTTTAGGGTTTTTCTTTCTCATTCTTCTCCATTGTTCATCTAGTTTCTCTATGTCTATGGGAAACTAAACTCTATTTGTTGTTAGGGGATGATATAACCTTGTGAACTCTCATGTATTTGAATTGATTCTTAATACTATATGCTTTTTCATTAATTGTTAGAGTAATTCATCTGTTTCAACGTTTGTTGTGTTTAACTCATTCATTAGCATGATTTATGAATTGCATGAGTGCCGGGAGATTCCTTACAATTCAGGTTCTTGTTGAATCACTCCAAAGAGTAATATTTCTCAAGGATGAGGGTATGAGTCTTGGTCGTCTTAAAGCTCTTGATCTTCACATCTTATTACTAGGAATGCTATGAATTGCATGAACTGGTAATTTGGGACACGCTTATTCGCCGAGGGATCGAGTTTAGGTGATTTAGTGAGTGACGTTAACATTAATGCATAAAGAAGAATTCTTACATACATGAGAGGAAACTTGGTGAAATCTAACCCTAACAACATACTCATCTCATATTAATCAACATTCGTTCATCATTGTGCTACTCTACTATTAATCAAACTGCATTCATATTTAATTTTCTGTTTTTGCATCTGAAACCAATGATCTCGTTTTCTTTAAGTCTTAATTAATTGAGTTATCACACGACTGTCTAGCGTTGAGAGTCTTCTGGGATACGATACTTGGTCTTACCATTTTATATTACTTGTGCGACTCGGTACACTTGCCAATCTAGTAAACAAAGGTGCATGAAAGAAACTATCTAACACATGACCTTGAGTTAGCGGCTATCGTTTTCACTTTGACGACCTGGAGACATTATCTGTATGGGTAACACTTTCAGGTCTTTAGTGATCACAAGAGCCTGAAGTATCTCTTTGATTAGAAGGAATTGAACATGAGGTAGAGAAGATGGACGGAGTACTTGAAAGATTTTGAATTTGAGTTATAATACCATCCGCGAAAAAGCGAATATTGTTGCAGATGCTCTAAGTAGAAAGCGGATGCAAATATCGACAGTAATAGTGAAGGAGCTAGAAATGATCAAGAAGTTCAGAGATATGAACTTTGGTGTGTAGTTGGGCCAAGATCATATTTGGTGTAGTCATTTGAAAATCACAAATAACAACTTGGAAAGTATAAAAGCTGAGCAGAAAGAAGACACAAGTTTACAACAGATTATGGGGTCGTTGGTGACAGAACAGACAAAGGACTTCAGTTTTGGAACTGATGGTGTTCTTCGGTTCAGAAGTAGGGTGTGTGTTCCTACGAAGTCAGAGTTGATAAGGCATATTCTCGAGGAAGGACACAAGAGTCGTCTTAACATACATCTTGGTATGACTAAGATGTACAAGGATCTGAAGGATTCTTTCTGGTGGAGTGGAATGAAAAAGGATGTGGCAAGCTTCGTCTCTTCTTGCCTGACTTGTCAAACAACAAAGATAGAACATCAAAGACCGGGTGGAATGTTGTAGTAGTTGGATATTCCTGAGTGGAAATGGAACAACATCTCGATGGACTTTGTAACTCACTTACCAAAATCATTGAAGGGTCACGATTCCATTAAGGTAATAATTGATCGATTAACGAAGAGCGCTCACATTTTGCCAATCAACCTGAGGATGTCAATGGAGAAGTTGGCGGAGTTATACATTCGAGAAATAGTGAGATTGCATGGTGTGCCTAATAGCATTGTCTCAGATTGGGATCCAAGGTTTACCTCAAGGTTCTGACAGTTATTGCAAGAGGGGTTAGGTTCGAGGTTGAGAATGAGCTCAGCCTATCACCCTCAAACAGATGGATAGACTGAGAGGACTATTCAGTCATTGGAAGACTTGTTGAGGGCGTGTGTATTGGATCATCTAGGAGGTTGGAGTGAGATCCTACCATTGATGGAGTTTACATACAACAATAGCTATCACTCAAACATCGGGATGGCGCCTTTTGAAGCTTTGTATGGGCGAAGATGTCAGACTCCTTTATGTTGGTTTCAAGATGGAGAATCTGTAGTGGTGGGTCCTGAGCTGTTACAACAAACTACTGAGAAAGTGAAGTTGATTCAAGAAAGGATGAGAGCAACTCAAAACAGGCAGAAGTCAGATCATAGGAGAACGCCGCTTGAGTTCAACGAAGGAGATCATGTGTTTCTACGTGTAACACCAGTGACAGGAGTGGGTAGGGCTATCAAGTCAAGGAAGTTGTCACCAAAGTTTCTCAAACCTTATGATATCCTGAGAAGAATTGGACCAATAGCGTACGAGGTAGCGTTACCACCTCAGTTGGCAAATCTGCATAATGTGTTCCACGTATCACAACTAAGGAAGTACGTCTCTGATCCAACTCACGTTTTGGAAGCATATGACATTCAAGTGTGTGCAGATCTCACTGTCGAAGTTGGACCAGTAAGCGTGTTAAAAGTTCAGACGAAGGAGCTACGGGGAAAGGAGATTCGCACAGTAAAGGTTTTATGGAACGAGAAAACCCAAGAAATGACTTGGGAGCTAGAGGATTATATGAGGAAAGAATACCCTCATTTGTTTGCGTAGTAGCTTAAATTTTCGAGGACGAAAATTTTTGGAGTTGGGGAGAATGTAAGACTCGTTGAAACATAAAAATATTTTCTATTTTATTTTATTTTGTAGAAAGTATTGAAAAAGTGAATAAATATTAATTAATATTGGTTTTCATATTAATTTTTGTAAATGCATGAATTAAGACTTTAGTAGCATTTTTTGCACAATATTATCAACTAAATTGAATTAGTATAGTGGTGAATTCTTATAGAAGAGTGTTGGAGGCCATGGTCCAAGTCTTACCCAAAACATTTCCTTAGCTCTTAGTTTCCAATTTTATGATTGGTAGACATGTGGAGCCCACTTAATGTAAGAAGGGGAGAAATTTATGTGAAGTTTTGTCCATGGGCACGTGAATTGCTTCAGAAGTCTAAAGCTTCTTTTGTGTTTCATTACATGTGATTGTATTAGAAATAAAATTATATCTTAGTGAGGTGTATGTGTTTGATTTGTAATCTAATTGCTCTAATATGATTGGGTGCTCTTAATAATTTTAGGTTAGGGAGAAAAAGCTTGAGAATGAATTTTTTTTTGTCACGGGAAATTGGCAGAGTTTGGTTTGATTGCTTCTTACTGTTTCATTGCATAATGCATTTTTGGTTGGTAGTGAATGAAAGTCTTTGGCTAAGACTTATGGTTCTCTTAAGAGGGGCTCACCTGTCACCTTGTAGGCTTCAAATAACCACCGTAAGAGTAACTGTGGTTACTCTAAAAAACACCTTTGCACCCATGAAATTTTGGTGACACTTATAAGAAAAAACATTTACACTTATCAATGAGTGAGTTGTGAGTGAGAAACAGAGGGGCACTTGTTGAAGGAACGTGGAAACTAAGGAAGGGGTGTAGACTTTGCCACTGGAGAGAAAGCTTTTCAAAACCTGTTGCAACCAAAGAATCCTTGGTTAAATTTCTGCAAGTAGAAGTAAGGGGACTAACTTGAAATATATCTTGTGAGGGGTAGGGGAGCTAAACCTTCTCTTAAACATCATAATTGTGTATTTCACAGTCATAAATCTAATTATATGAAGCATGATCATGTTGGATTTTAGTAATATTAGCTATTTGTCTATTTGTATGAGTTTCAGTTGTTCTTGAATATACTTTCTTTATTTTCCATCCTTTGAGTTACCACAATAAAATATAGATCCCCATTTCGTTTACCATTAGATTAAGTTGAAATTTTGATATATGAATCCTAAGATAACTTGTTCCATTTTTACCGTTCAGATTTGTGATTGGAGTTCTGTACCTAGAGGAATTAATTTTGTAATTTTGAATAGAGACATCAACACTTTATTTATGCTACTAAGTTCCCACGGTAAAACATAAATTCCCGCCTAGTGAACCGTTAGATTGACCTGAAATCTTGATATATGGACCATAAGACGTATTACTTTGTTTTGATTGTTCGAATTAATATTTTGAGGTCTGTACTTAGAGGAATAAATTTCGCATGTTGGAATAAGTTAATGATAAACTTTTTTTCTACTACTTAGTGCCCTCGAGAAAACATAAATTAAAGTCAAGTTAACCGTTGGATTGATCTGAAATTTTGATATGTGGTTCCTAAAACATTTTTATTGAATTTGACCGTTAGTATTGTCAATCTATTTTCTAAAGTTATAGATATAGATTCCACATTTGAGGTATCTGATTTTCCAGCTTAGTTTTATCTTTGAACCATCTAAGGAGAAATTAAGAATTTCACCTCATCAACTGTTGGATTGACCTGAAATTTTACTATAGGTCTTAGATATATAGGTTTTTAATTTGACCATTCATATCCGGAATAAGGAGTTTGAAGTTATAACAAATGTTTATGTAACATTTTAATAATTTAAGTGAACTAGACTTTTGTTGTTGTTTATTTTATAACTTTTTATGCAATTATCCATTTGAGGAAATTTTTGTTATATTGAAATATTTACGTGTTGGTACTAATAGGCTATAAAGAAATCTAATGTTAAGTGATATAGATGGAATATGTGACATGTATATTGGCCTGAAATGGTCTCGTTGTATGAGTGGTGGGCAGTAGCGTTGTGGTTGTCAGTTCTGATAAGCTCCCCAGGTGAGAGACAGGAGTTGCCCTGATGAGCTCTTTGAGTAGTGGGAACTGCCATGATAAGTTCAGTAGACGAGTGGTGAGAGACAACCCTACATATCAAAGGTAGTGTGTAACAACCTGATAAGCTCTTTATAGAGTGATGGAAATGACGCAGAGTGTATGTCCTGATAAGCTCGTCACAATTCAGGTTGTGTTGTGATTGATGGCCCCGATATGCTTACTAGATGAGTGGTGGGAGTTTCCTTGATAAGCTCTTTGAGTGGCAGGTAATTGCTCTTATAAGCTCGCTAAATGAGTGGTGAGAAGCAATCCCTACACATTGTTGAGATGTGTAACGTTCTTGATAAACTCTGTATAGAGTAATGGAAGTGACGTTAATCATTGGTATGAACATGTCTTATATGTTGTATAGTGGTGTATGTAGTATGAATATGTTATATATGTTGTATATCGGTGTATGTAGTATGATGTGATGAATATGTTTTATATGTTGGATAAGTTACACGATTATTTTTCATTACCTCGCCCTTGCTTGTGTGTGCATGTGAATGCGATGATCGTATAATGCGTGATGTTATACGGGAGCAGATGTTGTTACAGATGGATTGACTGATGCTTCTAGACATGCATAAAAGGATGAGAGACATGGGATAAGAGGCCTGGGATTATGCTTTTTACTATTTTTATATTCGATCCTGAATTGTGTATGGATATTTTATTTTCGAACTAACCGGTTTGTAATAATGAACTATTTTCCGTTAATGTTGAAAGTTATTTTGAGTTATTTGTGTATATGTTTTACGGAAAAATATAGTAAGTGTAACGCCTATTAAGGGGTGTTACACAAAATACAAGGGTAAGCAATTGATATTGAATCCTAATGCATATAACTTTATTATTATCAACTTAAGCAATTTGTGTAATAAAAAATATATACCAAAAATTCTAAATATGTTACTATAGGCTTATAGTTGACCGATCGGGGACAGTGACAGACTGGATGGAGAGAGCCGAGCGGTTGATGTGCATGAAAGCATCTCATGACCGCTCGGTCCCGACAATCGTTGAGCAGAGTTAAGGTGAAATTAATATCACAACGGCTACTGTTAAAAGGTTAAGGTTTGAATTAATGATCATTAAAAGGTAAATTAATTGGTCAGGTTCTTATAAACTCTGTAAATATGGGTTTAATGTTGAGGTAAACTTACTTTTACTCATTATTGAATTAGTAAAGGCCTACAGAGAAAAATTCTGACTTGAGCGTCGAGTGTATTCTACAGGTCACCCCCTACATTGATCGGTTATCTGGAGCAAGGAGGATGTTCGATAGAGACAGGAATTCTTTAGGTGGTTATCCTCGTCCCATTCCAACAGGAACATTTTGGCGTCCACCGTCGGGCCGAGGACTTTTTGTTTGAGGACACCCTAGCGAGACCATAAGGATGGCATCACAAGACCCGTTGGTACTAATGCAGGAGATGCAGAAGAGGATGGAAGCCATGTAGGCGGAGATGGCGACTTTGAGAGCCAAGCATGATGCAACACTGAGAGACTGCAATGCGGGCCAGAGGGCCTCGTCAAATCAATAGTCGGCAGCACACACTCAGACTCCCATAGTGGAATTCCTTGAAATTGATGAGGAGGGTTCTGATAAGGAGGAAAACAGTTCCAGGATCCCCCATGTCCATCCGGTCAATGCCGTTCGGGAAAAGGCGCTTCACCCGTTCATAACCACAATCAGGGAGGAGCAAATGCCAGATAGGATGCTTCCAGCTCTTGAGAAGTATGATGGATTAAGGGATCCAAAGGAGCATTTGAGGTCATTTGCAGATGCCATGACAATTTACTCACCCAATGAAAGGGTTTAATGTAGGGTTTTTTCCCTGTCGGTTAAAGGAGAGGTTTTTCCGTGGTTTCATTCTCTTCGTCCCAAAACCATTGATAGTTTTGCGACTTTGAGACACCTGTTTGAGCGACAGTTTGCTTTTAGTAAGACACAAAATCTTACATACATGGAACTGACTAAACTCAAGCAGGAAAAAGGTGAAGGTTTGGGGGACTTTATGGACCGGTATAATCGGACCGCGCGACAGGTGAGGGGTGTGGGAAAGAAGTTAATAATGAACACCTTGTCTACTGCTCTAAGACCTTGTTCTTTTGTAGACAACTTGGTCGCACGACCACCCATGACAATGGATGATTTGCATGAACGGGTGGCCGAATTCATCAGGATTGAGGAGATAAGGGTTGTTCAGAAAAGGCAGCACGAAGAGCATGCTTCATCCTCAGGCCAAGAGAAGAAAGAGGGTAAGAAGACATTTGTTCCAAACGAATGGAAGAAGGGAAAAAAGTTCAAAGATGGTCTGAAAGGGCCCAGATTTGAATGGTATACCCAGTTGAATGCGCCAAGGGCGAGAATTTTAGATGAAGCCCTTAGCGCGAATCTCCTTTCCCCATTGAAGAAAAAATCGACGCCTAAGATTGCGGACGGTACTAAGCCTTGCCTTTATCATCAGAATATGGGGCATACTACTGAAGAATGCACCACTCTAAGAGACAAGGTTGAAGAATTGTTGAGGGCGGGGCATTTGAGTTGGTTCATGAGGAGCGAGCAGGTGGAAAGATGTCCACCACAAAGAGGGAGATCCGAACGGTCTGATAGTAGGGACGATCATCGTTCAGACCGCCGTCGCAGCAGAAGTCGAAGTCATGATCGACTGTTGTGCGACATCATTAACACTATTTTTGGAGGCTTTGTTAGGGAGGGTCGTTGGCATCTACGAGGAATAGGAGTTTGAGGGAGTTGAAAACTGTGAATAGGGTGGATGTAAAGAAATGCTTGATGCCACTGATTACCTTTACTGAAGAGGATTTTCATGCTCCCGATCCCGAGCAGGACGATCCTATGGTGATCATCGCTTTTATAGCTCGGTACAACGTTGGCAAAGTTTTGATCGATCAAGGTAGTTTGGTCAACATCCTATACTGGAAGACTTTCCAGCAGATGGATTTGTCGAAGGACTTGGTCATGCCCTACAACGAGCAGATTGTATGGTTTGCTGGAGAAAGAGTAGATACCTGAGGGTACGTAGATTTGAGAACATGCCTAAGGATTGAGCGGGGTGCTAAGGAACTGAAGACCAGATTTTTGCTAGTAGAAGCTAGCACTCCATACAATGTACTGATAGGCATACATTGCCTACACGCTTATGGGGCAATCGTCTTGACGTCTCATCTCACCCTTAAGTTTCCTTCTGACAAGGGGACCATTTGCACTGTCCGGGGGGGGGGGGGGTAAAAAAGTCTCTCGGGAGTAATTACGTAGCGGGCCTGAAGGTTGTGTATGAGATTAATCTTCCTTGTGTATGAGGTTAAACGGTCGGAAGTAGCAATGGCGGACTTAGATGCCATATTGAATATAGTGAAAAATTGTGTATGAGATTAATCTTCCTTGTGTAGAATTACACATAGGGTACTTTATTTATAATGAAAGAAATATGACCAAAGCCTAAAATACAAACTAAAGAATAGTAACAAAGTAATAGAAGATAAGTAACTCAAGATAAAAGATAAATATAAAATTATAATAATTTAAGATATCGAACAACTACAAACCCATGAATCCAACCCATTGTTTGGTCTTAATTAAAAACAACAAAAACAAGTGGACCAAGTCCATTTCTCTTGCATATTTCATGCACCCATGATAAAAACAAAGTAAAAAGAGTTTTTTTACCCTTATGACATGACAAAATTTAATGTAAATGATAAGCTTAAGTAGATTTTTATTCTTCTCTTCTCTTCTAATGACAACATTCCCAATATAATTACTAGAATCAAACGTATATTTTTTTTACAAATTATTTTGTCCTTTTTGTGCAAAACTTTGTCTATAAATATAACAACATGTTCTACATCTTTCTCACAATGGCTTAAACCCTCCATTAGTCCTCATATTTGTGTGCAAATCTCAGTTTGGTCCTTAAGTTTTGAACTATCTCAATTGGGTCATAATTTTTGTAAAAATGCACACATTTTACCCTAACCGTTAAGTTGTCTCAAACGGCGTTAATTGATGCTGGGATGAATTTTTTATTTTAGGCTTAATTCCTCCCTTGGTTCTTATGTTTGTGTGAAAATCTCAGTTCGGTCCTCAAGTTTTTCCCCAAGTCTTTATGAAATGCAAACATTTTACAACATTTTACCCCAACCGTTAAGTGTATTGAGACGGTGTTAACTTTGAACTGAGCTGTAATTTTTTTTTTATGTTTTAAAATCATTAAATCCACGTGGCTATGGTCTTTCTTTTTCCTTCCAATCACTGATCACAGTTCACTCATTCCTCCACCCTTAAACCCTCAAACCCCCCGACTCACACCTTTTCTCCCTCTCAAACTAAAAAGTGTCGCCGTTGTCGACAGTTCAAAAATTATGACCCAATTGAGACAGTTCAAAACTTGAGGACCGAACTGAGATTTTCACACAAACATAAGGACCAAGGGAGAGATTAAGCCTAAAATAAAAAATTCATCTCAGCATCAATTAACACCGTTTGAGATAACTTAACGGTTAGGGTAAAATGTGTGCATTTTTACAAAAATTATGACCCAATTGAGACAGTTCAAAACTTGAGGACCAAACTAAGATTTGCACACAAATATGAGGACCAATGAAGGGTTTAAGCCTTCTCACAATTTCCCACACAAAAGAAAGAAAGGCCTAAGGTAAGATTTCTTCTTCTCATCTTTTATCTTGTTTTCTCTTCTCTTCTCTTCTTTTCTCTTTCTCTTTTAGTTATTTAAATTCTCAATCACTTAGTTTCATTCAATTAGAGCTAGGGTTAAATTTTTTCTTTAAGTCTTACTCTATAAACTACTTTTTTCTATTAAATTTTCTTGTGAGAGAATTTTAATAAAGGAATACATTACTTAGAGCATTCCATTTTAATATTGGAGTTCCATTAACTTCATAAGATAAGAGAGTCAATCTCAAAATCTCACCACTACAAAAAGGCCTTTAACGTCTTTATTTTGGACATTCAACGTCCAACATAACATCAACATCTTATTGGGAGACATCAATTTGACGTCGAATGTATTGTAACAGACGTCATTAGACGTCATTTTTTACACTAACCAACATCCCATTTTTTCTAAATAAATTTGTTTTTACAATAAAATCACACCTGAAAATTAGAAAATATTCCCAGCACATCACAAAATTATATATACTATACGTTTCAAGTCATTATAATACTAAAAAAAATCTAAAAAGCAATCCAAAATACTAACCTTCTTAAAGGTTGAAAATGGAAATCACCAAAAGAGAATGGGCACAAACAATGCAGAATGGGCACAAGTAATAAAGAGGGAAAGCCCCATCGCCATGATTCGATAACTCGCACATAAGAACTGTACCAAAAGGCAATGAAAACGAATTTTAATCGGTGCAAATGAAAGATAATGGTTCCAAACGTAATATAATCGGTGCAAAATGATTTTAAATAATGTAAAGTGGAAGAAAACTTACCTGAACTAATGGCGAACGAGAGAAAGCATAGGAAGGAGATGAACAGAGAGAGAGAGAGAGAGAGAGAAAGAAAGAACGCGTAACTGGAGCTCGCGTTCTGGAGTGGGTGAAAATGCAAGGTATTTGACATCGGCCCCCTCCCAACCGACGTTAAATTGCTCTAAGACGTTAATCCCCCTTCCTAGCTGATGTTTAAGTGGTAAAAAAATTAATATTTAAGCACTTTTTGGCTTCATGGAGAGGGGAGCCGACGTCTATTTCAAATTAGACGTCAAGGGACCTGTAACCGACGTCCAAAGTCTATAAAACAGTGACTTTTCAATTCTGGGTGCAGACCGTTTAACATCTGACGTTGAGGGAGTCGACGTCTAAACCATATTTGACGTCGAGGACCCCATTATCGACGTCTAGAATGTCGTTTTATTTACAAAACTGTCACTGATCATTTTTTACGTTGGATTTTTTTGGATTAGATAGTAAACGTGTGAAGTTAAACGTTATTTCCACACTAGTGTCTAACTCTTTATTTTAGCATATATTTTTTTCTAAATATACAATTTGACCATTTTTACCTTCTATATACATGTGCCCAATTTGAAAATTATGAGTTCAAATATAAATTCTTTAGATATGAAAACTTAGTTTTAGGTAAAAATTAACCTCATTTGAAGTTTATAGAAAAAAGATATAAATAAAATAAATTTGTTGTTTTACTTATTATAAAATACTTATACGAGAATTATGTTTTTTTAGTTGTTGTTGTGGTTTTAACTTATTGTTTTTACATATTTTTACAATAATCTTGTATAACATTTTAATTTAACAAATGGATGAAACACTAAAATAGTTCTATATCATATACAATTGTATTAATTGTCTTATAACTTTGACTGTTTTAAAAGAAGTTAAGAGATTAGAAAAGCAATCGTTATATTGTCAAATTTTTTGTGAATAAATTTTAGTTTTAAGAATAAATCGTTATATAAAATTAATTTTTTTATTTACTTTTGAGATAATATTCATTAAGCGAAATTAACATTTATTAAGTGAGAAATGCATAAAATAAAATTTTTGCAGACTTTTAAGATAAACATATAACAATCCCATTTTTGAATTATACTTATTCTATCAAATTTTACAACCTCATTAGAGTGTATAATTGAAATCAAAATCATAGTCATGCAATCAAAATGTAGCATGTTAACACATCCATTCATCAAAACACTACATCTACACTTAAACAAATACTTTCAAAATAAATCCTTCAATTTCTAATACAAATAAGTTAAACTATCAATTATCTAACTTTAACTTTAACAATTTTAAAACATCTAAAAGTATAACTAAATTATAGTAATTCTATCATTAAAAGTAATTGCTCTAAATTCCCCAATTCAAAGTTAATTTTTATATCAATTCAATAGAGCATATCTTTCCTAATCATTCAACTCAAAAAGTTAATCCAATTTTACTTAATTAATCAACTTACTTGAAAGTAATTTGTTTTGCAAGGAAAAAAAAATGTCTTAAGATAGGAGAGGTTTTGAAATTACCATCATAACTAAAAAAGCATTGAAAAAAAAAGTTATCTCATTGAAACTTAGACTTTTTGAACTATATTTAAGAAACCAAAATATCTGTAAAAGCTATAAAATACTAAAAAAGAGTTTATAGAGCATATTCTGATAAATCATAATTAATTATTACTCTTCAATGGTCTCAGAAAACGGAGGTAAAAGTTAGTTCTAAAATGTTTGAGAAAATTTAAAAAGAACAAACAAGTATTTGTGAATACCTAATTGAATAATTAAAATTCTTATAGATTATTTTTAAAATTTAATCTTTATTTCTTCTAAAATCACCTCTACTAAAAATAAACAGCATCTTACATATTTAAAAAAATATAACAACTATTTTTTTGAAAAACAAAACTCAAACAAACTCACCTATACTATAGCCTTAGAAATTATTATTATTTATTCAGCATTTGAATTTCATTTGCATTTTTCTATTTAGTTATCTGGCTGTCAAAGCTCCGCCATCATCTTCTTCTCTCTCAATCACACAAAATATGAATTTACAATTAAATTATAGTTTTCTATGATTTAAGAAAAAATATTGTTTTGTTTTTTTGTTTTTGTCTGTCTCACTGAGAAACACAAAGCCGAGGAAACAAAGAGAAAGAGAAAAGGCGCAACCGCGAAACTGAGAGACCAAATCCAACCGCGCCAGCTTCGAAACGCTGCGTTCCACTCTCCAAACCCTAGCCATATCCCCGGCATTCCTCCGGTCGCCATCGACGCCGTCCACCCTAACCGCCCGAACCCAAAGAAACCGATCGATTTTATCGTCTCGGAAGAGCGAATCGATCTAAGAGAAGAAGAAAACAAGAAGGGGGTGATCTCAGACTAGGGAACGAAACGATGCCGTCTCACGCGGATCTGGAGCGTCAGATCGAGCAGCTAATGGAGTGCAAGCCTCTGACGGAGTCGGAGGTGAGGACGCTGTGCGATCAAGCGAGGGCGATTCTGGTGGAGGAGTGGAACGTGCAACCGGTGAAGTGCCCCGTCACCGTCTGCGGCGATATTCACGGTCAGTTCTACGATCTCATCGAGTTGTTTCGGATTGGAGGGAGCACACCCGATACCAATTATCTCTTCATGGGTGATTATGTAGGTCAGTCACTTTTTTTTTAATTCAATTCCCTTTTCCTTTTCTTGTATTATGGTTCTGAGATTTTTTTTTTGTTTTGCTGAGAAGTGGGCTTTGTGGGTCTCAATATATAATTTGGTTTCATAAATATTGAATGAAATTATTATCAGGTTGATAGCACGGTCTTGAAATTTTTTTTCGAATGGATTATTTATTTCCTAACCGTTAAACTTTTGAGGCCTCAGAAACTCGTTTGCTGGAGAGCTGTTTATGAAATGTTCTCCCTCCCTCCTGGTAAGGTGATTTTGCTTTGGGCTGCCTTGAAATTGAAATAGTGGGTATTGGTTAGTTTTGTGGAAGTGTGGTTGTATTGGTACTCGAGGGATGAAGTTCTATGATGTCCAATACGTGTTTGGGAAGTATTCTGGAGAGTTTTTTAAAATAATTGTATAATAACTAGATGGTTTCCCAGACATAGCACATAATTTCCGGTTTTCTCTTGCATGATTGCTTTGATCTTGTGGTTTAATGCTTATATCAACACACTGAATTAGCAAAGTGTGTGTAACAAAATCTCATCTTTCACATCTTTACGGATGATAGTTGATGGAGCGATGACTTTGGAGGGAGCTATTCCTCATTGTAGGAAATAGACAATGATTTCTGCTAATAATGGTTTTTAGTTATATCTTATTTTAGTAACATTTTAGAAGTATGTTCTTGCTCTGGAATTTTGGAACTTCAATTTTGTGTGTGTGAAAGTGTATTTATATATGTATGTATTTCTTATGTTAATGATTTTTTTTTTCTTGCATATGTATCCGCGTATCCTACTTATCTTGCATACTACGTTTTGCCAGAATAGACATGTTGCCTTGTACCTGTATTGTATTCGTGCAACATAGATGGTAGCATTGGTCATTATAATTTATTTTTTGTCATTCCTTTTTATGACTTTCAAGTTATACTCTTCGTCTCTATGGATACTTCTACCTTTTCTTCATTATCATGGCTTAATTCTTGCAGATCGTGGGTACTATTCGGTGGAGACTGTTTCTCTTTTGGTGGCTTTGAAAGTTCGTTATCGGGATAGAATTACAATTCTTAGGGGAAATCATGAAAGCCGTCAAATTACTCAAGTGTATGGACTATTTCTTCTCATAATGTTTCTCACAAAACAAAATCTCTGGATCCATTGTCATTTTATATATGTTAAGCTCTATCATTTAAACTGAAGGTTTGATGTTATGTATATTCAGCCACAAGTATCAATAGCACGCTGTAGTTGGATCACATTGCAAGACAGCTCAGTGCTATGGAACTCAAATAATTTTGCAATTTTTCATAGCTGCCATTGCAAATACTATAGCATTGAAATTGCTGTCTTTTGCAGCTGGAGTGACTGTGACCGTGATGGGAATAATGGATGCAGAAACCCTAATTTATCCCTGTAGTAGGGCCTACTGTCTTTTAGGGATGTATTTGGGATAATATTTCAATTTTTCCCCAATTGTTGTTAAATAAACGTTATAGTAACCGCCATATTCTAGCATTGATTGATCCCTCTGCCATAGGTAATCTGCGAAGGGAAGCCCACTAGCACCATAGGCTGCAATGTCATTTTTATATGGCGGAATTTTGGTCGTCATTGATAAATTTTATTGCCCCTCTCTATCGTTGAATCAGTGGTTTCAAGTTTAATCCCAAATTTATCTTAACTTACATGCAATGCGTTCTCACTGTTGGCGACATTGTCCACCTAGTGGTGGCGTACCCCTAGTTTATGTCCGTCCCTGACATCTGGTGCCATTTTTCCTTTTATCCTTTTTTGCACTCTAATTATTCTCTTTTTCTCTTTCCTTTAAAATTTTTGGTCTGTTCTCTGATCTTGTTACTTTTCATTTCTAGCAATGAATGTCTTAATTTTAGATGGCATTTTTTTAATATTTGAGCATATATGTATATATCATTTAACATTTATCTAAGACTTCACAATAGTGGTTATTCCATTCTCTGGTATCACAGTTTTGGTGTCAACCAGTCCAGTAACTATGTATTCAGCTGGAAATTTTAAGAATAAGTTGTGGGAGTTGCATACAATCTCACTAATCATTGACTTCTTTACCCAGTGGAGCTCAGTTATTTGTGCACCTCTATCCAGTGGGTGATTTCAAAGGGCTTAAAAGAAAAATTTGGTTTTGTAATGTCTTGATGCCATATATATTTTCTCTTTTTATATTTGTCTTTCTCATCATTATTATGCTGACTAAAGAGATTAGTTTTAAGACATAAAAGTTAGAATAATAAATAATATATGCTTTGCTTTTAGCTATCTATCAGACACCTAGTGCTTATATAGACCTTTATGTGGTCTTTCACTGAATGAGTAGCAAAATTGCTTTGTGCCTATGTGGTTAACTCTACTAATTATGGGTTACAATGTGAATTTTGTGGTTGAGATAAGTTTCTATACATCTCTTAATTATTAATTTTACCAAACTCAACGAAAATAATACTTTGTTGAGATGAACCTGGTACATGAATTTCTATCGGATTTAACTTTAAAAAAGATACCCTATCTTTTATTCTCAAACATTATGATTATATAGCAAGCTTGTAAGTTGCAGCCGAATGACACTTTTAAAAACCAAATGATCAAATGATCTGACCAGACTTTTAATTCAATGATCAATCTTAGAACCAAATAGTAAGACGAACCTGGTACATGAATTCCTAGGGTATCTAACTTTAAAAGGATTAAGATTCTCTTTAACAGCTGAACATTGTATACCAAGCTTGTAAGTTGTGTATGAATGACTCTAGTTAAATCTAATTTATTAATATTAGGCAGAAATGAAATGGGAAAAAAATAGAAAATCTCTTTGAACACTAAACAATAGTTTTCTTAACTATAAAATGTATTGTTTTGCTATTGCATTTATCCTTTACCTTCTGCTTTCAGGTATGGGTTCTATGATGAATGCTTGAGAAAATACGGAAATGCCAATGTCTGGAAATACTTTACAGACTTGTTTGATTATTTACCTCTGACTGCCCTCATTGAGAGTCAGGTTTGAGTTAAATATATTGCAGAAAACTCATCTGACTAATTTTGATGCCAGGCTCCTAACTTCGACTTATATTACAGGTTTTCTGCTTGCATGGAGGCCTCTCACCTTCTTTGGATACGCTGGATAACATCAGAGCATTGGATCGTATACAAGAGGTTTGTATGTAACGGCTAGCATGAGTGCACTGAATTTCCTTATGATCCATTTAATACGAAGAACATATATTCTGAAAATGATATCTTGAGCTTGATATACGTCTGATGTTTAATATGGTTTGAGAAATATTTTATTTGATGTTGCAACTTCCAAATCTAGTTTTCCCTGGAATTGTTTTTCATCTAGGACCAACAATCATGAACTTCCTCTTTAGTTTAATCTTAATATATTTTAAAAAGCCCAACAGAAGGAAATTAAATGACTCAAGGATTTCCTAGGATGGTCTTACAATGTTAAAATTAATATTTATAATATTATTTAGTTGATATTTTATTTCCCTAAAATGAGATGATGCCACTTGTAGGATCATCATTGAGTTGTTGTGTCTCTTGGCTTATATAAGTGTATTCCTTCTTACCTATTGTCATCAATGAAGAATATCAATGTTTATCTTTTAGCTCTCAATAGTTCTTTATTTGTAGTTTTTCTTAGTTTAACAGTAGCTTAGCTTTTGCTTCTTATGAAATGGTGCTTTCATAGTGTCTACTCTGACTCTCATGGATATCTACTATACAATTATTTGTGGTCAATACAACCATCACCCCCAATGTATTCACAAGCTCATCAACACCAATACTTGTGTTATACTCCACAACAATCACAACCATCAATGCCACAGCTGCTGCCACAGCAAACAATCATTAACACATCCATGTCATACCCATCACTGTTATGCTCTTTAATCTCATTGGGAGACATTTTTTCCTCTGCATCTGCAGACCACCACACAAATAATGCCGTGTGTTACACCTCACCTACGATGCCCTCAACCCTGTTTCCTCTTGATTCCTACACTCATTTACCTTTTTCAGTTGCTTTTTCCCCCAAGCCAGCTGGTTTTCATCTATTTCAAAAGCAGCCAAGTCATTGGATTCCCAACCTTTAGACTTCCTCAAATCTCCATTCTCTATTCAAACTATTAATGGCCCTTCCAATTATTTGTTAGTTTAAGCTGTCAATCCCTCCCATAATACCACCCAGTTTCACAATTACCGCAATCAAATTTTCAAACCCCAAATCACCCCTTTAGGCCCCCATGACACACCTTATGGATTTCTTTTTCACACAAATACACCTTCCCACAAATTCTCACATATACCTCCATTCACCTCATCACATGTTACAACAAAAAAAATTGACCTTCCAATTATACCCCAACTCATCCACGTGGCTTTCTTGATGAAGCCACTATTAAACTAATCTTTCTTGATGCAGTTTTCAAGGACCTTGAGGACAAGGTCCGATGTGAATGGGTGGGTAATGATGTGATGGACCTAAAGAGACTGAAAAGAAGAAAAATTTAATGGTTAAAGGATTTTATGGGATGTAGTTAGAATATTAGAATATTATTTAAAATATTATTTAGTTTGCATTTTAGTTCCCTATAGTGAGATGATGACGCTTGTAGGGCCATCATTTAGTTGATGGTATATTTTAGGTTATATGTGTATTACTCTTTACCCATGAATGAATCAATGAAGAATATGAATGTATATCCGTTAGCTCTCTTTAGTTCTTTAATGGTACTTTTTCATAGCTTTACAGTTGCTTAACTTTAGCTTTCTCTCGGGCATAGTCAGGCACATAAAGCTTTTAGGGTATCTCATCATAAACTCCACGATGAAATACCATTTCTTAATTGCCTAACAATCTTTCTTGTATGTTACAGGTTCCACATGAAGGACCAATGTGTGATCTATTGTGGTCTGACCCTGATGATCGCTGTGGATGGGGAATATCTCCCCGTGGGGCAGGATACACATTTGGACAGGATATTGCTACTCAGTTTAATCATACCAATGGTCTCTCCCTGATATCTAGAGCTCATCAGCTTGTTATGGAAGGATACAATTGGTGCCAGGTGACTGAGAATTTCTTTTTAATGAATATAACGATCTATTTCCACATTGGGAATACCTTCTTGATACTATATGTTGTCATTATGTTGACGATCTTTCAGGACAAGAATGTGGTTACCGTATTTAGCGCTCCAAATTACTGTTACCGATGTGGGAATATGGCTGCCATACTAGAAATAGGAGAGAATATGGATCAGAGTTTTCTTCAGTTTGATCCAGCTCCCAGGCAAATTGAGCCTGACACCACACGCAAGACTCCAGATTATTTTTTGTAACTTCATTTATCTACCTGTTTGTAGTTATTGCTTTCTGCTGTTAGTTACTGTAGATGTGTCTTTAAGGAAAGAGGAATTTTACTGTTTAAGTGGAGGGTGGTCATCAACATATTTCTTTCTTTCGGAGTTTACCTGCTGCCGCTGCTGCCGTATTTGTACAAGAAACCAATAGAACTGACACAAGCCACCAATTGGGGTTGTATATTTTTGGGAGGAGGAAGCGGCAATAACATGGTATATCTTGTTCTGTAATCCTTTTTTTCTTTTCGTTAAATTAAATCTCAAGTTAGAGAGCAGATTTTTGGATCCTGACATTGTTGTCCATTTGAGACTTTTGATGATGCCTAAAATGAAAGTGCAGGTGTTAATTTTTCGTGATTAAATTATGTCATTGCAACCTTAAGTTTGTTTTTTTATTTCAACCAATACCCATAGGTTTTGCTGTTACTCATTTAGTCGTTGACTTCCTTTTATATTGAACTTAAGTGTCACTCAAATAGTTGATTAACATGCCAAATTTTTCAGAGGGTACAAGTGCAGTTATTGATTAAGTTTCCTTGTTTACCCTTCTCACCTCTCCGACCCCAACACATTATGTTCATTATGAGCAGTGAGTTTTGAAGCAGATTCAGTACAATACTCTTTGTCTTTCACTCCACCATCCATGAAGTTTGTCATGTATGTTTGCCAATGTAAATTTTCTGAATGAAGAGTGGGTGGAAGTGTGCAGGAATATAATATAGTTAAAAATTAACCAACTGATATGAAAATTAGTTTCTATAATATAGTTACTAGCTTCCGTAATATAATTATTTTTTTTAATTACCATATTTAACTTTGTAATGCATTTATTTTTATACATACGGATTCTGGTTTCTCGAAAATAAAAAATAATAGTATAAGGGAAACTAATTTCTAAAGTTGAACATTACAAAATTTGGTTTTTTGCTATGCCATTGTTTTTGTTTCGGAGCTAGGGTTTAGGATTTAACGTAAGAAGATAAACCAAATGAACTTAACCAAAGTATGAAAATGATCCTTAGTTAAATTTCCATTGAAAGATCCCATAAATCATCAACAGTGTTAGAATGACGTAGCAAGATAAGACAGGTTAAATTGCTCTTAGAAATCTGAGCTGCTAAAAAACTGATATAATACAAACAGGACCAAATGAAATGTATGATTGGGTGGAAAAATGTTCATCCCAAAATGAAGTTAAACGGAGTAATTAAAAAAAAAGTGTCAAAAATCTGATAATGAAAATTATACACGTTTATCAGATAAAATGACCTTTCACAAATCCAATCCTTTTCTTCAATCACGTTCAACTCCACTCAATTTTATAAACTAGGAAATACAGACACACGAAAAATATAGTTAGATATGATTTGTATTGACGTGAAATTAGATTTTATCATTTTAAATTTTGATATATTATAATTCTAAAATTTTAAAAACAATCAGATATAAATTCTCTTTGTTCAACATTTTTAACTTTTTTACATGTAAAATAATATTTTAAATTGATATTTTGAATTGAAATATATATAAACATGAACTTTGAATACGATTAATATATAAAAGAAATTAATGTAATTAGATTAAGAATACTTATTTTTTATTTTTAAAATTTGTAAATTAAATTGTATCAAAATTAAACATAACTACAATTCTAATTTCATATTAAAGTTTAAACATTATAAATATATTATTTAATATAAAAAATAGAAAATAGAAAGAAAAAAATGAGAGAAAGATGAGATTGAAGAAAAAGTGAGGAAATGGAGATGAATTTGAAATGTCCACGCAAGATGGATAGTATTGATACTAACAAAGACATTGGTCTTTGAAGGGAAACTCTGATTGACATGATGAAGTTGAAAGAAAGTAGAAGTTGTGGAAAAAACAAAGTAAGATAACTTATGGAGTGTTTGGTGAGAGCTGCACCTGTCTTGTTGGTGGGCCCAATAAACACGGCCCAAACAAAGACGATTCCAGAAGTTAAGGCTAAAAGTGCTTTTTAATTACTTTTTTTCACTCTCCCAAACATCATACCTTCTTCACTTTAATAATACAGAGAACTCATAACTCGATCATTCATATAATAATTCACGGCTCTTTCGTCAAATAATTATCAACATCAATCAGACCAGACCGAATCTATCATTTTTAATCTAAAACTTTAATCTAATAATCAGTTCTAATATTATTAAGAGATGAACTTTGTTGTAGGATGATCCGTTTTCAAAATGGTTATCTTAGAATGATTTTTTTGTAACATCACTTCTAATAAAAAAATTTAAATCAATAAATTTGTAAGTTTTTTTAATACAGTTTTGAACTTTGTTGACTTTACTTAATTTTACTTAATATGTAATTTAGATTTCCATAACAATAATTAATGTGATAAACAAAAGACAGAAATATGAAGTAATATATGTATACTTTGGTGTTGTGGATATTGATAAATTAGCCATTAGAAACCAATTCAACAACAATTTCTTTATTTCATAGAATATACTTTTTGAGAAAACATGCATTAATGAATACTTAACATTTACCACGAACACATGTCACTTTCCAAATCATTGCTGCGAAACTTTGTTTTAAATTGGTCACCATTATATCTATAATCTCATTAATTCCATTTAAGCTTGTTCTCTTTCCTTGGCAATGACCAACAAGGACAACAACAAGAGATCAATCTGTGAGACATCAATGTTGGTGGTTGCAAACATCATAAGATTATCGTCTCTTAGATTTTCTGGGAAGAATTTCAGAAAAGAGCTTGGCAACGAATCTTCAATTTCAAAAATTTACAAGAGCGAAAGAACACAAGAGATGGACAGAACAAAAGGGCATCGTTCCTACCTCATCAAACCACCAAAGGAGGACCCAACAACCTATGTGAATCGAGCATTGGAAGATGATGTTGACATCAACGCTGAGAACTATATCAACCACGTTCGTTGCAAGATTAGGGACACTGCTAATATTCAACATTGAAACACTGCTAATAGTATAGTCAACAAACTTTTACCATTTTACTGATTTATTCTGTAAATAAAGCTATATCAACTACCTAGTTTCACAAGCTTTTCATGCACAAAAGATCACTCAAGTGTAAGGTTTAATTTCACTTATCTTCCTTAAAATCACTTCATTATGTAGTATATGTTCATTTTATATTGGAATAATCAAGGAATTACTTTATGTAGTGCCAAACAATGTTTACAAACACTTTTTTGAATTTTATAATTTTATATATATAATAAATTCAAAAGGAGATTGAATTTTATTTTTCCATGCAAATATAAAGCTTAAAAAGTGTATTTTACTATTTGAAATTCGATTTAGAAATGAAATATTAATCTTTGAACGAAATTCATATAACATCGATCAGATCTAATTAAGCATGAAAGTAAATCGTGTTTATTACAATCATGAAATAAAAAAATATATATATATACATAACTCTATAAAAAAATAAATAACATACAGAACCACCCATATTAAGCAGTAGTTCTTGAATCATGCCTTTATCTGCATGAACATGTTACAGACCATGACAAAAGTTTTGGGATATCATATTTAAACATTGTTAAAGTTGTTACATACTTTGTTGCAGTCCCTGATATTGATTACGATTGTTATTCAAATATGAAAGAGTGAATATATTAATCTATAAAATAATATGTATTGAAGTTAATTAACAAATGTTATTTTTCATTTACTAAGCATATATAATTATTTTATAAATAATTTCATTTGTTCCTTACATAAAAATATTGTTTATAGATTAAAATATGTTATCATTGTAGTGAAATATCTCAATTTTCTTATCGAATTCGTTTCACCATCACGAACATGCATTTTTGAGGGGCTATTTTTGAAACGATCAATGTTGATAGAACGTTGATGCAAACCCTACTATGTTAAAAAATGATAAGAACCTAACCATACACATGTGGAGTTAATGGTGAAATACTCTCGAATTTATTTAATAAATACCACATTCTATGTTTCTAGATATCATGGGTAGCTACATAAATAATGTTATGTCAAATTTGTATTCTCCCAAAATTGCAGCCACCGTGTGAAATGCTCACAGGTCCTTGAAACTTCTTAGCAGAAAGTGAGTATCCGGTATGCTATTCAATTTATGTCAAGAACGGCAACCTAAATGAATGTTGAAAATGGCCATGCCTATCTCAGTCCATCAGTCCGGAAGATAACCTTGTGAGAAAATATGACAAAGAAGATAGCAAGTATCATCAGTGTTCTTCCACCAAAAGCTGAAGCTGACAGCACTGTTTGCAGACAAGAGTAAGAAAATGTAAAAAATTACCTTGAATATTCAGCATTGTAGCCTAGTATGGAAGCTTTACCACTATCTATAGCTTATCTATATACCAAAAATGTAGAATTCACTTGTTTAAGAGTCGATATTAGATCTTCTTAGTACTTGGCAACTCCGACACTTGGAGCCTTGCCCAGAACAGACTCAACATCTCCATGAAATAAGCTGAATCTTTTTGCCACAGCAAAGCCAGCATGCATTCCATCTACTGCTGCACTAATGATCCCACCAGCATAGCCTGCTCCTTCACCAACTGGATACAATCCTTTTACTGAAGTGCTCTCATAAGAGTCAATATCGCGTGGAATTTGGATGGGTGAACTAGTCCTAGTCTGGTCGGACCAAAACATTGTTTAGCACAAATAAATAGCAGTTGTGAAGAAAAATCAAAAGAATCACTTTCTTTGTGAGGAAGTTTTAATCAACATCTTCATACTGAACCAGTAGGCAGGATCAGGGGAATAATTTTCAGAATTTTGGTAAATCATACTTACATTGAGATGTATTGATATATCACATGCACGGATACAATACGTGTATCGACACATATCTGATACACCATACGTTTATTCTGAAAATAATAGGATATGATACATGATATATGTATATTGAAAAACATACAAAAATTCTTAAAAGCATGATAAATATATAATTGTTATTGACTCAGTCCAAATTAAAATCATAAGTATTAAACATTGTCAAAATAAAAAATTATAAATTATTATCATCACACAAGTAATATTACTTTATAGATTAGAAATTTCTTTGATAAGTATTGGAAAAGTATCCTTAAGTATCGATGCATCATATACCCAACCATAAAGGATAGCATGTTTTTATACCTCTACACCATGAAGGAGAGCCTCATTGCAGATAAATCCTGGTAACTGAAAAGTTAAGTTTGAATTAATAAATTATTCTTATTAATTTTGTTTAAATTTATGAATATAGAAAGGATATGAGAAACTGCAAACCTCCTTGTCAAATGTTACAAGTGAATGTTTCAAAGCTTCAGTTATATGCATGGGAAATAGCTGATGGAGATTTGCTGCCTTCACGCCCAACCGATAACTTGATGAGGGTACAGATGTTACTGGCACAGATTATCAAGCTGAGTTCATCTATGAGCTGAGAACCTGGGTGTAATAAATAATGGATTGTAGTCAATAATTTTACCTGACAACTTGTTCTCAAGAAAGTCTGTAACTGTCTGGACAGGCACTACAAAATTTCCTCCTCCCATCATAGCAGCTCTTTGTTCGAACTCTCTCTATATAATACCAGTATTAGATAAAACCCAGATACAGTCAATTTATAGCAAAAAGAATACTGACCAACTAGTTGAAAACTCAGCATCTGATGCAATATATTGGTCCATTAGTCATTCACTTACACTTAAAAGGACAGAGAAACAGGAAATAGATTGATGTATTCTATTATTAATAATTAAAGATTGGAATAAGATTCTAGGGAATGAATTAGTAAAAAAAACTGAACAATGAAGATATCAAGTCTAACTTCACACATTGCTTTTGATATAAATAAAGATGAAAAAAAAGAAATGAATGATGTTATTATAATTAATGCTGTTAAATGTTCAGTCTGTCTTTTAATCCATAATCGATGCCAATAATATTTATATATTTCTTCCGTACATAAAAAATCCCCATAATTCAACAATGGAGAGTAGGACATGTACTTTCAATACTAAAAATCATAAGAACTGCAACATACCTAGGAAAGAGAACATAAATTGACAGAAGCAAACAACGAAATTCACCAGCTTTATTGAAATATTGATTTGAGATTAGAAGTAACTCCTTCAAGGGTTTCTCCTTCACAAAAAAGATTTCTCCTATCGCGAAAAACTGCAAAATTCATAGTGATCCTGTCTAATTTGATTTTCCCGTGTATAATTAATCCTCCTAACTAAACTAAGCTAACTAACTAATGGACTAATTGACTAACAGTGGTCCTTAGATCTCATTTTATACCTTGTACACCCTAACGATAACACAACTATGATAACAAGAATTCAGACCAACCTGAAATTTGATCCCAGCAAGAGGACCAACATAATTCAAAGCTTCAAAATCCTTTGTTGTGACGGTCACCACAAGCGCAGCATTTGCCCACTTTGATGCTCTTCGAGAAAATGACATGCCATTGATGCAAATTTCTGATGGACTTGTACTGGTGAGAACAACCTAAAAGTTCCAACTTTCTGTAATTCAGTCGAGCTGATGACATCCAATGATGGCTGAAGAAAATTAAAACACTGACATGACAGTTTAATGGTACAATTATGCTAGACACACCTTTCCCTTCCCCGTGTAAATCAATCAGTAAATATTTATACTATAGCATTTATGTGCATGGACTCAGCACGACAAAGAGCTCATATTCCAATTAATATGATGATAGAGACTTTGGTAATTGTGAGTGTCTAAGTCTCATGCCAACAAAGCTCATAGGAGTATTTAAATAATTGGATCTACTCCCTAAAAACCAGGAAGGCACAGAGCTCAAGTACAACACTGCATACCACTCCAAACTGATGGTCAACCTAAAGGGGTCAATAGTTTCAGAAATATTCACGATCCTTTTTTTCAAGGAGAATCCAAAGTAACGACTTAACTTTCTATCCTGGGCACATTATTTGTTTAATACCATATACCATTGTTCAGAAAAAAACGTCTCCAATTCAAATTCTACATTGGACAGACAACAAAACTGAAGTAAATTTCAGTGTGGTTGACTGGTTGTATCTTAAAGTTCAACCTTAATACTTGAGATCTTAAGCAAAGAGAAATAAGATGTTATCTGTTACAAATGGTCCCTATAAGATCCTCTAGAATTGGTTTGGTTGCATACAAGCAAGAGTTACCAGAGCATCTCACATCTATCTTGTATTACATGAATGCCTACTAAAGACTGCACTGGAAACAACATCAGTTACAAGCTCTACCACTAGTTCTAAGACAAGGAATGCACGAGTTACAACCCTAACCTGAAGATGTGCTAGCTGTTAGGTTTGTGGATCACGGATCAACAGAAGTTCTCACCAAAAGGGGGGATCTTCCTCCTTTTGGGAATTTGGGGGAACAATTCGACAGCATTTTTGTTTTTTGTGGTGGGGTTAGGAACTGGGAGAGTGCAGGCCTGTGATTAAGCAAGTTAATTTAAAAGGGGGCTAACTTCCTTCACTCTGTAAAATTCTTGGGTCACTTCCTTTCCTTTTAGATGATATTTATTACATTAAGGAATGAAAGGAGGTAGCTCAAGAAATTTATAAGGTGTAGATAGAAATACTCCATAAAAATTTGTTGGACCAGAGGTGGATGACCATTTATGTGTAGTTTTCTCTTATAACAGTAAACCATTTTTTTATAATAACAGGGGAATATTGGGATATTGTTATGGAACTTTTAAGAATTAGAAAGTTTTGAGTCGACCAGACTCCAAAAGTTTGTGAAGTGTGTACAATTCTCTTAGGGAGATATTCCCTATTATTCAATAAAGATTGACTTTTTTTGCTATTTCTGTCAAGTGTTCCATCATATGATACAAAACCAAAGATTAAATGAGAACACCTACCTGCCCACCTGGACACATGCAGAAAGAGTAACAACTACGATTTCCCACCCCTGAATTAGATACTTCGTGGAAATCCTCCTTGTCAATATAATTGGCAACTTTGTAATCTGCCACAGGAATTTTACCACGTCCATGGCATACCTCGGAAGCCAAGTCAGCATACTACACGTTCAAATGAATAAAATTTAATGCATCAGAATCATGAGAAATAGATAAACAGCTTTTATTACAGTCAACAAGCTTCTATCAGTACACAAGTTAATTACAGCATCACATATCTGTATGAAGTTATCATTATTTCCTCTTTTATCTTGTTGTTTGATAGTGGTAGATATCGTTGATATTGTTCGTAACAATATCTTCTATTTATCATATTTATGTTTGGTTACCATATATACTTGTATCATTCTTTATTATAAATATTTGTGTATTTTAGACACGAGGCAGATTAATCCAATACCTAGTTTTTCTCTATATTCAATAGAAAAAGATCTGAATTTTTATCCATATTTATTCTTTCTTTAATGAAATTAAGAACCAATGACAACTAGAATCCTCATAAGTGATAATGCTAAGGAATATTTTTCTACTCTTTCTTCATTCTTATCTTCCCAAGGAATTTTACATCAATCAACATGTCCTCACACTCCATAATAGGATGGCATAACAAAAAGAAAGAACAAACATCTTATAGAAACAACATGCTCCCTAATGTTGAATACTAATGTTCCTATTCATCATTGGGGAGATGCAATCCTCACTGTCTGTTTTCTAATCAATAGAATGCTTTCTTTGATTGAAAATAAAGTTCTTCACTCTATAATTTTTCCAAATGGTCCTCTGTATCATGTCTCTCCATGTGTGTTTGGGTGTACTTATTTTGTTCATAATGTTTCTCCAGGTCTTGATAAACTTTATGCAAAGGCTATTAAGTGTCTTTTTGGGATATTCTTGTTTTCAAAAGGGGCATAAATATTATTCTCCCTCAACCAAAAGATATTATATGTTTGTTTATGTTACATTCTTTGTGGGTACACCTTTTTTCTTGCCCTCCATAGAGGATCATTCATTTGTTCCCAGGTCCTTCCTCTACCATCTTGTAATCCCTTGGTTTTTCCTACAAATAAAACTAACTCAAATTGCAAATGACATTGATCAACCACCATTGATAGTCCTGTAGGCTCAAATCAAAAGTTAATGAGAGACCAAGGTGAACTTTTCGCAGACCCAAAGAGATATAGAAGGTTGGTTGGAAAACTCATCTACCTTACTATAAAAAGACCTGATCTTTCTTATCCAGTGGGAGTTGTGAGTCAATTTATTCAAAAACTCCACAGTAATCATTGAAATGTTGTGATTTGCATTCTCAGATATGGAGAAGGGAAACCACGACAGGGATTGTTCTATGAGAACAAAGGAAGTACTCAAGTCAAAGGTATTGTGATGCAGCTAGTTGTCCAATTGATAGAATATCTATCACAAAATATTGTATATTCCTTGGAGGGAACCTTGTATCTTGGAAAAGTAAGAAACAAAGTGTTGTTGCTCAATCTAATGTAGAAACGGAGTATTAATCTATGATTCTAGGTACATGTGAACTTGTGTGGAATAAACAACTCTTTCAAGAGTTGAAATTTTGTGAAAATGGACGGATGAAGTTATATTGTGACAACCAGGCAACCCTTCATATTGCCTTCAATCAATGTTTCATGAGAGAACAAAACATATAGAAATTAATTGTCATTTTGTTAGAAAGAAGCTACTGTCCAAGGATCTTATTACTAAGTTTGTCAGCTCTAACGAACAACTTGTAAACATTCTGACTAAATCTCTAAGGGAGCTAGAATTCAATTTATATGTTCCAAGCTTGATGCATATGATCTATATGCTCCAGCTTGAGGAGGAATGTTGAAATGTAATGATTTTATTTTAATATTATTCATGTATGGGAACCCAAATTTAGGATTAGGTTTAAGGAAGTGCTTTGACCCTTTGTATTCTATCCTTTGTACTCTATACATTCAGTAGTAAAATTGTAATAGTGAAAGAAAACATTCATTGTTTTACTTCATTAAATTTCTTCAAATATTAGCATCTTAAGATCAAGACCATGGATTGTTCATAGAATTACTGGAGGTATTAACTTTTGAGGTTATGTTAGGAAACTACTTGTATATAGGAGAAGGAGAAACGTTACACAGCCTAACTGCCAAGGCAGCTAGGAAAGGTGGCTAGAAGTCTGTATAAAAGGGGTTGGGGTGCTTTGGGGAGAGTTAGTTTTGAAGTCTTATTAGTTGAACAGGAACTCTTTTGTCCTATAGGGGGAGGTTAAGCTCTCTGTAAACCAATTGTATACTGTACTCTTGATTGTTTGGCAATAAACAGCGGTTATACAGTTCTAGGTTGAGTGTTTGGTGTGTGTTAAGTGTATTTTCTATAGGTTCTTGATTAAAAAAACCTATCAATTGGTCCGACCCGCCGGATCAAGGAGGAGAAGAATCAACGATGGGTAGCCAGACGGAGGGAAGATTAGACAATCTGGAGATTACGGTGGAGGGAAGGAGGAGATTGCCGCGATCAGACGCGATCTACAGCAAATGATGAGGTTGATGGGTGGAGGTCCGAATAATCAGGGGGGTGGTTCTGAAGGAAGTAGCAGCTCTGTGAACGATAACCCCGAAAGGCGCGACAATGGGGGAATACCCCAGAATTGGTGGAAAAGGGTAGAACTACCGTCGTTTGAAGGGGTGGAGCCTCATAGTTGGATTAATCGAGCCGAACGGTTCTTCGACATCCAGAAGGTGGCCGAAGAGGATAAAGTGGAACTAGTCTACATTAGCATGGAGGGGAGCGCTAGTTATTGGTTCAAGTATTGGAGAGAAAAAACCAAGAATCGTTCTTGGTTGGGTCTAAAGGCGGGGCTGATTAATCACTTCGGAGGTGGATTCAGGGGAACCGTGTACGAACAATTGGCAACACTGAGGCAAGAGGGGACGGTGGAAGAATTTGTTAGGAGTTTTGAGATATTACTGGGTCAGACCCAGGGTCTATCGGAGGAGTTGGTATTGGGTTTTTTCCTAGCTGGGCTGCGGGACGATATCAAGGGACAAGTATGTATACAAGACCCTCAAGAATTGATGGGGGCGATAAGGGTTGCAAGGGATGTCGAGGATGTTATGTGTCGAGTGCGAGGCGGAGGTTGGAACGGCGTGAAAATAAACCCAGTGGGAATGAGAGCCATGTTGACGGTCATTAGAGGCGACACTGATCGACAGAACGCGAGTCGAACGGGTGGGGCCGAGGGAGTCGGAACGACCAGAAGGGAGGGGTCGTCGACGGCGAGTAACACGAGAGGAAGTATTGCTGGGGGAGGCGATAGTAGAGGAAGAATGGTAAGAAACTTACCTTACCCAGAGTTTCTAAAGAAGCGGGAAGAGGGTCGGTTTTCAATGCGGGGGCCCATTTGCTCCAGGCCATCGATGTTCGGAGAAGAGCTTGAGAGTATTGCTGCTAGCGGAAGACGAGGAGGATGAGGCTGGCGAGGGGGAAGAACAGGAGACGAAACCCATGGAATTGTCGGCGTATTCGGCGGAAGGGCTGACCACTCCAGAAACCATGAAATTGAAGGGAATAATTGGGAAAAGGCAAGTGGGGTCCTCATCGATAGCGGGGCTAGTCACAACTTCATCAGTCGGAGAGTGGCGGGGGAGTTGGAGTTAAACGTGATTGATACCCCCTCCTATGCAGTGAATCTCAGGGATGGGCACAAGAGCGTGACAAGCGGACGCTGCGAGAAGGTCCGAATACATTTAGGTGACGCCACGGTGGAGGAGGAACTATACGTGTTTGAGTTGGGGGGTGTGGATGTCGTCCTGGGTATTGCATGGTTGGCAAAGTTAGGAGAAATGGTGATCAATTGGAAGGAGATGTCTATGAAGTATGTCGTGGAGGGCGAGAAGGTCAATATAAGGGGAGACCCAGCTTTATCTAGACAGCTGGGGGAACCAAAGGCATTGTTGAAAATGGCGGATGCTGAGTCATGGGTTTTAGTGTGGAATTTGGACGTAGTGGAGCAGGAGGCATGCGGTGAGTGGACGGGTAAGTTGACAGAGGGGCAGAAAATGGAGTTCAAAGCAGTGCTGCAGGCGCACTACCTTGTGTTCCGGGAGAGAGAAAGTTTGCCTCCACTTCGTGATATAAAGCATCGTTACATAATAAAATTTGAGACTTGGAAATTGGGTTTGGGCGAGAGGAAAAAAATTATGGCCAGAAGAGATCTTGAGACTGGCGGTGGGAAGACCAAGAACAACCGAACAGAGGAAAACTACACTACGCATGAGTCTTCTAATCTCTACGAAGCCGATACGCATTGGAAATCATGGCTGGTTCCTATGTTGGTGGTTGCTAATATTGTTGATTTTGTTATTTTTATTTACATCTACAAATGTCTCAAAAATAACTTCAGTCCCCAAGGTGGCTGCGTGGCTAAGTTCCTTGGAAGGTTCTCTTTCGAACCTATGCAGGAGAACTCGTTGCGAGGTCTTTCTTCTTCAACATCGACTGAGATGGGAGCCCTTGGGTGGGATAATGCTGGGAACGGGCATCAAGGATGGAGACTGGAATCTTGCATTTGGTTACACGCTGGAATTATTCATTTGATTGCTATCATGTTGAGTCTGGTATTCATTGGGATTCGTCTAGAACAGCAATTCGGGTCCGGGAGGATTGGAGTTATATACTAGTGACTATCCAGGATTAATATCCGGGGTTCAACCTTGAGGACAAGGTTGTTAAAGGAGAGGAGAGTAATGTTAGGAAACTACTTGTATATAAGAGAAGGAGAAACGTTACACAGCCTAACTGCCAAGGCAGTTAGGAAAGGTGGCTAGAAGTCTGTATAAAAGGGGTTAGGGTGCTTTGGGGAGAGTTAGTTTTGAAGTCTTATTAGTTGAACAGGAACTCTTTTGTCCTGTAGGGGGAGGTTAAGCTCTCTGTAACCAATTGTATCCTGTACTCTTGATTGTTTGGCAATAAAGAGGTTATACAGTTCTGGGTTGAGTGTTTGGTGTGTGTTAAGTGTGTTTTCTATAGGTTCTTGATTAAAAGAACCTATCAGGTTAACTATTAACAATTGAATATAAGTCAACCCTAGCTCTAAGTACCACATTCCCCTTAGAGTGTTTTTCTGTTCCTTCAAAATCACAGTTTAATTCCTTTTTAAGTCATTTATAAATTATATGCATAATCTCACGATTTCAATTTTCTAGATAACGCATTGGTTTTGAGAAATGATGAATACTAATAACTCTTTGTGGGAATAATATATGGGACTCCATCCTTGTATAACATGAGCAATAAGGAACACTTCTCATAAATATAGTTTACACTAATCACAAAATAAAGGTGTTGAAACCATTCAACTAGATAAAAACCTGTATGCTGTTTATTAGCTCCTGCGGATGCTCAATCCGTAACCCTACCTGTAACGAATGTAAAAAAACAAGAATTATGACAAATTGAATGTCTAAGAAAACTTCATGCAATCATTTTTATTCAACTGAAACAAAATTCCACATGACCAAGAAAGGGAACATGATGTTATCACTTAAAATGGTAATAATGAATTGGTCAATCAAGGATATTTTGAGATCTAGGTTCAGCCCTAAGGATCTACATTAGTTTCTATCTACTAACTGAATTTAGAGGTCTAGCTTTCTATGAAGAAAGCTCCTCTGGTGTCTATGGTATGAAAGAAAAGATAGACAAAAAAGTTCAAGGGAACTTTAGCTCTAGATTTGTGATGGGTTTATTTAGGGGATGATTCAGTAGGGAGAGAATGCATGAATGTTACCTGAGCCCAACCCACATAAGGGATTGACACTACTTTCAATCTAAAATCTTAAGGAAATGGTTTATGGGTCTTCTTTCTTATGGTGCTCAACTTCCTCATCTCTATCTAGTATGGGATTTAGACTCACACTTAGATTCCCAACAATCTCCTCTCAAGGATGAGTATCTTCTATATTAGTATATTTCCCTCAGTGAAAGCATGTACAAAGTGACCTTTAATTATAGTCTAAGCTAGTTGTCAAGACAAACCAACAGCTCTAATACCACTAATGGATTGATCTAGGAGAGGATTTATTAGAAAGAGATTACATAAATGTGACCTGAACCCAACCTTCATAAGAGATTGATACTAATTTCAACCCAAAATCTTAAGACAATAGGTTTATGGTCTTTTTTCTTATATGATGCTCAATTTTCTTATTTTTACCAAATGAGACTTAGACTCATACTTGAATTCCCAACCGTTTGGGACAAGGCTATTGTTTTTGCTTTTCTAATGGGAAAAGGATTATCTGCAGTGGCATTATCACAGCATGTATCTGCCCATTAAAAAATAATCATAACATAATATTTTAATTCTAAAATTGGATGTAGAAAAGTAGAAGGTAAGATTTTAACACTTGAGGAGATCCAGACGATCAGCAAAGAAAAACTTGAGGAAATCCAACGGTTCTTCAGAGATGAGAAGATCTATTCCCTGTGTTTGGTGTTCTGCTCATTTATGTATGACATATAGAGATTGGAATGCCTTGTTACAAAATTCTATCTCTCAGGCCTTTGGTTTGAGAAAAGGTAGTCTATTTTCATTGCTTAATTTTTCTAATTATTGAAGTCAATTTTGAAAGATGTTTCTTGTGTTGCGAGGATGCCTAACCCACTTGATTTTTACTGTTCTTTTCATTTCCTCTTACATCAAATAAAATTGCATTTAGTCAATTTAGTGGCATCTCTACCACTGAGAAATATTTTACTTCATTAAAAGAAAATTTAAAAATCCAGTAAATGTACAGTTTATGCAGATTGGCCCTCCATAAGACAACTTAATGTAGGCCATTCTCCTAGCCACTAATGGATTAATAATGCATTAACTTTATATTGTTCAGAATGCCCTGAAATTTTATAATGATCAATAAGCTCCAATGCTGCAATGTCAGCTGAGATTTTCAATCCTTTCAAGTGTTAAAACTGGCACCTTCAAATGTAGGAGTCATATGGGAAAGACAAGAATAAAAGATAATCTTAGTGTCAAATGATGAATATCAAACAAAAACTGAACCAACTTAAATTAAACCCACATGAATCAAGCCTAACTTGTAAACAATGCACGGCAGTACAGCACTACCATTTGGAAGTTGGAACAGTTTGAGGAATATACAAATCTTACATGCGGATATGCAAACAGATGATTATGAACAAATAAGCATACCAACTTTAATAAATTGAAATAAAGATTCAAATACTGTGTCAATATAAACTCACGGCAAAATCTTTTGGTATTAATTCCACATTGTTAGTATGAAGTACTTCATATGTATCACGAGCAGAATGACCAACAGCCAGAATAACTGCATCATATTCCATCTTCTTACTTGTTGAACGTAATTTATCAGCTGATTCAGATACCATGACTCCCAGAACATGTCCATCTTTTATAACGAAATCATCCACTCTTGTTCCAAACTTTATGGTGACCTAGAAAAATAAGCAGTATTGTTAATTGGACAATGTGAAGACAACTACAAGGAAAACTATAATGACAAAAATATATTTTTAATAATATAAGGAGGTTATTGGAACTCACACCCAAATCTTGCAGATGTTGCCTAAAGTTGCGAAGCAATGGAACCAACCTATCTGTCCCTAGGTGAGGTTTTCCATCAATTAATATCTGTTTTGGAGCTCCAAACTGCACTAGAGTTTTCATAATCTAAAAAGAAGATATGAAGCCAGCCATTGAGTAAGAGATATAGGTTAAGCATTGACAGGACAATTGATAAGCCAATAAAATATATTTTGCTGAAAACAGTATTTTCTGAATTTTCAGGAGATTAATGAATAGTGCTTAGTTTATTAATGCTCATCAATGTTTAGAAGATTCCCTAACAGTGAATATATTATGTACTTAGGGAAATGCATTTTATGTACTCTTTAAAAATGAAATTAATTCTGAAACGTATATTAATATATGGCCTGTTCAATTCTTTTGCACTCAAGCAATTCATAAAAACTATGTCTTCAACTATATTGTACACAGAAATGACATACAATACAACAATACATTTGTTGTCCCAGAGAAAAGAAAGTATCCGATGGAGACTAGACAGTATTCTCAGTCCACACTCTACAGATAACAAGACAATTGCCTAATTAAACACCCTACTATAAGATATAATCCTAATCCTAATGAGTACCATCAGTTTTTCCATGAATAATTGCTACCATATCAGACAGTTTCTATAGCATAGGATAAGTAATTTTCTATGATATATATATACCCTAAGTCCTCATATTAAAAGGTTTAATAACTGCAATCCTATTAACTGCAGTTGTATGATATAAAATAAGTTATAGTATAGGATGCAAGTGATGGTACTATGAGAAAAATTAAGCCAGATTAGTAGCTAAATGTTTTTGTCAACACTCTGGATATGATTTTACTAAAACCTTCTATCCAGTTATCAAACCTGTTTCTATAAAATTAATTACCACCCATTCTCTACCTAAGCATTGGGCTTTGCATCAACTTTATATTAACAACACATTTCTGGATGGACTTCTTGAAGAGATTATTTAAATAATACAGCAACTTCCAAGATTTGAGGCTGCTGATTCCTCACGCATCTGCAAGTTAAATAATGCTTTCTATGGCCTTGAATAAGTTCCAAAGAATTGCTTTGACAAGTGACAAAACACACTTCTACAATTTGGCTTCACAGATAACACGTGTGGTCCTTCTTTGTTTGTATACCATCTGATGTTGTTTATCTACTGCTTGATGTAGATAGCATAATAGTTACTGACACTTCTCCTTGCCTACTCAGAAGATTATTGCTCAGCTCAGTCATACTTTCTCTCAAACAGTTAGGACAACTTGATTATTTTTTGGGTATTCAATTTATGAACCTTCATACTGGATCAGTATTACTTACGCAAAGCAAGTATATTAAAGACCTATTGCAAAAGAGAAATATGCTACAAGAAAAAGCCATATCCTCTCCTATGATGTCTACCTGTAAACTCTCTAAAAATGCTTCTACCTGACTCAACCCTAATACAGTAGTGGTTGGAGCACTTTAGTATGCTAAAATCACCAGACCTGAAATAAGCTTTCTTGTGAACGAAATCAATTCATGGCCAAGCCTCTTGAGTGTCATTGAGCTGCTAACAAGAGAATTCTTAAAGTACCTTAAAGGTACCCTTTATCGCATTCATATTCAACCTGCAATTGCTGGTCAACCTTATTCTCTTCAAGCCTTTAGTGATGTTGACTGGGCTGTTGACCCTGATGACAGAAGATATACCTCATGAGCTGCCGTCTCTTTTGAACCAAATCATATTTTCTTGGTGGTCCTGAAACCAACCTTTTGTAGCATGGTCCACTACTGAAATAGGGGAGTCTTGCTCAAGTTACTCATGAAGTTCTTTGGGTAGAAACAATTCTAACAGAACTACAACTACCTTTTTTAACTCCAGTTATTTACTGTGACAACCAAAATAACAGTGTCTCTTGCTCGCAATTCTATTTTGCATGCTCGTAAAAACTATATATATCAATTTGTTCTTTGTCCGAGAAGAGGTTCTTGCCAAGCAACTTCTTACTCAGTACATTCTTGTTCAAGATCAATGGGTTGATGTTCTCACCAAACCCCTCTCCATTATTTAATTTTTGTTTATTAGGGTGATTACGCTTCCATCTTCATTTCAGACACCTTGATTTTCTAGGGTTGAATGAATATTGTAAGAGAGTTAGTTTTGTAAAGCTAACTCCGGGGCAGTTAGTATGTTATAACTGTCTGTTGTCAGTTCTCTTTTTATATCAGATCAATATATAGAGTTGTCTCTCATGTATTCGTATAGGATAAATTCAGTTTCAATAGTACAGATAATATCTTTTAGTTTTCTCTCTCTGGTTTATCGGCAGTTCCCGAAACCTTGCAATGAAAAGCTCTCTTGGTGCTTTGTCTAAGGAAGGACTACATACAGAGGAAACAACAGAATGCATTCATTATCATCACAAATTATGAGAGTATCCGATATTAACCTCATAGGGTAGAAGTAAACCATTTATCAGTTAGAAATGTTTTCTTGATAAGTCTACAAGCAAAATCCGTTAATTTAACACATACACAGGATGCACATATAAACTTTATAAATACTAAATAGGAGGACTAACTGTAAGAACACTGCCACTGTTGCGTCCAATTCTGGTTACCAATTTTCCATCGCTCCAGGTACCTGCACCACCCTGCCACACATAAGTCCTTAATAAATGACAAAGTAAATAAACAAGCAGACTCATATGAGAGAGAGACTAGACAAATAAAGAAACATGAGAATCACAAATGAGCTGAGCAAAATACCTTTAAAAACCCAATTATAATTTTCATATGATTTCAAAATTCCTAAGCAATGTATAAATATTGCAGCCTAGATGACCATTAAAAAAGTACACATTATTTCCATTAAATCAAACAACATGTCATAATCTACTTGACTGCTGGGTTTTGTAGAGGTTCTGAAGAAAATTCAAATTGAAGTAAAAAGCCACAAAGTTGCAAAAATGGAACAAAAGAATATTTCCATGTGTTTTCTTTTGGAGAAAAATGACATTTGTCAAAACCTGACTAGTTAATGCAAAATTTAAAATAAGAGTTGAATGGACCTAGTAAGAAATCCAAAAACAAACTCATTTTAAGACAAGTAATGAATGATGTAATCATGAATGCACCATTTATCATAGTGAGACAACAAACCATCATTAAGAGAAATAAATCAAGATGCATAGTACAACCTCCCCAAAGCAGAAGTTACTTTCCAATTCTAAAATTCGACGAACTATAAGAGCGCCAATATCACGCCCTCTTCTCTCTACTGGTTGACCTCTTTCTATCAGTGTAACATCTGCACCTAGCTGAGCAAGAACAAGAGCTGCAAATAAGCCAGAAGGCCCACTACCCACTATCGCAATTTTTGGCTTCCTAGAAGCCTGGTTCTTGCACAACTCCGTTGAGAAAATGCTATGTCCATTTCCCCCTGCTAAAGCAGCTTCTTTATTTTCTTTACAGTCACGAATGATACTTTCCAGATCAGCAAAATCTCTTTCATCATGCACACGTTCCACAAGGCCAACTTTAGGCTCCAGCCGTGAAATAAAGTCCCAACAACGAGGCTCCAGACTGATGAGCTTTTGGACATCCATATCCACAGTATGTACAAATTTGGGCTCTTTTAATTTCTAAAAAAAGATCAGAAAAACAAAATAAGAGGACGCAAATGGAATTATATAAGCTATGGAAATTCAAATTGAAACTAACTGCTTGAAAGATTCCACACGTGTATAGATTTATCTCCTCAGGTTTATGTTCTGCATTTTGTTTATTGTTTGACACACACAAGTCATAACCAAAGAATTGAAATACAAAACATCTAATCCATACACTAATCCGTAACAAAAATAATTAACAATTGCACAAGACCATTCCAAACGTTAATTACTACAGTCAAATATTTCAAACCTCGAGCTAATTATTATGACTAGAATGTTCAAATTCCATGTACAACTGCAATTGCTATAAAAGATTAATACTTTGGATTTTGGAGGCCTCTACAACTGTAATGCGACCACAATTAGGGTCGTATCAGCCACCCCACTCTTCCAGGCAATGCACGCCCCCATTTTCCATTTAACCTATATTGTCTCTTTCCCTCTCTCAAATTTGTTTTAAACGTAGAGAACAAGGAATGAAATGCATATTGAAGAGTGAATTTTAGTTTGTCATTGAACAACTGATATTAGAACATACCTGTCTAGCATCAAAAGACTTCCTAACGACAGTGAAAGCTTCTGCTGGCAACAGAGAAGCAACCTGAGAAAGAGAGAAGGGAATGAAATTTAAAGAATATTTCTTTATCGGTTTCTCTTAGGTGGAAGGGTGGGTTTTGTTTGAGTACCGGGAACTTAAGAACTTTGGCAATTTGCTGGAGAAGGGCATCGGAAACATGGATAGAGTCCTTGCCGGGATCTTGATCAAGTGGAACGGCGAGCTTGAAGAGCCTCCACGTGCCCTCAAACTTGTCCTTCTCCTTGGAGTCGGATAAGAGCTCTTTGTGCTTTGTTCTCAGCCTCTTCTTCTCGGAGGGGTACCTCTGTTTACCGGTTCTCTTTGCACACGAGATGCGCCATGTTTCACTGCCGGTGTAAGGAACTCGTCCATGAGAGCGACCGTGAAACCAGACATCATTGTGGTGGTGTTTCATTAAGCAGGTGCAGGACGAGGAAGGGGAGGGAACTACGAACATCTTCTGGTGTTGGTGTTGGTGTTGGTGAAGTCAAGTCACTATGGAATTAGATTGCTTCATTTGGATAAGACATTTTTCATTTCCTTCTCTTATTATGAGACATGTTAGCTGCAATTTTCTTTTTTTCTTTTTACTTCAAACTGAAAATAAGAACTTTAAAAAAAAAAGATAGAGTTGTTTGTTAAACGTTATTTTTTTAATCTAAATTTTTTACTTTTTTTAGTTTTATTAAAAGCAACTGATCTCCTCACATGAAAAAGAATATTCATAAAATAAAAAATCTTGTTTGAATTTGTTTTATACAAATTTATCTTGATAATGAAAAAAAGTAAATAAAAAGGTTGAAGTGAAATATGTATTTTTTTTAACTTCAAAGAAACTTAATTAATGCATTTTAGTTTTAATGAATTTTTAAATAATATATTATCAATTAAAGAAATTTAAATTTTAAAAAATTTGAAATATTTAAGTTATTACATCTTCAACAAATCTTTAAAAGGAATAAAAGATTGAAAATGTAAACAATCTTAAATAATATATAATTTGTAATGGGCAACACTTAATACTTTCTTTTCAATTTTTTCATAAGTTTGAGTATTTTTAATTAAGTTATTATGTTTTGAGATATGTGATTCTGCAGCAATTAATATTTTAATTATTATTACGAAAGGGATATTTTTATTTAATACATTGTTAATTAAAATAATAAATTTGTATATTAATCATAATATTATCTTACATTAATTATATAATTTTATACTTTTTAAAACAAATAAATAATATAACAAGATAATATAGTGTTGTCAGACCACTCGGCTTGACTCGACCCGACCTACTACGAGTTGGTCACTTAGTGAGTCAACTTAACCCGACTTATTTATTAACAAGCCAAAAAAATACAAATCCGACCCGATCTACCACGGATTGGTGGGTTAAACGGGTTGACTCACTTAATTACAAGTTCTTTTAAAATAAAAAAATTGTAATATTTAGGTAATTCAATCCATTTATAAGATTAGAGTCTTGAATGAATAAATTAATAATATTTTGCTCCATTAAAACATCTTATTTTTATTCCTATTTACAATGCAATAAAAAAATATTAACAAATAATATTGAAACACAAAATAATAAATAATGAAATTAAGTTAGATAGGTTGGTGAGCCAACTCGGCTCACCACAGGTTCAACCTGAGTAAACTAAGTTTTAAGTGGATCGGATTGAAAATTAACCTGTATAAAAAAAAATTTTAAATCCAACCCAACCCAAACCCGCAGTGGACCAAATTGACCCACGAGTTCTAATCCATTTTGATAGCACTAAATATAACAATTACATCATCTATTTATTCAAAAAATAAAATAAAAATTTAAAAATTTAAATATTAAAAAGAATCTAATTAAAAATAACCAAATTTATAATGAACTTAAAAGTTAATTAAATAAACTAAATCTGTAACAAATTTTTTAGTGTTGTTTTACGTACAATATTCATTTTATTTTAGTTTCCATTTTATTTCTTACTTATATTAAGATGGTCTTCTATCTTCTATATACCCTATTTTCTTATTTAGACCAAAATGAAGCAAAATCTAGCAATATTAATAAACAAACTTTTGTCTTTTTAAATCATATCATTAATGACATTCAATTCTATTCTTTCACTTAAAAATTATTCTTGTCGTTATTTGAATACTCTTATATTACAAGAACAATACAAAGCAACACAAGCAAAAACCAGTTAACACAAATGATGAAGGAAACATAAACTTTACTCTTAATAACCATATAAACCAATTCTTTCACGTATCATTCTTTAAATATTATAATACTTCCTTCATTCGCATTTTTCATTAATTATTAAAAAAGAACTCTTCATCAAGTGTTTATGTTTAAAAAGGAAAAAAGAAAAAAGAAAAAAGAAACGAGAAATCTCTAAACACAAGAAATAAAAAAGTTGGAAATCTCTAACACAAATCTAAGAAATTTTGAAGAGACCAAAAAAACAGAAAAATTAAATAAATGTTTATTTACATCACGCGTGACAAGAAGGTGAATGTCACATTTAAACCAATTGCCACGTGGTTAAAAAAATTAGGAGAGAATATATACTGATAGAGTTCATCTCTATCGCTCTTCTAAATTCCATCGCTATATTTTCTAGGCTAAATCTTTCACAAGCAGAAGAAGGTAAATCCATCAAAACCGCATCTCATCTCACCAATCACTGCATTCAAGCAACACTAATCATGTCCACGTCACCGCTAAAATTCCCACTAGACACAACCTCAAAAGTCACCGGCGATGGCTCCTCCGACTCCGGCAACCTCAGCTTCAGCGAGAGCGACCTCCCATTCAAGTCCAACTCCGCCATTTTCAAAGATGGAGGTGGCGGCAAAACCGGTTTCGACCTAGCTGACGGCACCGCTTGTTCCTCCTCCTTCACCTTCATCGTTTCAATTTTCAAAGAAGGAATCAGTAAAAGTTAAATCAAGATTAGAAGCGTGTGGTAAAAAGGATACCGAGTCGGTGGTGATATCGAAAAGACTAGATCTCCGGCGGCGGCGATTGTGAGTGTGACGGCGGAGAAAATACTTTTGAGCGTGACTAGCGACCTGAGTGGGCGTTCGAGTCTTGACGAAGTTTCTAGAAATTCCTCTCCAATCTCCTTTCCCAACGTTCTGTAATCCCAACAGGAACTGCCTGTGCTCCTCCTCCGTCCACGGAATCCCTAATTAATCCGTTAATCCCAACACAATCATTCATTCTCGATAACCAAACAAACACATTAACGAAAAATATTAATTAACGGATTAATTAATAGATTACCTCGCTTGCGCGTGCGACGGCAGAGGTGAACGACGTCGACGTCGTCTGAGGCGTAGCCCGCATTGGGATGGTGCGGTGGAGGCGATTCAGAGTTTGGGGAGAGATTGTTCATGCTGGCACTCTTTCTGAAAACGGTGGGGTTGTTATCGGGTACGGTGAGGCGCACGCCGAAGAGCATGATCCCGTCTTTCTCCGCCGTACACATTTTGGGTTTGGTTTGGTTCATGCAAGAGGATGATGGAGAGTTTGTGTTTTGTTTTGTAATAAAAGGAGTGAGATGAGACAGAAAACTAAGCGGGTGGATTTGTTTCTCCTCCTTCTTCACGTGCTTATTTGTCAGATACTACTACACTCACTGTCATTCGCCAATCTTATTTTCCAAAGGATTAACATATATTCTTTATTTTGTGTGCTGTATAAATATTCGATAATCAAAAATAGGAAACTGTCGGATTTCTATTGGATATCGTATATATACATATATTTTATTTTCTATTCAAATAAAATATTAAAGAAAGTTGTATTTTAAAAAATTACTCTTTTTTTAATATTTCTTCGCAATATCTGAATAATTTTGTAATTAGTTTACTGTAATTTCTTTATTTATTATTTTGGAAATAATTTTTTCATTTTATATTATTTATCTTTAAATGGAAAACTTTATTTTTAGTTTTTTTTCTCACATTGTTTATTTTCTTTTTTCTTTTTTTCAAGCATTTATTTATTTTGCTTTTTTATCAGAGTTGACTTGTTATGTGTGTATATGTAGGTTTGAATCAGATTAAATTATCTAATCCAATAATTTTTCTTTCAATTCCACTTATTAGATTTGATTAGGTTAAAACATTCTTATAAAAAAAAATTAAATTAGTGTTCTCTAATCTCTCTTCATTCGAGAAGATTTGGTTTTTTGAAATCTAATCCAATGAAAATTATTAGATTTGATTTGGTTAGAAACACTCTAATTTTTGCAATTATTTCTTCTTTTTTCTATCTTCCATGTTACTTTTCTTTCTATCTCTTTCATATTGTTTTCATATCTATTTAATTTTATTAATCTTTATACACGTCCAATATGTGCGTGACACGGAGCTTTTTCGGATAAGGGTACATTATAGTAATTATGTAAACAATATATTATATCTTTTAACACATTTTTAAAATGACTTTTGTGATTAAGATCAATCTTTAAAAACAATCCAAAGTATGTATCCACTCCTTTTTTTTACGATAATAAAAATATTATTATTATAATTATAAAAATAAATGTGATAACTTTTAATTTAGAAAAATTGTTAAATTTAAAAACAAAAGGTATGTCCGTTGGACAAAATTTGGTAATAACTCATAAAACACCATTTATTATTAAATGGAAGACGAAACGAAATTGCATCAAAATTTCAAGATGAATAATTTAGATCAATATAATTATTTTATCATGAAAACATCTCAAGACCATAAAAGTCACAATGGTTTATAATAAATATGTTTTCATTATAAACACTTCATTCTTTGAAATATAGTATTTTTGAATACCTTTTCTCCAAGACTCTTTCAAGTCTACTATAAGGGAATCTATATGGACATTTATCATATACATCCATAGGAGATTGTTGAATATAATGAGAACTAATGGTTAAATGCTATAACTAGTGCTCAAAGATCCAAAGGAATTAAAATCATCTAAAGTCATCATTTGCTAAAGTCAATTATATATTTCCAAGATCTAAAGCAAAATTAGGATATTTTAGATCAAAAGTCTTCCAAACCTTTGAATCTCTAGGATACCTACGAATCCATCATTATTGTTATTCTCAACATGCAAACTCATATTCTTAGTTGTTTTTTAAGACATAAACATATTTTCAATCAGAAGATCAATAAAAAGTAGCATAAAACTTTCGTTGAAAACATTTTTTGGTGCTTTTCATTTATCAAATTATGTTTATTGGCAGTTTCATGACCATTATGCTTCCATCCAAATTTTTTACATGTTTTGCATCCCTCCTTATTTTTTGTCTCTTCCCAATATAACATACAATAATTAGGACAAACATATAAGTTTACGGACGTCCCTATTTGTGCAAAATCGTCTCAAATATATCCTCGTATTTTAATTGATCTCAATTAGGTCATTTTTTGTGAAAAATTGACCCAATTTGGACCTTACCATTAATTGGGTTGGACGACATTAAAATTTCTGTGTCGTGGCTTTTTGACTGAGCAATTTTTAATGATATGGCCAAGTTTGGTTGCCTTAGGTGGATTTGTAAAGTAGATATGGAAAAAATGGGATTTCAATAAATCCCGAAATTGGAAGATGGAAATCCTTAATTTAAAAGGGTGCTTCAAGAGAATGAGGTTCGTGTTCGACCTTCTTGAGCTTGTTGTTGAACGTTGTTTTTGTGCGATGTGGGTGGGTGGGTGGTGAACATAGTTGTTCGAAAAGGATGTCGGAGGTCCATTCTTGTTGTTCGACGACATGAAATGTGTGGTGGAAGGAAAACCCTAATGTGTGTTCACTAATTTGCCACTATGGACATACATGTGCTTGAGAACTGCTAAAACTATGAAGAATTGTGGCAAGCGATTTGGGGATGCTCAAAGTATAAGGTATGATTGATTGAACCTATGTATTATGTGGAACTGTTTCTGCGAAGAGATTGTTGTGTTTACCGAATGGTACTGAAGACGCTGGTTGCAACTACTTCAAATGGTGCACTGATGTTGTGCAAGACGAAAGGGGCACCTACTTGAAGTACGAAGGAAACAAAGAAAGTTTGTTGAACAGTGAGAAAATGGATAGTAATAGGAAAATGATAGTTAATTTACAGAAATTTGTCTTCATTGTTCAAAAGTGGATGAAGGTGTTGATATTGTTGGTTTCTGTTTTATGTGTAATAAACACAATCTTAGTTTCAATGTTGATGAGAATGGCATGATGTGTTGTAACTTTGTTGTAGCTTTGTTCCATTTTAATGAATATCAGACTTGTTTGATGTCTTTATGACTAAGAAATTCAATTCTGGTTATGGAATTTGTTGAGATTGTTGATAAAGGGGAGCACTGGTGTAGCCAAACCTTATAATCTCATAACTTCTAGTTTTTAATGATGACAACACATTATTAATAACAACATGAGTTGTTATGTGTTTATATGTGTTACATGTTCATTACTTTTATGTTTATGATTACTTGAGAACATGTTTGGGTTGTTTTAGTCAAAGCATGAAAATTCACTATGTTTTACATGAGATCTTATCTGTGAATGCATGACATATGAGTTAGAAAAGAAAAACCACATGCACTTTTGTTGAACTTATATTGTGTGGCAAAACAACAGTTTTAAGTCAACTTCATTATGAAGTAAGTCGATTAAAACTCGTGGCTTTGCACAAATTTTTTCAAAGTGTGCTGTGAGTATTTTTGGAAAGAAAGTTTTTCAAAACTGCATTGAAGTGTTACAAAGTTGATTGTATGTGCAAGCTACTCGACTTAGTTAGTTATGTTTTGAAATTCTACTAATGCTTATGATGTCTAATGACTATATTTTATATCTTTGGCCAATCATTGATTGTGAGTCAACTGTATTAAATACGTAATCAATTAAGTTAGTCTGACTGCTACTGACTGTTATAACTGTTTGAGTATAATCGACTCTAGTTGCAAAGTCGACTTAGGAGCGTCAGTTTTGTGAAAAACTTTATATAGACACAAATTTGATTTTTGCAAAGACTTTTGTGATTCTAACGAGTTAATTGATTCTTTTCAGATTTGTGATCTCATGTTGAAAGTGCCAAAGCTCCAAGAACTCATCAAGAAGACCGAGGTGTTCATTCTTTGGTGGTTGCTTGACGAGCAAAAATCTGTGTGCGCATAGACTGATTGGTCAACCTGCACATTGAGGTGTCTGATACGTGATCAACTTTTTCTCTCAATCTTGTGAAGATTGTGGTTGCCCTGTTGTGACTACAGGAAGAGAACGTGCGGTGTTCTGGACTTTGAGGATTGTTCAAAGTGATTAATTAATCTAATATGGAATCTGTTATGATTAAAAAAGGTACTTTACTTGAATCTGATATGTTGAAAAGAAAGGTTTATATAATGGTTTTCTATGGTAGGTACTAAGCAAATATATTCAATCTTTTTTATATGTAGCATTGGCACAATGAACCAAAGCTGCAAAGCATGAACATAATTATATATTCCAACTTTATTGATAAAGTAAGTCATAAATGAAAAGAGCGATGCTTTGTGGAAGGAATTTAGACAGGTAGAATAGTCCAAAAGATAGTTATGAAAGCAAGAAACTCTATCAGTTCAATCTCCATCAAGATTCCATACATGGCACATAGCAAAGGGGATGAGAATTACAAATTGGTTGCATCAAAACCATATTAAATTTGATAGGTCCAATTCATATATTCATTTCTCCATGGCTACGATTTCCTTCCATATGCAAAGTGAATAGTACAAAACCAAATTCTCCAACAGAAGAACAACAAGAAAAAGGACACAGATAAAACAAGAACAAAGCTAACCATGCCTTTATGAATTTCATTGCTGACAGGACTCAGTCAGTACTAGTGAAGTTGACATTGCTTGCATTGTTAAAATCAAACTCAGTATTTGCAAAAGAATAAGAAAGAGTGTAGGAAAAGAACACACACTGATAAAGAAAAACAAGCGTGTAAAGAAACCTAAATTAAAGAACAAAATAAAGAGTGATAAAACCACACTGACATTGTATAAACATTAACAACATGCTGAAATTGTTCACATGAGTAATACAAAATGATGTGACAGACATTACAATTGTCCAATTTTGGCACAACAACATTACAATTTATCATTTATCCCCTGCTAGCATCATTTATCCCCTTGACCTGCACCTTGATCCTGATTTGATGATGGCATGATTGGTTCAGTTGATGGGTTAGTTTGTTGTGTTTGGTTTGAGTTCAGATCATGTGTTTGGGTTGAATTTGTGCAAGAAGTTCTGTTGTGGCCCAGTTCCTTACAAATGCCACATCTTTTCTATAGACCACCCTTCTTCATTCTTGTGTCGTCCTTGATCAATTCCCATTGCTCCAACCTTCGCTTCTTCTTTGGACTCCTAGGAAATATTCTTTTTGGTGGAGGGAGGACATCAACATATGTGGTAATATCCTACATGTTGTTACCATTTATTGGATACACAATTGAAGAGTATATTTCTTCATATGTTGACTTCCTAAAGCAACAAGGTATGAAGACCTTTGTATCAAAATTTAGGAATTTCATAGCAGCCAAGGAATGGCATCATGGAATGCCAGTGATAGCCCATTTCCTGCATGCACACAAATTTTGGTCTAAATTCCCTACAAACTTGTCCCCAACTTGGGACACATGACGAACTTTAAACAACTTATTAGCTGACCAGCTGTAAAGACAAAGAAGAAAATTAATAATGAAAAACTTCACATTTTAACACAAATCGTAAGCAATATTTCATTAAGGTTACCTTGGAACCCAATGTTTAGTTAACTGGGACTCCTTATTTAGTCTAGTCTTGATTTTAGGACAAATGACCCCAGATAATAATTGTATTTTTGTGCTGTTAGTTGCCCATCTCTTCATCAAGTAAAGCCGGATCTCCTCCAACATGGTTATGATTGGCTTAGACCTTGTATGCACCATTACACTGTTGAAAGCCTCTGACATGTTGTTTACAAAAGTATCACATTGAGGTGTGGTGGTAAATCTTGATCGTGACCAGTATCTACATTGGAACAGGATAATCAATATTAATGTTCAATTGGTTAAGGAACATCAAAGTCTGCCACTATCTATAAGCATGTACAACTAACTGATTATTGCATTACACTTGTGAAACCATTAAGAAATAAAAGTATAAATACAAACCTAGGAGGATCTTTGATCAAGTATTTGAAAGCGTCATCATTGAGCTCTTTTATCTTTCTCATTTCTAATTCCCATGTTTGTGGATGGGTTGTTGTAGCTACCCTCCACATCAAACGCTTTAGATGTTTTCTAGGGAATTTTTTTCTAAAATTTGCTTATAGGTGCCTAACATAGAAACATTTATCAATTCCAGGAACCACTTCTTGTACAACTTGCAGTAGTCCTTATTATTTCAAATTATGACAATGTTGTTAGAAGTATGATTTCAATATGAATGTAAATGAACATAATGGGGGAAAAGGTCATGTGAATTACCTTTTGCTGGTCCGACATGAATGTAAATGATGAACTTACTACCTCCCCACCGAGATCTTCAACCAGAAGTTCAAGGAACCATCTCCACATATCCTTGTTCTCTACTTCCACCACGATATACGCAAGAGGTAGCATTTGCTCATTTGTGTCTTTACCAACAACACTTAACAATTCACCACCATATTTTCCTTTCAAAAAAGCATCATCCAACTTAACAGTTGGCGTGCAAGATACAAAACTATCCTTGCAAGCCCTCAAACAAGCATAAAACCTCCCCAAAATTGGTCCACCCTTATTCTCTTCAACTTTGACCTTCATTGTGGATCCTGGATTACGAGCTAGGAGCTCATTCGCATAATCATAAATCCTTTTATATTGCTCTTTGAAAGACCCATCAACATGGTCAGAAGCAATGGCTTTTGCCCTATAAGTCATGCATCTAGATACACCTACATTCCATTTTCTATTTATCTTCTCACAAATTTCCACTCCCTTTACTTTGGGATTTTCTCTAGCAGTTTTTTCCAACCTCTTACTCAGCCATTTTGCATTAAGTAATTTACTTTGTACTCTTTACTACAGTTGTGGTTGTAAACAATAGACCTTAATTGCCACGTATGAATGACATCCATATAAGCACAATATGCCATCTAGGGGCATTTTCCTTTAGCACCCATACATTTTAGCCTAATTCGCTTCTTATCATTTTTAACATATTTTATATTTCTCCCATTTTCTACTGCATACATTTTTATGGCATCCACAAAGTCTTGCTTCTCAGCAAAATAAGTGCCCAGATCCCATTTATAATCGACCATTGTTTTAGGCATACAAAATGTTACAAACTTCCTATAACCCTCTTCTTCATCCTCTTCTCCATCACTTTCTGCTCCACTATCTAATTCATTGGATTCCCATTCATCATCGGATTCCCATTCATTATCGGACAAACCCCTATCATCATCACTATTTATTCCATCATCAACATCACTATCGGACATCTGAGTCCATGATGGTCCATCAAATTGCACATCAACTTGGACATTACCAAACCAATCTCCAACTCCATCTCCTATCTCCTCTTCCATATCATAGTCAACATTTATATCAAACAAACCTTCCATATAGTCATAATTAACATCAACATTGCCATCGTCATCATTAGCATCCTCACCACTAGAACTCCAACTACGAACATCAGCACCATCTCCTTCACACTCAGCCACACCAACCTATGTTTCAATTTCACCTTTAACAACATGATCACCCTAACCTCTTTCTTCTGAAACAACAACACATTCACTTTTACCTTCATCATGACCATCACATTGACCTCTCTCACCTTCATTGGCAGGCACCTCACATTGTATTTCACTCTCCTGTTCACATTCACCCTTACTTTGCTATTGACATTCACCCTTAACTATACCTACAGTCTGACCACTATCAGCCATCACAACTTCAACTTCTACTTCAGTTGTATTCTGAGGAGCATATTCTAACAAATGCATCACCTCAGGTTGAGAGGCTGTGTGAACAACAAATAAATGAACCTCACCATTAAGTCTAGCTAAGTTAATCATGTGCATGACTGCTAGTACAAAAGTCGCGTACTACGTCACGCGGTCAACATCCAATAACATAAAATACAACGTTAAAAATGACCGGTTGCATTTTTATAAATAAATTCAATCGCTCCACGTCATTTACGAAAACAATTCGTCGTCTAAAATGTATTAACGTTAGCACAAGGCCCAAATCGACATAAAACAATGACCTTAGAATCACATAACGTCAACTTAAGAAAGATCCGACGTTCAATACAAAATAAAAAATACCGAAATAGCGGTTTGCTTCCAGCAATATTACTCCTACCCACATTTGACGTTAACCATGACAAATATTTGACGTTTTATATGCCAGCAAGAAGCCAAAGAGTGAATCCCTTTTTTATTCTTTATTTCTTTTCTCTTTTAAACCAAACAGAACGTCGCACACTTTATGGGATCGACGTTTAAACCAATATAGAACGTCGTACAAGTTGGAGTTGGACGTGATGGTCGTTGGTGTATGCACGCATTAAATTTGGATCCAAGGACCTTAGAATCACATAAAGTCAACTTAAGAAACATTTGACATTCAATTGAAAATAAAAAAATATCGAAATAGTGGTTTGCTTCCAGCAGTATTACTACTACCCACATTTGGCGTCAACCATAACAAATATTTGACGTTTTATATGCCTACAAGAAGCTAAAGAGTGAATCCCTTTTTTATTCTTTATTTCTTTTCTCATTTAAACCTAACAGGACATCGCATTCTTTAAGGGCTCGATGTTTAAACCAATATAGAACGTCAAACTAGTTGGGGTTGGACGTGATGGTCGTTACACATTAAATATGGATCCCAACAGTTATTCCTTTTTATTTAAAACCTCCAATGTTTTTGTTGTAAATATATTAAATCGCTCCACGTTAATCGGATTTTATAACAACCATTGTAAAGGAAATAACCTCAATGTACAACGAGCTCAACGTAAGACAATAATCTTAGTAATCACATAACGTCAACTAAGGAAATAGTTGACGTCCAATACAAAATAAATAAATACTAAATATTGATTTAATTAATATGACGTTAACTGTAATAAAAGTTGGACGTTGTGTATTATTTTTCTTTTAAATCAACCATAAAATGTCAATTTTGTACGGGCTTCGACGTTTTATTATTATTTCCTTTTTATTATTTTTTCTTTTTCTATAAATACAGTTTCGGAGCCTTGGATAACCTATACACCTCTATTTATAAAATTTCTCGTAAGAACTCGTTCAAGGTTTCTTTGTGTTAATTTTTTTTTATCAACTATTTCAAGGTGACAAAAATGAGCCATTTCTTTGTGGTTTGAATCTTTGTCATGTTGAAAAGCTTGAAGGAGTGATAGAAAAACAAAGAAGAGGTTGATACATTTGGATTTCGCACCCTTTCAAAACTTTACAACTTCCATTCATAAAATTTCTCGTAACAACCTGTTAAATTTTTTCTTTGTTTTTCTATCAACTCTTTCAAAATCACAAAAGCTAGTAATTTCCTTGTGGTTTTTGGGATGCTAGAACGTATGATAGAAAAATAGAGCAGAAATTTAACAAATATATAACGTGGAACAAGTTAGGGTAACCTCTACACCTCCATTTATAAAATTTCTCATAACAACTTCTTGAAGGTTTCTCGTAATAATTCTATATGGTGATATATTTTTCAAATTTCTTGAAGATTTTTTTCGCAGAAGCAAATCATATGATTTGATATCTAATGGCAAAAAAAAAAAAATCTTCAAGGGAATTTAAAAAATTTATCATCCATGATCAACATATTTGATGGGAAGAAGAATTTGAACAATAGAAATCTGGAGGAAAGAAAAATAGAAGAGAAGTGCCTAATGACAAAGTGAGAGCATTTTTGTAGAACCCTTCGAGGAGTATAACTACTTTTATAGCTCTCAATTACCCTCTAGCCTAAGGCATTTAACGTCCAAGCCCCATAAAGGTTGATGTGAAAACGTTAACAATAATCGATGACATTTTTGTAAATAAATTCATTTGTTACACGTCGAATTGATAAGGGGTAAGACTTTTTACTGTGCGGTTGAAGCCAAAGGGTCACCCATATTGACATCGAATACCGAAGACACTCAACGTCGATATGTATATAAGATTCAATTTCTAGGTTTCATGAAGTTGTTTTCTGCAGAATCAGCGGATATCATTTCTGGCAGAAAACAACTTCAGGAAAACTTAATAAAATGAATCATTAAAAAATGATCAAATTTTGCAATGGTATATTTGGATGAGAGAAACAATTAAGCATTATATTTATAGAGAAACTGTGCAATGATATATTGTGCAATAACCATTATCACATATTGAGTATGAATATGCAATATAATGATGTAATATTAAAATGTTCAATGGCAATCATACAAGTGATTTAATCAGATTTAATCAATTTAAACAATTCAATCACCATTCACTAATGTTTGCCAAAAGAGAATTTCATTAATATTCAAAAGATGATTATAACCAGCAAAACAAAAGATGGCTTAAGAAGCCACTGATTACAAAATTAAAATCAAACAACGAAAATCCTTATTCTGATTCAGACGTTTCCATGGAATCTTCATCAGTTGACACATCATCAGAATCTTCTGTTGCAAAATTATTGTTAATCCCTTTCTAGTTGTTCACATCACCTTCCTTTCCATTTTGATCAGTGATTTTTCAATCCTTAGAGTCTTTTGTCAATGATTGTGTCAGTTTTCCAATTACCTGAGTTCCAAGTATCTTTTTGAGCGATTATGACATATAATCTATTGTCACCGCATACCATCTAGCCCACTCATCTTCTTCAGTTTTTGTCAAATCTGTTTTGTTTGCACTCCAAGATTTAGAGATGGGATAGACTTGCTGATGATCATCATTTTTTATCATGGTGAATCCAATAAGTCCTTGATGACCAATCCATTTTTGAAAGAGAAAGCCTTCTTTCCTGATCAATTGAAAAATGACAATCCCAACCCAAACCTCTTTGATCAGCTTTATATCAACCCTATTGACTTTGGAACAAAATGTTTCATCACTCATCTTTAAGTTGGAGTAGAACAGCCTCACCAATTTCAGATATCAGTGAGAAACCACGGTTTTAATCTTCCTTAGACTTAAAAGCTTCCATCGAATATCTTCATCACTAATCCTCCCTATAGGATTAACATTCCTTGCAATTCGAGCAACCTTCCCTTTTCTTCTTGATGATGATGAAAAAGCCATTTTTTATCAGATTCTGGAACATCTTTCACAGTTCCAGGGTTTATAACTCTTTAGTTTAGAAAACACTGAGTGCACAATAGATTTTCAAATCTAGTATTTGTCGGAACAATCGGTACCGAATAGAGTCGCGCAGCGGAATAAAAATGAGATAGCGGAAAGCGTGTTGCGGTCACAAATCAAGTTACAATAGTCCGTTTTAAAAATTGATTTTCTTAATGAACTTTTATCGAACAGTTGGAGTGCTAAAAGTTTTAAGACTGTAGGGAAGAGAAAAATCACATAAAGGATTTTTATACTGGTTGGAATCAAAAGATTCTACATCCAGTTGTTAATCACTATAAAGAGTGATTAACGTTTTTCACTAAAATAGTTGTATAGATTTCAAGATAATGAAATGAGTAAAGAATAGAAAACACCTTCCTTGGAAAAACGAACCGGAAGAATGTAGCAAGTAACTTCCTTCGACAAACGAACCGGAAGAGCTTCCTTCGACGCACGAACTGAAAGCAACAACTCTGCCAACTTGAAGAGAACCGCTCCGACCTTTGAACACAAAGCGCGAGCTTCTCCTATTCACAAGACCAGGCAAAAGCACTCTATCATTTTGAGAACTTCCTCAAACAAACTGTATTCTCAAAATGGCATAAATCGTTTTCACTCACAAAGAGCTTCCCTTAGGCACAAAGCTCTAATACTCTCAAATGAAAATTTAAATTCTAAGAGCTGTGGAAAATCCTATTTATAAGCCCAGGTCAGAAACTGAAAACACATCTCCCAACTGCGAGAAATAATCTATTATCATAAGTGATAATCGATTATTTGTGTCCGTTATGGGGTATTCAAAATGTGATAATCGATTATCATGAGGAATAATCGATTATTCCAGAGACTTAGGCCATATTAAATCAAACAGTGATAATCGATTATTCTGTGCAATAATCGATTATTTGCACGAGCAACTCATTTCCAAACAAGCTCATGATAATCGATTATCACACTTGATAATCGATTATTTACGTAATGACTCACTAAATACGAAAACTTTCTAAGAGTTTTTACATCATTACAATTTATCCTATACATTTGTTTCTACAAAATGCGTTTAACAATATGCATTTAAAGTCTTCAATTCTTCAGCTTTTATCATCATCAAAAGTTCACAGTAGTTTCAAGATACCAATGTTCCGCATTGGTAACAGTATTTATAAAGCTGTGCATCAAATCTTTTCAGTTTCAGGCCCAATTAAAATTTTCAAAAATAGAAAACCAAGATACCGTTTCTTGTTGGATTAAAAGAAAAAAAAAATTAAAAAGGGAGTAATCCTTTGGCTTCTGGCTGACAATAATACGGAGGAATATTACGTCGAATACTTAAACCATTCGATGTCCCATTGTATATATGGCTGAGAAAAACAGTTATGCATTATATTTATAGAGACAATTAACTACGTGAATGATCAAAACCTCTGGTAACAACACAAAATTAATGCTTACAACCACTCCAATGTCGTTCACGTCGAAGCCCCCTAGAGTTTGACGTAATACTAATGCATTTGTAACAACACACAGTTAATGCTCCCAATCACTCCAATGCCCTTCACGTCTAAGTCCTAAGGACATCAACGTGGTATTGAAGGTTAAAAAGGAAAAAGAATAAAAGAATAAAAGAAAAAATAAGGAGCGACCTTTGGCTTCTGGATGAAGAATAAAACGCCGAGGCCCTAGGAAATTGGACGTAATATTAATACTCTAGTTACCCCATGCTCTGACCAATAATACGTTGTACTACCCCATAGTTCGACGTTCATCTCTTCTGGCTGACAATAATACGTCGAGTACCTTTAGCAATTGACGTACTATTGGTGGTTTAAAAGAAAAAGAAAAGAATAAAAGAATGGCATGCTGGTTTAAATATTTACCGCCATAGAACGTTGAATTTTATGGGGCTTCGACGTTTGATTTAAACGTCCAAGTATTATAATTATAGAATGTCAAGTTGTCATGGTCTTGGACGTGCTATTTTGAAGTTATATTGAAACTAAATCTATTTCTGAACTTATATTGAAACTGTAACCTTCCCCTAAATCTCTAAATCCTATTCTTAAATGGCTTCTTCATCTTCACGGCGTGGAAAGAGGGTTGTATAGGTTGTAAGAAATGCTAGTGCAAATGGGTGGATAAGTGATTACGAAGCACAATACAAATTTGGAATTTATAGAAAACTCTTCGAGGTGGTCCCTCACAAGTTCTTGGATATGGAATTATTCAAAAGTGAAGGGTTTCTTTTTTAAGAATGGCTTTTAGATGTTGGTCTTGCAAAATTTGTAGAAATGAACGGTGATTGCTACCCTAACCTGGTAGAAGTCTTCTACCACAATCTGAAGGTTGTCGATGGTGTTATATGCTCTCAGGTGAAAGGTGTCGATATTAAAATTGATGATGAAATATGACTATCTTTTACTGGTCTCAAAGCAGAAGGCTTCATGTCTCATGAAAGAAATTCTAAACTCAATCAATGGACCAACAAGAAGAAGATTTATAAGGAATTTCTGAGAAATCCAAAAAGGCTAAAGGTATACAAGCGTATCTACTTGATGGTTTGAAAATGGAAGAAAAATGTGTGCTTTTATACTTGCTTGGGTAATACTACCTGAAATATGTATACATGATCGTCTAACTACTGAAGATTTATTTTTGGTTCATGCCACAAAAACCCGGATACCAACCAACTAGGTTACTGTTATGAGTGAGCACATGATTGAAATTGCAAGTAGTCATGGACATAATCTGCCATATGGTGTTTTTATCAGCAGTGTATTGAAGCATAATCAAGTTAATCTTAGTGGTGACAAAAAATTTGGGTGCACCAAATCAAATGAAATAGGAAAAGTGACATTGACCTTTAATGGTCTAAAGAAAACAAAAGATGGCTATGTGTTCAAGGATGTTCGTACACCTATTGGGGATGTTGACGAAACTCCTTCTACCTTTACTCTACACATTTAGTTTAAAAGATTTGTTATGGATAAATTTCAAAGGCTTTCAATAAGAATTTCAAAAGTTGAAAAATTTGTGATCATGATTCACAAGAAATTAGATGAAGACAATGCCTTCAGAACTCCCTCAGCAAGTGAATCTGATGATGAAGACGACATAACAGAAGATGAGTCTATGGAGACATCTCACTCAGATTGGGAAGAAGAGTCCATTTTAGTTTATTTTTATGAAATTAATGTAATATTTTAATATATTTTAGTATATTTTTCTATGTTTGAACTGTTTGAAATTGTAGTATATACTTTTCGTGGTTATATTTTCATATTTTTCCCATGTGTAGTGTTATTATGCTTTTCTTTTGTTTTTGTTTTCATTTATGAACATACCTTTCATAAAAATGGTTTTCTTTTTGAAATACTTGAAGTTGTTTTACGTCGGATTCTCACTAACATCGACGTTTTAAAAGAAAATAAAACAAATATTACATTGCATGGTGAAAACTTGGACGTCAAAGATCAAGTCTATTTTCTTTAAATACAGCTTCGGACCCTTGCAAAACTTACACTACATAACTTTCATAACCAAATTCATGTTATCTTTTTTCTTTGGTTTTTCGTCAATTCCTCGTCTAAACGAAGATATTTCTTTGTTAACTGTTGGAAACAAGATGGCTCAGTTTCAACACCAAGAGGGGGGGGGGTGAATTGGTGAGGTTTTAAAATCAGAGTCTTGTTAAAATCTTTTTCGCAAAGTATGAAGCTTTACAAAGTTTCTTGAATCGCAAGGAATAAGAAGTTTAAGTGCAACAGAAATATAAAGTTGACTATGCAAAATGTAAAGTCGACTTAAAGTAAAGAGTTCAGGGAAAGAGAAAGCAAACACAAAGTTTCTATACTGGTTTGGCCCAATGCCTACATCCAGTGTCCTTCCACAACCAGGAAGCCAATGCACTATATTAGTCAAGGTTTTTACACAAGATTTCTATAGAGACCTCCACGTCAAAAATATAGACAATCTTTCTAACCCTCTAACTAGAAGTATAGGCAGCAACATAAAGATCTGCAGCAAGATATCCCTTCTTCTGCAATCTTCAACCCACTTTGAACAATCCTCAAAGTGTACAGAACTCCACAAGTTCTCTTCCTGTAATCCCAACAGGGCAGACCAATCTTCAATAGATTGATAAAAGTCTTGATCAATATGATGAACACCAGCAATGCATAATTTGATTAAACAGTAAGCGCAACTTTCTTCGTCCTAAAGAAACTCTTCAAAGAAAGATCTCCTTTGTCTTCTTGATAAGTTCTTGGAGCGTTTTCACAAAGATCACAATCTGAAACAACAAATTAAATTGTTAGAACAACCAAAGTCTTTGTGAATTACAAAATCACGTCTATTTATAGTTTTCTATAAAACAAACGCTCCTGTATTCGACTTTGCCACTAATGTAGTCGACTGTCATCAGACAGTTATAACAATTAAAACAGTTAGTAGCAGTTAAACCAACCAAATTGATTACACATTTAATTCGGTTGACTTGCATTTAATGCTTTAACAAGGATTTGAAATATAGCCGTTATAGCACATAAGAATTAATAGAATTTCAAAACAATAACTAACTAAGTCGAATTCCCTACGCATGCAGTCAACTTTAACACTTCAAAATAGTTTTGAAAAACTTTTCATTGCAAAATTACTCACAACATTGTTTTAGAAAATCTGTGTAAAGACACAAGTTTAAATCGACTTACTTCATAATGAAGTTGACTTAAAACTTGCAGTTTTGCCACATAACATAAGTTCAACAAAGTGCATGTGGTTTTCTTTTCTGAAGCATATGTTATGCAATCACAAATGATGTATCAAGTATAAAATTAGTGAATATGCATACATATATGAAAATCAACACAAACATGTTCTTCAAGATAACATTCACAGTAAAGAATTGAACATGTAACACATAACAATACATGTGTTATTAATAATGTGTTGTCATCATCAAAAAACAGAACACTATGAGATTAAGGTTTAGCTAAACCGGTGCTTCCCTTATCAACACTCAACATTAACCATGAAGGCATGGGGGAAAAGCAGAGGAAAATGTTAACACTTATGAATTTCGGATCCTTGATCTAGACCTCCACTTATAAAATTTTGGCGTAACTTGTCACTCTGTTAACATTTTTTCTTTTATTTTCTCATAGCTCTTTCAAGGTCACAAAAGTTTAGGTGATGCATGAAGGAGCTATAGAAAACAAAAGAAATAAGTTAATATATTTGGATTTCGTTTCAAGTAGGACCATTTGAAAACTTACACTACATAACTTCCCTAACTTGTCACTCTGTTAACATTTTTTCTTTGGTTTTCTCATAGCTCTTTCAAGGTCACAAAAGATTGGGTGATGCATGAAGGAGCTATAGAAATCCAAAGAAAAAAGTTAACATATTTGGATTTCATTTCAAGTAGTACCATATGTAAACTTACACTGCATAACTTCCATAACGAAATTCATGTTAACTTTTTCCTTTGGTTTTCCATTCATTCCTCCACTAAACGAAGATATTTCTTTGTTAACATTCAAGGAATGGTGGAAAAATAGAGGAAAATGTTAACAATTATGAATTTAAATTCAATATTTCTCTACGTCAAATGGGAAGAGAATTTGATGTCAACTGTGTTAATATATTTTAATTTATAATGTCTTGAAGTTGTTTCCAACCAAGAAATCAGATAGCTCTCAAATCTAAAGGTAGAAAACTAATTCAAGACAATTTTAAAAAAAGAATCATAAATTGCTATATGATGAAGTTGAACAACTTTTTTATAAATTTATTTAGTTCTCAAAATTGTTTCATTATTTAACATATTGTGAACCATATTTCTTTTTCCTGAGCACTTCCCTTTCAGTAAGATAACTTAACCATTATGTACTATAAAAAACATTTTGTTGACTTCAATTTCAAAGGCCACCTTCATATGAACTAAGGCCTGCATGCGACACTTTGAAATTGACGTCGGCCAATTGCAATTTATAGAACAGACATGTTTCGAAATCTAAGGAAAGGAAAATGCCAAGGAGATAAAAAACATGAATCCTAATATGTTCAATAAGGAAACATGAGGCAATGAGTTACACCAAAAGCACATCTATATTTATAGATGAAACAGTGTCATCCTACTGGCTAAGAATCGACATGCAATAACATTTCATTATGAAAAAAGCAGTACACCGTGTAATTATGGCTATTAACTGCCACTGTCCACCATCTAGTATGAACGTCGAAGACCAGCCGAATTCGACGTTCAAACATCGTTCAGTGAAAAAGTAATAAATCTCTTTGGATTATGTGTGAACTGCTTACTGACGAAAAATACGTCGAAGATCTATGAGCTCTGACGTTAAATTGAGAGTTTAAAAGAAAAAAGAACAAAATATAAAAAATGGAGCGACCTTTAGCTTCTAGATGAAGATGAAAACGTCGCAATTAATGGTCCTAACCACTTCAATGTCTGTCACGTCGAGACTCGTCACGTAGATGCTCGTCACGTCGATGCTCGTCACGTCGATGTCCCAAAGACTTCGACGTTCTATTGCAAATACAACGTCGAACTGTCAAGGGAATTTGACGTTCTATTGTTGGATTAAAAGAAAAATGAAACAAAAAGGGAATAACCAAAGAAATAAGTTAACAGATTTGGATTTCATTTCAAGTTATACCATTTGAAAACCTATGAAAGCCTATCCTACATAACTTCCCTAACCAAATTCATGTGAACTTTTTGCTTTGGTTTTACATTAATTCCTTCACTAAACGAAGACATTTCTTTGTTAATGATGAAGGCATGGTGGAAAACCAGAGGAAAATGTTAACACTTATGAATTTCAAGTAGACCCTTTGAAAACCTACCCTACATAACTTACGTAACCAAATTCATGTTAACTTTTTCCTTTGGTTTTCCTTCAATTCCTCCTCGAAACGAAGACATTTGTTTTTTTATCCGTGAAGGCATGAGGTAAAACCAGAGGAAAATGTTAACACTTATGAATTTCAAAAACATTCTCCATTGTGTTGTTTTTTTTTTATTTACTTCCTGTTTTTCGTTATAATGTATTCCATCATCTTTGGTCTTCATTTTAGATGTTGTGTTTTGTAAAAGGAGATATCTTTTAGAAATCCTCTATGATATAGGACGTCAGTGATCTCACAAATTTGACATCAATCTCCGGGACTTTGCATCGAATGCACTCAATATTCGACGTCAACTATATAAATTTAAATTGTCTTGAAGTTGTTTCCACCATAGGAAATCAGATAGCTCTGAAACCTAATGGTAGAAAACAACTTCAAGACAATTTAAAAACGAAGCATACATTGATAAATGATGACGTTGAACAACTTTTTTAGATAATTATTTTAGATCTTAAAATTTTTTCAGCATTAAACATATTGTGAACCATATTTCTTTTTCCTAAGAACTTCCCTTTCAGTAAGATATCTTAACCATTTTTGTACTATAAAAAACATTTTGTTGACTTGAACTTGAAAGGGCACCTTCATATGATGATGAATGAGCCACTTTCAAGTTCAAGTTAGCAAATTGTAATTTGAAGAACATAATTGCTTCAAAATCTAAGGAAAGAAAATGCCAAGGAGATAAAAAACATGAATCCTAATATGTTCAATAGGGAAACAGGAAGCAAGGGATTACGTGAGATGGAAGCTATATTTATAGATGAACCGATGACGTCGAACTGGATAAGAAATAAACGTACATTAGATCATGAAAAAGCAGTACATCGTGTAATTATACTTAGTAACTGCCACATTTCACGTCTTATATGAACGTCGAAGCCCAACCGAATTCGATGTTCAAACATAATTGGATAAAAGTACTAACCCAGCTATTGGATATGCATTTTTTTCCAACTTTTTCTATCATTTCTTTTTTCATACCATATCCATAATGTTTAAACTTCCTTTTCTTCAACCCCTTTTATCTCACACAATAAAATAATATCATGTTTTTATTTTTTTATTTACATTTCATTTTGTGTATTATATTTATTAAATAAATTTGTTGATATATTTATTTAATGGCAATAATTATTTTTTATTTTATTTTCTTCCACAACTTTATTGAATATGATGTTAAAGGAATTAAATCATTGTTGTGTTCACTTGTAGGGAGATGCGCGAAACTAATCAAAGAGAACTGCGGGATTATGTACTTTTCAATCACCCGCGAAGAAGGAGAGATTTGGAGGGATCGAAGTTAAAAATTTTGATGTGCCCCTCTATGTTCATATAATTCCACTTTCAATTTTGCTACGTTAATATAATCGATTCTATGTAATAAAGAATCGATTCCAAGCATTATAAATTAAGAAATAAGGGAGAGCTTTTACTGATTATTTATGGCGACATTAATGACAACATGACTGGATATTGATCACATGTTTGTTAAGATACTAAAAAGCAAAGAAATAATGCATGAGAGGGTCAAATTTGTTTTTCTAATAATGTTAATCATAGTATTTTTTAAAGCTTAATAATTTATACTAGTTACTTATTATAACTTTTAAATATTTCAAAGTAATTTATTAGATACGTAGTACTTTCTCAAATTCTTTATGTATTAAACTTTATGTTTTTTTATGAATTAAATACATATTTTCAATTTATTAAAAATAAGTAAAAAGTTTACATAATTAATCTAAACTAATTAATTTACCCTCAAATTTCCTCAAATCCATTCAATTACTCTCCCCCAAATCATTTCCTGAAACTCCCTCAAGTGAACAAGTCCAGTCTATTTTTTATTTGTATTCATAAGTATATGAATAAAAATCTATGATACATGTAAATTGATATTGAATGTGGCCAAATTTTTGGTTTAAGAGATTGTTTGAATTTTTATCATCGTTGACTTTTTTATTCGACTTTTTTATAACATTCAACTTATGTTAGCCCATCCCGACCTTTGGCTTAGGCCAACCCGTTTCGAAGTTAAACTTATGTTAGTCTGTCTCGACCTTTAGTCTGAATCAACCCATCCTAACATTCAGTTTTGGTGAACCAATCTCGACCTTTATTCAAACTTAACCTGCCTTAATCTTCGACCCAACCCATTCTGTCTTGATTTTTTATCCAGATCGGTCTGTCTTGACCTTCGATACACCCTCACTCTTCTCGATACATGCTGACTCTTGTCGATACACGCTGACTCTTCTCAATCTTTTGGCTTGGTTTGATGTATCTGAGTTGTTAACTTGTCTCAATCTTTTTTTCTAACTTACCTATCTCTTTTTTTCTAAGACCTTCAACTTATGTTAGTCTGTCTCGACCTTTAGTCTGAATCAACCTATCCTAACATTTAGTTTGGGTCAACCAGTCTCGACCTTTAGTCAAACTTAACCTGCCTTAATTTTCGACCCAACCCATTCTGTCTTGAATTTTTACCCAGATCGGTCTGTCTTGACCTTTGATCCAAGACGAGTCTTTTATTAGAATGATACCTATCTTTATCCTAAAATTAACACACCTAGAAAGAGACATTGAAGACTTGATTTATGTTTTATCATACCCATCTTAATCATGAAACTTTTAAAGGAAAGGAAAGAAATATAAGGTTTGGGAATGTTGTTGCATCTAATGAAAAAAAAATTTATTTAGGGTGTAGACTATTTTTCATTTTTTATATGAAAAAAGTTAGTTTGACACAGATGTTAAAAAACATTCATTTCACATGACTTTTAATAATATAATAATATTTATTATGATTTTAATTATTGTGATCTATAACTAAAACTCAATTGTCACAAATTATTACTAATATTAATTTCCATATGAAATTAAAAAAATATTTTAAAGAAATAAAGTTTTATTCTCTTTAAATTTCATCCATAAATATTTCTTATATTTTATAATATGTAAATATTACAAGATAAATTTACACAAATTTATAATATAAAAATATTAAAAAAATGTAAATCTTATCTTAAAATATAATGGTAAGCGTAGGTTATGGAGGTTATAAAAGAAAAAATAAACAAAAGGGCGCGAGGCTGAAGAAGAAAACATCGAATATCCATAGAATTCGACATATCCTTTGTCTTTTTTGAAACTCTTTGTCTTCTGGCTGATAATTAGTATGTTGAAGCCTAGTAGAATTCAACGTACCATTTGTCATTTTTAAAAGTGAGAGGTTAAAAACTCTAGATTATGAAAGACGTTCCGAGAATTCTATTCAGACATGGCTTCTTCATCATCATCATCAAGAAGAAAAGAGAAGGTTGTCTGGGTTACAAAAAATGCAAACTCATCTGGAGGGATAAGTGATGAAGAGATCCGAGGAAAATTTTTATTCTGGAGAGTTATAAAAATTGTAGTTCCTCACAAGTATCTGGACCTGCAATTGTTCAAGAAAGAAGGGTTCCTTTTCAAGAATGGATTGCATATCAAGGGCTTACTGATTTTGTCCAGATGAAAGGAGATTGCTATCCAAATTTGGTAGAGGCTTTCTACACAAACCTCAGGGTTCTAAATGGGGTCATTCACTCAAGGGTAAAAGGTGTTAACATTACTATTGATGATAATGTTTGGTCAAATATTGCTGGATTGAAAGCTGAAGGTTTGGATTCTCATATCTGTGATTCTGACTCAAACATCTGGCTAACAAAGAGAGCTATATATATAAACTGCTAAAGATATCTGATAACTGTTGAATTTACCGTCATCTATGACTTAATTTTGATACTAAATGCAACCTTTATGACTTAGAAACTTGCTTTAACTCAAGTTTTTGCTTTAGTTTTATGAATGCTTAAATGCTTACATCGGCCCCACGTTAAGAGGTGAATTTCTGTTTAGTACCCAATTTTAAAAATGTAGACTTTTGGTCCCTATGTTTTCAAATTTGTATCAATTCACTCCTATCCGTTAAGTTGGTAGAAACGACGTTAACTTCACACTTACATGGCTGCACTTTTTTTCTCTGTCCTCTGCTCTTCCTGTCACCTTTTTCTCTCTCTTTTCTATTTCTCTCACCATTAACTACCTACCACCTTTTTCTCTCTCTTCCACCATTAACTTCTGCTCTTCCTGCCACCATTAAGTACCATAAATTGCACTTTCTATTGAGATTGTTGATAAGGGAAGCACTGGTTTAGCTAAACCTCAATCTCACAGTGTTTCTGGTTTTTGATGATGACAACACATTATTAATAACATGTGTATTGATATGTGTTACATTTTCAAATCTTTATTGTGTATGAATTCTTGAAGAACATGTTTGTGTTAATTCTGTATATGTGTGCATATTCACTGCTTTTCTACATGAGATATCATCTGTGATTGCATTACATATGTTTCAAAAAATAAAACCACATGTACTTGGTTGAACTTATATTGTGTGGCAAAACTGCAAGTTTTAAGTCGAATTCATTATGAAGTAAGTCGATTAAAACTCGTGACTTTGCACAGATTTTCAAAAATAGTGCTGTGAGTAATTTTGCAAAGAAAATATTTTCAGAACTGCATTGAAGTGACATAGTCGACTGTATGCGCATGAAACTCCACTTAGTTAGTTATGTTTTGAATTTCTATTGATGCTTGTGAACTATAACGACTATATTTCGATTCTTTGACCAAGCATTAATTACAAATAAACTAAATTAATTGTGTAATCAATTGGGTTGGTCTGACTACTACTAATTGACTTAACTGTTTTAACTATCTGACTGAAGTCGACTGTATTAGTAGTGAAGTCGACTATAGGAGCGTCTATTTTATAGAAAACTATAAATAGACGTGATTTTGTTTTACACAGAGACTTTGGTAATTCTAACAGTTTTATTCTGTTGTTTCAGATTTTGATCTCTGTGAAAACGCTCCAAGAGCTCACCAAGAAGACCATGGAGATCTTTCTTGGATAGTTGCTTGACGAGCAAGGTTGTGCTGAAAGAAAAGCTTGATCATACTGCACATTACTAGAAACGAGACCATCTACTTCTCTCAATCTTGTGAAGATTGTGGCTGCCCTATTGTGATTACATGAAGAGGACGTGCTGCGTTCTAGGAAATTTTGAGGATTGTTCAAAGTTGACAAAGACTGTAGGAGAGATGATATCTTGCTGCTGTTCTTTGGGTGTTGTATGCCTATATTTTGGTTAGAGGGTTAGAGAGGTGTTTTATATTTTGACGTGGTGGTCTCTATAGAAACCTTGTTGTAAACTCCTTGACCATTATAGTGCATTTGCTTCCGGGTATAGGAAGGACACTGGATGTAGGCAGTTTGGCTGAACTAGTATAAAAACTATGTTTGATTTTCTCTATCCCTGAACTCTTTATTTTAAGTCGACATTACTTTCTGTATTGTCAACTATTTTTCCGCTGCACTGATTTATCTTTTTCCTTGAGATTCAAGAAACTTTTGAAAGGTTTACACTTTGCGAAAAATATTTGAAAAAGACTATGATTTTTGAACCTCACCAATTCACTACCCCTCTTGGTGTTGAAACTAAGCCATTATGTTTCCAACAATTGGCAACAGAGCTCGTTTTTATTAGATATTTGAAAAACTAGTCGACTACATTTTTCTTTGAATCGACTATATTCCTGGAAATGACTTCTAGTTTTCAAACCTTTGGTGAAGGTGCATCTACAAACAGACCACCACTGTTTGTAGGTGAAAACTATCCTTTTTGGAAAATTTGAATGCAAATTTTTCTTGAATATGTGGATAGGGAGGTATTTGGGATGCAACAATAAATGGTCCTTTTGAGCCATCTCAAGTTATCAAGGGAAAAACTGTTTTAAAAATTTTTTCTGAGTGGTCTCAAGATGAATATCGTAAAGCACAATATGATGTTAAAGCTCGAATTATTATTGCCTTTGCACTAACAGTTGATGAATTTTTTAGGATATCTCAATGCAAAACTGCTAAGGAAATGTGAGAGCCAGAAAAAAAAATTTGATTCAAAAGTATGAGCTCTTCAGAATGAGGATTGGTGAAACCATATATGAGGTTCAGAAAAGGTTAACTCACATTTTCAACCATTTAATGGCTCTTGGAAAAGTCTTTGACAAGGAGGAGATCAATATCAAGATTCTTAAAAGCCTGAACAGAAGCTGACAACCCAAAGTCACAGCAATCTCTGAATCCAAGGATCTTACTAGCTTGAACATGGCTACCTTATTCGGGAAGCTAAGAGAACACAAGCTTGAACTTGGAATATTGAAATATGAGGAAGAGATTGAAGAGAATAAGTCCATAGCATTGAAAGCTACCAGCAAGAAAGCCTCAAAGATTGCACAATTGGAGGATGATTCAGATGTTGAAATGGACAACAATGAACTAATGTCTATGGTGGTAAGGAAATTTAATTGGTTTATGAAAAATAACAGTCAACTTACTAACCATGTAGGAAATACCAAAGCCAAGAAAGCTTCAAGATCAAATGTAATTCAATGTTATGAATGCGGCAAAGAAGGACATATCAAACCTGATTGTCCAGATCTGAAGTTGAAGCTGAAAGCTAAAAAGAGGTTTCCTCAGGACAAGAACAGAAAGCAAAAGAGTGCTTACATTTCCTAGGAGAACAGTGATTCAGAATCCTTAAGTGATGAAGATCTTGATCGAGAAGAGGAATCAAACATATGCTTCATGGCTAGAACATCACTGACAGATTATGAGAGTAATACAGAGTTTGAGAAAGAACAATTGAGGTGAAATACGACCTGTTGCTGGATGCATTTTAGGAGATACATGATGAAGCAATGCGACTGCAATATAAGGTTAATCGACTCAACTTTGAGAGAAAGGATTGAGTATAGAATTAATAATCTTGTCAATGATAATGAAAAATTACAAAAGGAATTATATGCTGCTTTATTATCTGCCAAAAATGTTATAATTGAGACTATTACAGTTGAAAAGAAATGTGAAAAATGTCCTACTCATGTTGAACAAATAGATTACTTGACTAGCACGCTAGCAAAATTCACACAGGGTAAAGATAATTTGAATGTTGTTTTAAAGTCTTCAGGAAGAGCAATTTATAGGCAAGGAATTAGATAAAAAGCTCAATCTAATAGAACCAATGCAAAGAAGTTTACTGATTTAAGTAAACTTGTTAAACATGCTTGCTTTTACTGCAATAATATTGGTCATACAGTTAGAAATTGTTATTACATAAAGTACAATACTTCCATTTCTTTTCTCCGTTTAAAGTACCATACAGAAAGTACCATTCTTTTCTCAGTTTAAAGTACCATACAAGCTTCATTCATGTTTTCTTTTTTCTTCTCTCAAAATAGTTCGATTAAATTTTGAACAAGTTTGAATGGGTTTTGTGTGCACACTACTGTTTTCTTTATCACTCTTTAATTAAGAACACATTTAAAAAATTTCCGATATAAAAAATGAAGAATGTAAGAATGAACTTCTTAAGTACCTTAAATAAAATTAATTATAGAATAGGAAATCTAGAAAATGATTGACTTAAACTGGACCTTAGCAATTATTAGCTTATTAAAGAAAATACATTCAATTCAAATTCACACTTTCCAAACACATAATATATCGATCAGTATATATAAATCAATAATTTTTTATATGATAGTGCAAATGAAATTTCGTTAGTAATTGTGCTTGTAATAAAATGTAAAATAAAATAAGAGTTGCTAAATCAGAAACATTGTTGTTACTTTATACATGACATAAAATGGCTTTGCATTAAGCTTAAGGGATGTGTGTTTGATAGTTTCCAGTCTTCAACGTCAAACCAAATCCTAATAGTATATGAGGTTACTTCTTACGCATCCTACAGTTCGAGGAGTTATGTCGTAAGGGAGACAAAGGTTGTCTAGCTAAATCTTGATCGTCTAAATCAAACTTCCTCATTGGGCTATTTGTCCTGGGATTAATATAATTTCTCTTGTTAGATTGCATAAGCCAAATAAATATAAATATTAAGCAATTTAGAGAGGTATACTTGAGCCGCCAATGTACATATGCTATAAACACAACACTTGATTTTTCTTTGGAATTATAAAAATAACTCACCTTGGCTGATGGACTGTTGGTATGTTTATCAGCAGAATCAGGATGGTTCCTTTCCTTGTATAGGCTTAGTAACCTTTTGTTCTCCTTTTCCAATACATTATTTTCATTAAACAATACTTTGACCTAGGCAGACCATGCAAAGTTGGATATTTATCAATAATCAAACCATCCAAAACAAAAGTAAATGGTCCAACAAATTGGGGACCAATTTATGTTTACCTCCATCGCTTTGTGAAGGTTAGTTCTCAAATGCTCCTTTTCCTTCTCAAGTGGCTTCACTTTAGCAACAAGTGACAAAACACTCAGAGTAGACGGACTCAAGCTACCAAATCCAAAATAAAAAAATTAGCCTATTAAAAATGAATTGACAAAAACTGAGAAGGAAACAAGAGAAGAGAATGAATAGAGGTTGCAGACTCACCCCTTCCACACATTTTGCAACTTCTTACAAGACTCATTCTCACTGTTTGCTTATAAATATGCATATGTAGAATTTTCATCTCTAGTAATAAGTCATGCCAAAACAGAACCGAGTAAATTAGTTTCTTCAGGCGGACACACAAAAGATTGAACCTTCATGTAAAAAGCATTTAAATGAAAAAGGAGAGGAGGGAAATGGAAGTATGGTACCGTAAAATGAGAAGAGAAAGTGCAATTTATGGTACTTAATGGTGAGGGAAGAGCATAAGTTAATGGTGGAAGAGAGAGAAAAAGGTGGCAGGTAGTTAATGGTGAGAGAAATAGAAAAAAAAGAGAAAAAGGTGGCAGGAAGAGCAAAGGAGAAAGAGAAAAAATGCAGCCACGTAAGCGTCAAGTTAACGTCGTTTCTACCAACTTAACGGATAAGACTGAATTGATACAAATTTGAAAACATAGGGACCAAATGTCTACATTTTTAAACTTGGGTACTAAACAGAAATTCACCTCTTAACATAGGGACGGAGCAAGCATTTAAGCCTTTTATGAATAAGAGAATTAAGGTTATACTTAATGATTTTATCACTAAATTCCCTTAATTGTGTAGGTTATTAGATGATTTGGAAGAAGAGCAAAAGTATCGACGAGTTGGAACTCAAAAGGGACGAACAAAACAGCAAAAAAAAGAGTGCTGAAATGCTACTGCTGGCGCTGAGCACCAGTTTGTACCGCCAAGCGGTGGAACCCAGAAAAAGGTAGCGCTGAGCGCCACTGCAGTAGCGCTGAGCGCCACTGCAGTACCGCTGAGCCAGACTTCGAGTGCCGCAACATGCCTAGGCGCCCTTTCAGGGGCGTTGAGCGCCAATACTCGTTGTTTCACTCCTAGGTGCCCTATGTGGGGCGCTCAGCGCTGGCAATATGGGCTTGAGATGTGTTTTTGTTTTTATTTTTCTATGTATTTAAGGACTTGGACGTCCTAGGCATTGTATCGTTTGACAAAAGAGGCGTAGAAACACACTTTTTCACTCTCTGAAGGCAGATTTGGATGTGGGAGCCTCCATCTTCAACTTTTAGGGTTTTTCTATCTCATTCTTTACATTGTTCATCTAGTTTCTCCATGTTAATGGGGAACTAAATTCCATTTGTTGTTGGGGAAAAGATGTAATCCTTTGAAACTCTCATGTATTTAAATTGATTTATATTACAAATGCTTCTTTCATTAATTGTTAAGGTTTTTCCTCTATACTCTATGCATTGCTTTGTTTAACTTATTCATAGCATAATTATTGATTTGGTTTTTATGGAAACATACGGGAGAATATAGATCTGGGGAATCTCTCCCAAGGGAACTGTTTCATAGACATAGGGATAAAACGCTTGGTTGCCTTAAGCTTCTGTGCGTATGTAATGCGGAATTAATTGCGAGGGAGACAAGACATTGTAAACTAGTAATTAAGGACAAAATTTATTCACCGAGACATCGGGTTTTAAGTAAATTAGAAAGTGGCATTAACATTAATGAAGAAGACAAATTCTTATATGCATGAGAGTGGATAGGAGAAATCGAAACTCCAACAACATATTCATTCCATAATTTACAAACCATTCACCTATGCATTTTCTTATCAATTGATCAAAATTGCATTCATGTTTACTTTTTGTATTTTAAACCAAATGATTTTGTTCTCAAGTCTTATTTAATCAAGAAATCACATAATTGTTTAGGCCGCGAGTCTCTAGTAAAACGATACTTGATCTTACCATGTTTATTACTTGATACGATTTGGTACACTTGCCGATATCTTAACAATATCCAGGAAGGTACAATGGGGATAAGTTGTACCTACATGATGGCTTAAAAAAGGAGGAGAAAATTATTGCTTATGTCCTCGCTTGGCTACTACTGCCTAAAAGATTTATCGAGGACAGAATGTCAACATAAGATGTATTTCTGTTGAATGCTATCAAGACTAGAATCCCAACCAATTGGGTTGCGGTACTAAAAGGCCAAATGATCGGTGCAGGAGATAAATATGCACACAAATTGCCATATGGAGTATTTATCAGCAAAGTGCTGGTACTCCAAGGAGTAGATGTATCTGCAAAAGATAGACTTTTGTGCAACAAGTCACAAGAAATTGGTATGGCAAGTCTCTTTTCTATTGGGATGAAAAGGACTGTGAATGGATGGTTCTTCAAAGATGAGCAAACTACTGGAAGTCCACCTACTCTTGATGAAGATCATACAGCCTTCATTCCATAAACTGATTTTGATAAGTATGTTGTTCATCAATTTAGGAAGAGGTCTGAAAGGGATGTGAGAGTTGAAAAAACTCTTTTCAGACTGGAGAAGAAGGGAGATGTGCTAAACAAGAATGATATTGGCTCTGAAACTGAAGATTTTGATGATGATTCAACTGATGAAGATTGAATGGAATCGTCTTGATAAGAATAGGGACAACTTTTCAAAGTTTTTTTTTTTATTTTGTAATCATGGCTATTAAGCCACCTATGGATTTATGTACTGCTTTCAGTATAATATAAATGAAATAAAATGAAGTTTTATTTTAGTAAACAATCTGTGAATTGTGAACATTGATTGCATTGTATGTGGACTAACCCTCAATCTAGTTGAGAGAAGATTATGCAGTTTCTGATATTGATCAAAATATGATCACTGGTTTAAAAGTGAAAATTTTAGTACATTGCTAAGTTGAATTTATTAAGGAAGAAGTAAAAAGAAAAAATTTTAGTCCAAACCATGCAGACTTCGACGTTCTATGAGAGATTAAAGAAAAAAGAATCACAAGTGAGCCACCTTTTGCTACTGGTGGGAGAAGAAAATGTTGAAGCCCCATCGAGTACGACGTTCTATTAATGCTCTGGTAAGAGCACACCATTAATGCTCTTAACTACTTTAATTCCCTTCACGTCCTAGCCCTGTAGACTTCAACGTTCTATGGGAGGGGAAAAAGAAAAAAAGATCCAAAAGTGCGCTACATTTTGATATTGGCGGAAGAAGAAAACGCCGAAGCCCCATAGACTACGACGTTTTATTAATGCTCTGGTAAGAGCACACCATTAATGTAGTTTAAAAGAAAAAATAAAAAAGAATTAAAAAGGTAGAAACTTTTGACTTCCAATAGTACGTCGAAGCCCCTTCGAATTTGACGTAACCTTTGCAATTTAAAAGCAAAAAGAATAAAAGAAAGGCGCGCTGGTTTAAATATTTACCACCATAAAACATCAAATGGTTTGGAGCTTCGACGTTTTATTTAAATAGAACGTCGAGTTTAAGTTGTATTCGACATGGACTATTTTTTTAATGAATGTAAAAACATAACACAGTCTCACTGTTTCTTCGCGCTTCCGTTTATGCTTGAACTTTCTTCTTCGAGGATGAGTGCAATCAATAAAGTAGGTTAGTTTTAAGTCGTTTATGTCTTGCTAATGCCATTCGGTACTCATTTACTTTGTTTTTCATGTGGTTTGACCGATTGATTTTTATTTATCTTTACGCTTTTTTTCTTACGTGGTCAGCGAACTTCATCATCTTCTCCAGTGACACCATTTCAAGTTTGGTGTTTTTTTTCCTTCAATATCTCTTACTATGATATATGTGTTCGTCTTTGTGTTGTCTTTGTGGATTTTGGACGTATGATATATGTATTATTATAGATATTTGTGTTCGTGTACGTATACTATGATAGTTTTTTTTTCTTTCGACGTATGATAGGTATTTTTTTTGTTTGGTTTTGTACGTAAGTTAGTTTTTTTTTTACGTGGATTCTTTGCCTTTGTTGTTTTAAAATTACTTAGAGTAGTAGTATAGATCGAAGCTGGATTCATCAGCGTCATATTAGTGAAGAGTATGAGCAAGGGATTTTTTTAGTTTATAGAATATGTTAAAGAACACGCAAAACTAGTGAACATGGCATATTTTTGCCCTTGTGTTCCTTGTCTCAATCAAATATATGAAGACATGGACAACATCCGTGATCATCTGTTCATCTATGGAATAATGAGAAGTTATATCGTTTGGACTTGACATGAGGAAGTATTATATAAGTCAACAATGTTAAGATGTTCGGATTATGTCGACGAATGGATGAGTGATCATTTAGACGAAATGGTTCGTGATGTTGGCGAAGAAAATTTTGGAAGAGCTCATTTATACGATAGTCTTAAGAACAATTCAGAGCAAAAGTTGTATCCATGATGCATGAATTTTACAAGGTTATCGGCGACATTGAAATTGTTTTGTTTGAAAGCAAAAAATGGATGGACTGATAAAAGTTTCAAGGAATTGTTGGGGTTGGTGAAGGAGATACTTCCAAAAAATAACACGTTACCTATTTGTAATTACAATGCGAAGAAAGTACTATGTCCAATGGGTTTGGAATACCAAAAGATACATGCATGTCTTAATGACTATGTATTGTGTAGAGATCAGTATGCTTCAATGAAGGTGTGTCCGACGTGTGGTTTGTCACGATTTAAGAAGAAACTTGGGCAAAGTAACGATGAAGACAATGAAGGTCCAACGGTTAAGGTCATGTGGTATTTACCTATAGTACCTAGGTTGAAACGAATGTTTTCTATTAAAGAAGATGGAAATAATCTTATGTGGCATGTTGATGGAAGAAAATATGATAATCTTCTTCGACACCCAATTGATTCCCCACAATGGAAGAACATTGATGACACATTTCCCGAATTTAGTGTAGAGCTAAGAAACTTTGTACTTGCACTTGCTACCGATGATATGAATCCTTATGGCAACTTAAGTAGCAAACATAGTTCATGGCCAATTATGTTGATGATTTACAATCTATCTCCTATGTTGTGCATGAAGAGAAAATACATTATGTTGTCTATGATGATAGCGGGTCCTAAACAACCTGGAAATGACATTGATGTTTACCTAAAACCGTTAATTGATGATTTAAAAATGTTGTGGGAAGAGGGCATCGAGGTCTTCGATTCATATTCAGAAGAAAACCTTTGTTTGCGTGCAATGTTGTTTTGTAGCATAAATGATTTCCCAGCATATAGGAACTTGAGTGGTTACAGTGTTAAAGGTCATTTTGCATGTCCAATTTGTGAAGAAAATACTAGTTATCTTCAATTGAAGGATGGGCAGAAAATTGTGTACACAAGACATCGAAGATTCCTTCCTCGAAATCACCCTTACCGTAGATTGAAAAAAGTGTTTAATGGAAGTCCTGAAGATGATGTAGTGTCCAGACCCCGTAATGTGGAAGAAGTATACAAGCAACTGAGGAACATTGATGTTGTCTTCGAAAAACATAAAAAGAATACCATTGAGAAAAACATTTGGAAAAAGCGATCAATATTCTTTAATCTTCCATATTGGTGTAAACTTGATGTGCGACATTGCACAGACGTGATGCATGTTGAAAAAAATGTGTGTGATAGTTTTGTTGGGACTTTACTAAACGTAAAAGGAAAGACAAAAGATGGACTGAAAGCACGACAAGACTTGGTTGACATGGAAATTCGTTCTGAGTTACATCTACAATCCATAGGGAGACACACATATCTTCCTCGAGCTTGTCACACTCTTTCAAAACAAGAAAAGAAAATTTTTTGTCAATGTTTACATGGTGTGAAGGTTCCACAAGGTTATTTGTCGAATATTAGTAGCCTTGTTGCTATGAAAGATTTAAAGTTAGTTGGTTTAAAGTCTCACGATTCTCATGTCTTAATGCAACAACTTTTACCAGTAGCTATTCGAGCCATATTACCTGCCTCTGTTAGAGGTATTCTCACACGTTTGAGTTTGTTTTTCAATGCCATTTGCAAGAAGTTGTTGATCCTCGACAATTAGATGATTTGTAAAATGAGGCCATCAGACTATTGTGCAAATTGGAAATGTATTTCCCACCCTCATTTTTTGATATCATGGTTCATTTGATTATCCATCTAGTGAGAGAAATTCGAATATGTGGGCCGATTTTCTTAAGGTGGATGTACCTGGTTGAAAGATACATGACGATCTTAAAGGGATATCTTAAGAATCAATTGAGACCGGAAGCTTCGATTATAGAGCGCTACATTATAGAGGAAGCCATTGAATTTTTCTCAAGTTATATGTCAAGTTGTGAACCAATAGGACTTCCAGAGAATAGACATGAAAACATACGTGAAGGAAAGGGAGTTCGAGGAGTGGAGATTGAAAGTGTTAGTGGAAAAGAAGTTAATCATGCTCATTTGTATATTTTAAACAGCATAGAGGATGTTATTCCTTACATTTCACAACACATTGATGAAATTAAGTTTGCACATCCACGTATGAGTGAAAAGTGGACACTTCATGAACATAACAAATCCATTTTAACTTGGTTTAAGAAAAAGATTTACGCGACTCTGACTGTTTCTGAAAATCTATTGAGACTAGCTTGTGGTCCTAACACTGATGTGATCACTTTCGGCGACTATTACATAAACAATTACTTGTTTTATTCAAAGGAGGAAGACGATAAAAGTAGAGTTCAAAATAGTGGAGTTACCCTACAAGCTGAGGCTGTACACTTTTCCAATTCCAAGGATAAGACCTCAATTACAACATCAATGAGTTATTTTGGAATAATACAAGGAATTTGGGAAATTGATTATGTCACTTTTAGAGTTCCAGTTTTAAAGTGCAAATGGGTTGATAGTAATTCTGGTGTGGTGATAGAAGACCTCGGATTCACTTTGGTGGATCTTAACAAAAGGAGTTACACGAATGAACCATTTATTATGGCTAGTCAAGCAAGACAAATATTCTATGTCACTGACCCAGTGAATCATAAATGGTCAGTGGTATTGGAAGGCAGAGCCATGCACACAACTGATGATGAAGACTCTCTAGATATACTTGAGACAAGCTCCTTCTCATCAAGAACCATGGAAAATAAGGTTGATGATGTACCCGATGAAATACATGCAACTCGATGTGATCACAATGAAGGAATATGGGAGAAATAAGTGTCTTTATATTGTTTTAATTACTTATAAAATTTATTTATTTTGTTTGTTCTAACTATAATTTACTAACACTTTGTAAACAGGTATGATGAGCTCTGGATCAGGTCGGACGGGAGGAGGTGGTAGATCTGTGACTCGGATGTCTGATGTCACATCTCGTCGGGTTGGAGAGCAACCATTGATAATGGAGTTTGATCCCCGATCGAGTGCTGCCATTGGGGCACATGCAACATCGTTTAGGAGTTACTTGGGCGTGTTGGCAAAAACACATGTCTCTATTGTCGTTAACTGTTGGGATGATGTCCTAGAGGTTGAGAAAAATCTACTATGGCAGGAAATTTTGGTATGTTTAAGATGTTTTACTTACATCATTGACTTATTTTTGTTGAACATGCTTTAACATTAATTTTGTTTTTTAACAGCAAAATTAGGATATTCCTAATAATGAGAGGATAAGGAAGAAGACTTTATCCCGCATTATAGTCCGATGGAAGAACCTCAAGACTAGACTAACACGTCTCTATGTCTTTGGCTCTAAACAGAACAATAGTCTTTGTACAAAATATCAAATAACCGAGGACGAGTGTGTGCAGTTTAAAGCATCTAGACTTTCTGATGACTGACAGGTATGTTTTTTAATATTTTGCTCTAGTCACACAAGATGTTAATTTGTGATTTATGCTTAATAATTTTCATTGTTTCATAGGAGAAAAGGATAGCCGCCTAGCAGAGGCAGAGACTTAATGATGCACCACACGTACTGTCACGTGGTGGTTATGAGTTATTAGAGAAAAAGACAGGAAAACGTTGTGCTGAGGAGTTAGGTCTTTAGTTACCTAACCTAGCACCTCCACCAGCTAGATATGAATTGTGGAAGGTTGCACGGACCAAGGCCAATGGCTAGATGACATCCCAGTCGGCTCAGGAGATATCGTAGAAACTTTTGAGTGGAAACTTTTAACTAATTACCATAGTTCATAAAAAATTTATGTAACAAACTTTTCTATGTGTCTAACTTCATTATGATATGCAGGATGTGTTGGTTGAGTTGCAGAGTCAAGGAACATTTGTGGAGCAAGGTAGGGAGGACCTCCTAGTAGTAGCCATAGGTCAGCTAGACTGTCCAGGTAGTGTGAGTGCTGTTGGAGGAGCTACTGGATTGAGGGACTACTTTGGCCCTAAACCAAGAAGCTTAGAGGCCATCAGTTAGGAATTGCTTAGTAGCCTTAGGCAAAAGATGCAAGTTGAGATAGAGGAGACCACAAATGAACGCTTAAGAGAATAAGCAGCAACATATCAGAAGCTTTTTGAAGAAAAAATTCAGATGATCTCCCAACAACAACAACAAGAGGACCTCCCCACAAATGATCCTACCGCACCTCGTGTGAGCACCAAAGGCTCATGCTCTACTGTAGGTCATACTGATTACAATTGTTAGTATGGGTTTTTGGTTGATGAGGATCCTCCGCGCGCAGTGGCCATGTGGGACGACAGATTATAGGAGTTAAAGACTCCCAAGCTTGAGTGCCAATGCCTACATCTGAAATCCAATTCGTGGGGGAGGCCTTAGGCACATTTATAACTTGGCCTAAGGCTATGATCATGCCATATTTTGGTTACCAGTGGTATTATATTCTTATTTTTATTATTTTAAATCTTCAAATTATAATTAAATAATTCCTAACTTTTGTAAATGTGACTTGTAGTTCTACCGTCCTGAGAAACAACTAATGCCTCAACCTGTGAATGAGGCTCATGAGGAAGCAGAAGACAATGACGATCCTCTATCCATATTAACCTTGAGATTAAATAAGTTGAGAAAAGGACAAATAAAGTTGTTGTGGGAGTTAAGAACATTTGTCCTCCAATGCCATATTCCACTTATATTGATTTCAATAATGCATTGGAGATCGTTGGTGGAGAAACAATGTTGAACATTTCATGCATACAACTATATATGGTGCATGTAAGTTTTTTAATTATTATTTTCCAATTTGTATATTAGTATTATTACTTTTTAATAAATATACTTAACTTTATTGTTATAGGTACATGGACACTATCATAGTGGAATCAGGTCGGGCGTCAGTTTATGACTTTCTTGAACCTCAGACCATTCAACCATCTGGAAACACAGTAGATTCCAGAAAATCATATATGCAAACATGGATGACTGAGTCTCAAAGAGAGATGTATATCACGCCATACATTGATGCGTATGTGTTTCCCAATATTGTCAACTTTTATAAAATTTTAATCAATAAACTCACTAGTTATTGGTACATGATAGGGGTCATTGGCAACTAATGATGATCATTCCAAAAAAAGCACAAGTTGTATGGTTTTTTTTTCTCTTCATAGGAAGATGAAATCGGAGTTGAAGTCCTTGTTACAAATGTAAGTATTACATTCATTCATATCAATTCATTATGATATTAATATATTAACTTATGTTTCTAATGTTTCAAATGTTTCAAATTTGTTTAGATTTATAGCTAGGACCAGAGGACGACAAATTGAAATTGTATATCCTAAGGTTGGAATTCGTTGATCTTTAACCATTAATTTTTGTAGTCAAATTTAAACCATTACATTTGACTAAGTTCTTTCACATGTTTAGTGTAACAAGCAGAATGATTCCTAGGCATGTGGCTACTACATCATGTCATGGATGAAGGCAATCATCTGAGCAGAAATCAGAGTAGATTGGACTGAGGTAGAAATTTACATTTAAAAATTTACATATATAAATAAACTTTTCACATTAAAATTAATATAATAGTAAAGTTTCCTTGATTTTGCAGCGGTTCAACATTACCTCTACATTGTCAGATGCAGTAATAAAGAAGATAAGAAAGGAGTGGGCAGAATATTTGAATAAACATTTTAAATAGCTATAGCTTTAGGTTTTTCCTTTGATGATAGTAGCATTTGCTTTGCTTTTAGTTTTACTTGTGCAACATTTTGAATTGATGAATTCATAATAACATCGTTTAAACTGTGAATAGATGAATACTATGAATAGATGAATATTGTGAATAGATGAATGGAAAATTGGGTTCTTTTTGTTTTGATGATAGCATTGACGTCTTTTAGTTTTACTATTTAATTGGAATTGATGAATTAATGATAGCATGGTTTAAATTAATTAATTATGTGAATATATGAATTGGAAAACTAGTTTCTGTATTTCAGGTTTGGTTAAATGAGCTAAAATGAATGAAATTTAAAAAAAAAAACACTAAATGTTATGTCGAACTGTAACTATAATATGTTAACGCCAAGCTATGCACTGAATGACGTTCATATAATACAGTGGATTACGATAAAAATGCAACGCTGGGTGAGAATCTCTCTAGCTCAGCAGGGGTAACGTCATGCACCAAAATGTTCGACGTTAACCTTATGTCAAGCCTCCTTCTGTTTGACGTCAAATCTTCCTTTAAACATAAATATTTATTCACATATTTGATGTCCATCTCTTTGCTACTCGACGTGTATATAAACAAAAAGTAACGTCGTTCTATGTACTTCGACGTCAACTTTACGTCAATTCTCCTTACAATTGACGCCAAATCTTGCTTTAAATATAAATATTTATTCAAATGACGTCAACCTCTTTACTATTCGATGTGTCTATAAACAACAAGTAATGTCGTTCTACATAAATCGACGTCAACATTACGTCATACCTCTTTCTAATTGACGTCAACTTTGCGTCAATTTTCCATACATTGGATGCCAAATCTTCCACGGAATGTAACTATTTAGTCAGATATTAGACGTTGAACTTTGTAGAAAGTGACGTGGATATAAAAGATTAACTTCAACTCGTGGTATTCGACGTCAAATTCACGTCTCTCGCTATGACGTCGAACTCGAATTCGTCGTTAAAAGCCAAAAATATTCAACATTGTGCGCTGGTTTTGTACTAGTGTTATGTCATCCAACAAAGGCTCCAACCTATTATCTAACACAGAACCACCACCTACATAGTACCACAACTCCTTAAACCCATCATATCCCAGCCCTTTTACTATACTCACTACAAGGAAGTAGCTACACATGTTTGGGTCAAACGATAAAGTTGTACTCCACCGCCTAACCCCCCCCCCCTCTCATACTTAAGTTTCCCCTTATTTATGAATTTTCCACCGTGGTGGAAAACAACTTCAAAATGTTCCTCCATGACATACAATAGAAACCTTATATTTAACTTATAAAATAATAACATAATGACGACAACAAAAATTAGTAAAACCTTAAACCACAACCCACTGAAAAAGACAATCCAACAACACTTTAAAAATGGGGGACCATATTGCAATCAACAAGGAAACAAGAATGACCATGCAACATTGTGAGACAACCATAAAAGTAAAAAATCATCAAACAACTAATGAAAAACGTATTTACTAACCTCAACACATGATTCAACTCGAACACCTTCGCGGCTGCCTTCCACGTGATTCACCGCCAACAAGTTGTCGATTCCACCGAAAAAGCACCGATAAATCACGCTAAAATCCTAAAACGAAATTCCATCCACAACTAATTTCTCACCACGTATCCTATTTTCCCCCAATTTCCAACCAGAACAACCAAACCACGAAAAACCCTATTTTCCCCAAATTTCCCTAATTTTGCACGCATTCAACAATCAAACCACAAATCCCTAAGTTTTAATAAGTTTTTCCTAAATAAAACGTTGTGTTTTGATTAAATTTAACTTATTTAAAACTGTAAATAAATAAAAAAGCCACCAAAGGCGACCAAACTCTACTATGTCATTAAAAATTGCTCACTTAGCAAGCCACAACACAGAAATTTTAACGTTGTCCAGTCCAATTAACGACAAAGTCCAAATTGAGTCAATTTTTCACAAAAAGGAACTTAATTGAGATCAATCAAAATACGATGACCTATTTCAAACGATTTTGTACAAATAAGGGACGTCCGAAATAATTAAACCTATCTTATTATAATGAAGACCAAGCTTCTTGAGAAGCTTCTTTGCTTTGTAACGAAGGGATGCTTGCATGTTTAATAGCATCATGCAACAACTCAAAAGATCATATTCATTGTTTTGTTACTAATTGGACCAAAACTTTAATATGATAAATTTCACTAAGAAAGACAATTTTGAATATTCAATGCATTCATTGTTACCCATCTTTTAAGTAAATCAAAAAATTCTTCTTCCACCTTATGTATGTTCAAATAATGGTGTAACTGATTCTTCATTGGTGCACATGTCATACAATCTAAATGCATAATTTATATCATTGATTTTCATTTTCTATATTTGTCATTCTATTCCACTTATCAATATATCCCTTAAAGCTACATTTACTACTACATTGGCATATTATCATATAAGCACACTTGCTCCATGTTGAAAGACAAAATCTAAAAATTTATTTAGTCTCACTAAATACTATGGTGTATTACGTGGCAATTTGATCCAAAATTTATCCATTTCTAAAATTAAACGTGTATAATTATAAAAAGAAAAGATATAAAATGTTGGAAAAGAATTTAAATTACAAATATACAATTATATATAATCTATTTAAAATGATATATATGATATGTTTTATTAAACATAGCTAATTTCAAGAACAAAAGTAAGGGGATAAAAGACTAAGACATGCAAAAATTTATGAAGAAAAAAAAATATCTAAACAAGCTACATAATTTTCTAATGATTCAATTTCACCACGAAGCCAACAATTTAAGGTTAGAATCCAAATTGTGCAAAATATTTATCAATTGGCATTGTTTATACTTATTGAAGCTTCTGGGTGTATTTGTAGCTTTGAAGTGTTAAAAGGAGCCAAGAAGAAACTATGAAAAGATAGCATGTTACACCCATGGCAAAAGTTTAGCATTGGAGAGAAAACATTTTATAGTTGAGAGAGGTTGACATCATATTCTATATATATACTTTTTTTTTACATTAAATCTATTAAAAACATAAATTTAAGTGATATAATATTTTCTTCAGTGAACTCAACTCATAATATTTCATATCTAATTAATTTGTGATCATATTAAGTGTCTAATAATAACAAAAATAAATGAAAAAAGAAGAAGTGATGAGATAGAAAATGTTCCATGCCTCCAAAGGCTAGGGCTTTCAATGGATCTAAGATAGAAAATGAATTGAGATTCCATTTTGGTTTCATGTTACTTCCATTTTCTGTAGTGGTAGTCACAGAAGAGAAATGAGCTTACAGTAGAAAGAGAAAGGAATGGGGAAGATGAAGAAGATGATGTAACGAGGAGAAGGGAAAAGACACAAATTAAAACCCAAACTTCTTTGAGTTTTAAAATGACTCTAGATACAATTTAAATTTATTTTTTTAAAAGCATAATGTCAGTTTTATCAAAATGCCAGTAAATAATTGCCAATATAAAATATTTTTCTTCTAGTGTCTGAAGTCCTAATTATATTTACCAAGTCACATAAGTTACCATCAAGGATCAAACAAAACTTAATATACCTTTTTTAAACTTACTTAATAAACTAAATATTTTAGTAATTTAAATTAAAAATATGACAAATATAAATTAAAGACTGAATAAATATACATATACACAATCTCATCTTATATATCTAATTTAAAAAATCAAGGATTAAATAGTTTTTTTTTTAACTTTCAATAAAAATTAGAATTAACTTTTTTTTTAAACTTTCATTGTAAAAACATCGAAAATGAAGTATAAGAGTTAATATGTGTTTTAAAACAATGAGATCGAAAATTTTAACGTTAAAATAATTCAATATTATAAATAGAATTTTATAAACATGTCTCGTTATCTAAATTATCTATCTAAAAACTCATTATATGAGTTTCCTCTCTTTTCTTTCTAAGATTTCTGACTCTTGAGACATTTGTTTGACGATTAGAGAGTGCCTAAGAGACACGACAGTGAGTTCTCCACTTTCTATCGATCGGTTTTCTAAGTTAGTTTATACTCATTTTCTTTAATTCTTAGTTTAAGACACGTGTATATAAGTTTCATCGCATGTATCATTTGATTTGCTTTTATAGTTCCTTATCGATAAGAGGTCCTAAGGACTTACTTTGATCATGATTTTGTGGTTTGTAGGTGTTTATAGAGTTTCCTGAGTCGAGACAGGGGTAATACACTATATAATCGTGATAGTTTTCCTAATTAGGTAAGGGAGGTTAGTAATGTTCTATAATTTTGAATTTACAAGTATGAGTAGTGGTTGATATGATGTTATGTTAATTTGATTCTAATTGAGATGATTCTTTTAGTGTTAATTGTGTTTTTATTATTGTACTTGGTTATTTGATGTATGAGGCCATGAATGATTTTGATTTGGACTTAATTAATCTTGTGAGTGCTACTGTTTTGAAGTGTAATGTTATAAAATGAGTGTTATGTCGAGAAGTAGAAAGTAGGTTAAGTTGTAGGTTGATGTATGGTCCATTGAAACTTGTTTAAGCTTTGAATTAATAGAAATCTGATGTAAAACTGATTAGTAGGTAATAAGGTGTGTTGTGTATGATTTTTGGTTCATTTTAAAGGTTTTTACTAGTGAGATTCTAAAGTAGAAGGTATGTGCTAAAATAGAGGGTTTATGGTCTGTTATTGGGTTATTTCTGATTTGTTTAAACTCCTAAGTTGTCAAGTTCTGTGTTAGAAAGAGTGGATTTGATTTAGACAATTATGAATAATTAAGTTGGTTTAGTGGTTTTTGGTTTAATGAGTAAAGTGATACTCCATTTCATCTATAAACATGTTCTAGTGTTTGAAAAACTTATTTGGTATGTTGGATGAGACACATGTGCACCTAAACTAGAAAATATAGTTGTTGTCATCTGGTATAGTGCTGAGCGGTCCTATGTGACGCTTAGCACTACCAAAATCGAGAGTTCCCGAGTAACAGGATGCTGAGCGTCACTTTTGGGTGTTGAGCGCCACAAAGTTAGTGACATCTCTGACTTTAGGGTGTTGAGAAGTAAGTTTGGAGGTTGAGCACCACTTGCCCTTGCAAGTCTGACACTAAGTGTCAGGGTTTCGGTATTGGGTGCCATGTTCTTTTAGTGATTTTTTGGTTCTTTTCTTATATGTCCTTGTGAATAATGATTATATAGTGATACTTTAAGACATATTTAATATATTTTATGAAATGCTATGAAGGTTTATGACGGATGTCAAGGTATGTATCAAAGTATGATTGAATAAGAGTTTTTAAGGAGAAATTCTAAGTGGTTGTTTCAAGTATTGTGTATGAATGTAGGAAGCTCAGTCTTGAGGTTATCTTGACATTCTAATAGTCATTCATTCTCGTTTAGAAAAGAGTTATGCATGTGGTGAGAGTAGCATGAGGTCTTATCTAGGTGCTCCATTATGGGCTAACACGCGAAATGGACTAACGAGTGTGGTAGGGTGAAATCCATTGGTACAGTAGAAACCACCAAAAGTGCAAGACCTGTCATAGCTCGACATTCGTACTTTTTCCAGATGGTCAAGTCTAGATTCATGGTATGCTTAGGATGTTTATTTAACTTTGTATGAAATGTGATGTATGATGAATTTTGATATCTTATGTTTGTTCTGTTAACATTAACTTACTCTTTGAGTGTTTCTTATTTGTTTGTTCATGTATGCTTGGTTTCTTTTGGAGTGATTACTTGGTTGGTGTGAGCATGGAGATGACGTATCCGTGGAGTAAGTCTTGGGAAGTGATACAACTGATGTATAGCTTGAGTAGAGTAGATAATTTGTATAATTTTATTTTGAAAGACTTTGTGTAAATAATCTTTTTATTCATTTCAGTGTTGTATATAATATTAGACTTATAGTTATTTTGAAATAACTGTATAGATACCCATTATATATTCTTTGAGTTAAATTGTTCTATTATATTAAAGTTGTGATAGTTTCTAAATAATATTCGTATTATTTAAATGAGATGATACATTCATCTAATTTAATTTCTGAATTTAAAAAAAAAAAGGTGAATTTAATCATTTTAATCAAATTTTATTAAATTTATTTAATGTTTTAAAAATATTTGACAATTTGATTTTTCACTTATTACCCTAGATAATATTTTTATATATCAATTTGATTTCTATCTTCTAACAAGTAAGGATGTATGTTAAATAATAAAATGTATTTACAAAAACTTAATTAAAAGATTAAAAACTAAATTTCGGATAAAATAAAACATACATTTGAAAGATCTAAATTAATTGTGATATCAGTCATTTCAGAAGAGATAAATCCATATTAATAACATTATTACACTCCTATATATTGAAGGATCGTATCAGAATTAGACTCATCGGAAGACTACCGCATACTACAAGATCACCAGGTACGCAATCAGTCTCCAACTAGTTCATCCAATTTCTTGTCATCATTTCATTCTTTATATCATTTTTATTTCATATTGTAAAATTTATCCTCTTTTTGCCGCTTTCAAATCAAGTCATAATTCTCCCAATTGCAGTGTACTCTGAGGACTTCAGTCTCAGCACTTGCATAAAATTTGTGTTGCTTTACAGATAAAAACAACTCTTGTTCTTGATTCTTTCCTGCTAGGATAGTTCTTTATTTTATGTTTCTTTTCCATGTTTCCAATCTTTCTTTTGATGACTGAGCTTTCAAATTTAGCTACGGGAAATTTTTCTTTAAACGATTTTGGCTTTATACACTATATATATCAGTGCAATGTTTTCTTTTTCTTTTTTCATATTACTGCTATATAACATGTGATTATGTTATTGAGATCATGTGTACTTGCTTCCTTCTAATTCGGTCGTTGTTGTATCTTCATCGGTAGATTTTCTGTGAAATTTTGTTTGGCTGTTGCAGCAGTGAGCAGAGACCAAGATGAGGGCCTTAACGTATCTGAGGAACGTGAAGAATGCATTTCCAGATGACGAAGAAAAGTACGAGGAGTTTCTTTATGTGGTGATGGATTTCTTGACCCAAAGGTTCTATCACAGTTGAATCACATCCCACTTTATGTCCAAAAAATAAAATTCAAATGCATTTTTGCTTAGAAATTGAAGTGTGTTAACTTGCAGAATTGATTTGAGGGGTCTTAGAGAAAGAGTGATCGAGCTATTTAGAGGACATACAGACCTACTTCTGGGATTTAATCTCTTCTTGCCCAAGAACTATGAAATCTCAATGGAGGATGCACAACCACAACAGGTTCTTAAATTTAACACATGTTTTAATCACTTCATCACATCTGCAATCACATAATTTGAACGCTGGTTGATGATATTCGCACAAGAGTTTAGCACAACTTAATTTTCATAAGTGTAAAAAAGTTGTGGATTTGGTTTTCTTTATTATTAAATATTATATTATTCCTGTGCCATTATCAATTTAACTATGAAATTTAATTTAGTTTGAATCTTCAGGGATTATATCAAATTGCAGTACTCTTGTGGTTTAGATGATAAACATATTTTAAGATCATTGTAATCGTAATTTAATCTTTTGTATTATTATAAATATATCCATTACTTACCTGCAATTTTGCAGATTAAAAAAGCAACAGCCACCAGTGATGCTTTCGCATATATCAGCTCAGTATGGGATAGATTACGAGAGGAGAAGACAAGGTTTGGACAATTTATGGACTTAATGCGTGATTACGGAAATAAAGGGTTAGATTACGTTTTATCACATACAACTTATATTCCCTTATCTTCCAAAAAAAAAGTGTTTATTAGTTTTCTTTATTGCAGAATTGATGTGGTGGGCGTTAGGGAAAAAATGAAGGAGCTATTAGAAGGACATACAGATTTACTTTTGGGATTCAATGTCTTCTTGCCAAAGGAATATGAAATCACACTTTCATGTGAGAATGAACAAGCACAGAAAAATTTGTGACCATTTGAATACACCTTGAGAAATTACCCTTGATTCTGACTTACCAACATTTGATTTTGTGGAACATTGTTACAGACCAATCTTCTCACCTCACTGGTCAGGGACGTGTTAACTTCACACCATATATTTTTCATTTTGGATTTTATAATGAAAACATCCATAAAAGCACATGAAAAACCTTGCTTAACCATGAACCAAACAAAATTTGATCTTATTTGGCATCATCACACGTTTCTAGCTCAAACAAAGTGAGTCATCGTATTGTTCACGATTCTGAGATAATTCTGTGGTTGTTGCTGCGCTAATTTGCGGCTTAAATTTTTTGTTTTCAGTAAGTAAAATATAATTATATTATTACAATTTACATTACATTACCTTCTAGCACACCCCTTTCAGCTGTAATGTACACTCCCATCTCAACGGTTTCAAAATCGCAGAGTGATAGAAGATATTTTAACTATTTTTAAAAAATTAAAAAATGTATTTGTATTATAAAATTAAATTAAAAAAATAATAAAAGTAACTGATAACTTTAAAATATCATATATAAACGATAGGAAGCTGTAATGTTAACAAATTGGTTAGGATGTTGTTGTCTATATATTGCTTTGAACTTTCAAATCTTGAGTAAAGGGACAGTTCTAATATTTGCTCTAATGATAAGAGATGCTAGTTTTCTTTTTAAATTGTTATAGATTTCCTCTGTTGCATTAAAGTATTTCATTGTCATTATTTTCTACATTACATGCGTATTTTTCAAACTTTTAAAAGTATTAGCATTGAAATGATGAAAAAAAATAAAATAAAGAAGGGTAATTTTTGTTTTTCAAATTTTAATATACTTTTACCTACTAGTATCTATACTTTAAAATATTTTCATCAACAACTTAAATAGAACATTAAAATATAAGTTTCTTATGCATTTATGCTATTTAAGTATGTAAAACTGAAATGTAGCGATACATTATTAAATTTAAAAAAAAAAGCATTTAACTTAATCTTTAAGTATTAATTGATATTTTAAATCAATATTTTATATTAAATTATATAAATAATTCAAACATCAACTATATCATTTAAAGAAAATATGAATACCACTAAATAAAAAACTATATTAATTTATTTTTAAAATTTAATAAATAAATTATATCAAAATTTAAATTTAAAAGAAAGTATAATTTCACAAAATTAGAGTATTAGTATCCCACGGCTGCTGCAATGTAAGGTTAGTACTCAGTAGCCTTTTCGTTTCCAAGGGCCAATTTGTAGGTCCCCCAAAGAAGACACGTCTTCCAAATAGACATACATCATCTGACGCTACTAAAAGACATGCTGGATATGTTTAAATTGATTAGCGAAATCACATATATTTATAATTCATTTGATATTTTAAAAATAAAATAATAATAGGAAATAAATATAAAAAAAATATGCATTCATCCTTTCTCCTATATATATATATATATATATATATATATATATATATATATACACACAATCATACCTGTAAAATTTCTACAGGGTGCTTCATATATAAAAATATGTACAAGTCAGCTTTTATAAGCTCCGTGATATGTATAAATTCATTTAAAAAATTTCCAATAAACATGAAATTACAAAAGTAAAATAGCTGAGTGTGTGTGTATGGTATGAGTGAATTCACAAAGTGGTTATCCACTAATCTAATCGTATATTCCACGTGTCATGATCCTGTAAGAATAATTAAGTAATAAGAAAAAAGGTGTAGAGACTATGGAGAAGGGGTTTCCCAGGGGAAGAGTCCTGTTTGGGGATGAGAAAAATTAGAGAGAAGAAAGTCTCTGAGACGAGTGTCCCAAACCTCACAAAATCTGAACCCCCAATCACCTGGTTCAATAGGTTGGGTTCCGAGTCCAGGGACCCTGTCCTTCGATCCAATGTTCAATTCCTCCTTCCAATCCACCACATAGGTAGCAACCCTTCTCAAGAACTTAGCCTTAAACGTCTCCCACACTTGATACTTATAGTGATTTATAACCGCAACAGAGACAGGAACATTTATGGCTTCAAACCCTTCCCTTAACTCAAAATGATGCACCACATTCAGAAGACTAACATCAACCAAATCAGGCCGAACAATTGACTTGTGCCTTTCGGGACTCCTAAGCCTGCAGGTGTACCCTACTCCTACTCCTCTGTTAGGGTGCGTCGTTAATCCGGAAGGACCGAAATTATGACACCCTGTCCTAATCTCCGCAACCGACTTCCAAGACGAGAAATTTCCCACCATTGATCTCAGACCATTCCGTCGCATTTCGTTCAAGTAGAAAAACTCATCAACGTCCAAGAACCCCACCCACTTGCATTCCTCTTTCGCCCTCACTACACAATGAGAAAACCCTGCTTCTTGGCTTTTAACCCAAGGCCATATCACTCTCCTGATATCGTAACCTTTATCCTCAAGCTCTCTTACTACCTCATCGATCTCATCGTCACTGTTGTTGTCGTAAATGAACCACCGCTCCACGCCCAGCCACGCGTGGTACATAACCCACTCGCGCATCGCACGTGCCTGGTTCCACACCATCGTGCACGCGCACAGTTCCAACATCTTCTTCTCCTTCACTCCGCCCGTTTTCTCACACCCGCCGATTCTCGCCACGGAGGGTATCACACGCTCGCCCCGCACGTGACTCACGCTCACGCTTATTCCTCGACCCTTCTCGGGGCTGTTCCCAATACTCTGCGGCAACGCGCACCGCACGACTTCCTGAGCCGCCGAGACCGCCTTCGTGGTTAACAAAAACGCCCCGTTTGGAAGCCCGAAGTGGCACCGGAATAAGGTCGCGTCGGAAACCCTGTGGGGACGGAGGTTTAGCCCTTTGGCGAACACCACCACGGTGTCGTTGTCGAGTATGGCCTCGTACACTAACTTCTCCCAATTGTGAGGCGTGGCTCTCACCGGGAGGTGATGGTCCATGCCGCGCCATGTCAAATCGACGGCGGAGAAATTTGTAGGGGGAAGCGGACAGCGCGCTATGGAGCGGAATTCATCGTAATGGTCGGTGGAGAGAAGCGGGAGCAGAAGCGGATTGGGTGAGGCGTTGAGGAAGTAGACGCAGTGGAGTTGGTGAGAAGGGATAATTTTGGTGGTGGAGAGCGTGAGAAGGAGGTGATCGGGGAAGAGAATACGGTGGTGGACGTGGAGGGGTGTGGGGAGGGTGAGAGTGGAGGAAGGAAGGGAAGGGTGAGAGTAAAAGGAGTGGTGTGAGGAGCAGAAGAAGAAGATGAAGAGGAAGAAGGAGAAGTATAGAAAAATTGATTTTTGAGGCAGCTTGTGTTTCCTTTTACGAGGTTGTTCTGGTGATGAATCCATTAGGGTAGAAGATTGTTAAAGGTTTGAATTTTGTGGAGAAGAGAATGCAGAAGAAGAAGAGAGAATAAGAGAAAAGAAGGAATAGATGCATGTGTTCTCCTCCACTATTGCCTCACCATTAAACAAATTGATTCAAGGAACGTCTTCTCCACTACTCTCTCCTTCACAGAGGATGTAGACTGATATTGATGCTTGCAAAATCCTCTTTTTGGTAAGAACTATATTTCAATATTTTCTGTTTAAATGTAATTATGGTTTTTCTTTTTCAACAAATAATACTATTTTTCTTTTTAAAGAAAAAAACTAACTGCGACTTTCATTTGCAAAATCTAATCTCCAATTCAAATAATTATTTCAAAATATTTTATATTTAAGTGGTGTGCTGTTGCTTTATCTTTTTTTATTTTAGATACTTATAATCATTATGTACATTATCACGTGATAACTCAATTTTACTTTGAAAAAATATAGAAAATACGTAACAAATATAGTTTAGTATACTTAAGTTACGTCGATATATATACCAAAACGCTAACTCATGTTTTAATTTTCGGCTTTACAAGTGCTTCAAATTGTTACCATAACTTCTTCAAAATTGTATTAAATCATACTGTATATTCTCTAATTTTAAAATAAATATTCATTTTTATCATACTTTTCAATAAAACAACATTTATATTATTTATAATTTTTAAATAGATATTCACATTTATTATGTTTTTAAGAAACGATCTACATTTTTCTTATGTTTCTGTTGTTTGTGTTGCAATAAATGATACGTTGTTCTTTCAATAAAAAGGACATTATTTTCGTTATTTTAATTAAAAATATTTATTAGTTTAAAACTTGAATAACAAAGTATGAAAAATAAAATTAAAAAAATTAAAGAATTATTTATAATAAAATAATATTTTTTATAAGTGAAATAAAACAGGTGATTAATATAAAGAATATGAGCGTATTTATTAAAAAGGCTATAAAAATGAATGCTTATTTAGAAGTAATAACAAATGTGGTTTTATTTAAACATAAAGGATGTAAATATCTATTTTATAATTAAAAAATTTGTAAATGTGTGATTTGATATAAAATAATGAGAAAATTTATTTAATTGCAATTACTATTTTCTTAATATGGATCACATATCGTGCATATGGAATGTGTAATTGTTTTGTATCTAATTTTTAAAATCATATATATATATATATACACACACAAATGATATATTTTATTTTTAATTATTAACATAAAAAAAAATTGAAGAAAAAAATTATTCAAAATTTGATACTTGTTGCATCACAAACTTACATTTAATTATCCAAACAATCAGGGTTTGGATTTTCACTATCAAATACTTGTATTCTTAAAACACAACTTCTTAATATTGACCACTTGAGAATATTACTCAAGTAAACAATCTTAAAAATAAATTATAAAAAGTAACATGTGAAATAAGAAAGATAATTTCTTTTCTACACTTTTTCTTTATATGTCCCTCTAAACTCCTTTATAAAGATCTATAGTTTCTTTAAAAAACTTTGATGCACAATAATTATACTCTAAAAATAATATAGAAAAATTACTTCTGAAACATTTTTTAAAGTAATTAATACTGACTGTAATGCATCTTGTATATTTTGAAGTTCCCAATTTACAAATTAAAAACATATTTAGTCAATTATTAGTTAACTTAAATAAATTATATTGTTGTAAATATTTATAATAGACTTAAATAAAATTTGACTATTTGGATACACTACGTCAACATTTTAAAATAATCGATTAATCTAAATGAATAATAAATATTTTTAAATAGTGAATTATTTACAAATATTAGTAAATTTTTATTTATCAATAAATACCTACTTTAATCAATTAAATTGCTATTTAAATCCAAATTCAATTTTGATTCTTTGCCTAACTTATCTTCTGACAAGTTTTAAATGAATACTAAGAATCATTCTATTATACTAATAAATTTAACATTAATGCATATATATATATATATATATATATATATCAAATTACGAAAAAAAAAACCAAACAAACTAACTAACAGACTCCTTAGAATCTGACAAACAAACTAACAGACACGTTAGAATCTGTTAATATTTCTAAATTTTTACAAGTATCCACATCATCAAAACATATATTGATTTTTCATCAATACAGAAAATATTTATACAGTGAATATACTCATTTAGATAATTTTTTTATTTAATTTTATTTATACATGGTTTACCTTTTTATGTTAAATTTTATTTATGTATAATTAGTATATCCTATATCTAATATATTATTTCATTTAAAATTTTTGACCTAGTTTATTTTTTTATATATTTTTATTTTAAATATGTTGATTTTACTTTTTAAGATTCAAAGAATCACGTGGACTATAGCCACCACATTCACCTGAGAATGGGACGATTTTTTTTTTTTTTTTCATGAACTATATGTTGTAGTGAATTTGGATTCGGATTGAGCTTTTGATATTATTCCTTCTATTATATCTTTAAACTACACTAATTTTGATATTTTAAAATATATTAACGATTTTCTTAACATATTAAAAAGTATATTTTGAAGATATCACAGAATAAAAACTGACATAAGTACTTGTCCAACATTATATCACTTTTTCAAGTACACTGTCCGTACAGAAGCGCTCAAGTACACTTGAAATCCTTACATGAAAATACTACCTGTAACACAGTTCGATCCGAAAAATCAATTACAGTTTTGGTTTTTCCAGTGTAATTTAAAATTGGACAATTTTGAACTTCGTTATTTTAACAATTTGATGCTAGTTCATGTATAACTATTATCATTCCATTTTTAACAAATTATTACAAGAAATAATTAAATAATAACTAATTTAGAGATAAAATTATAATAACTAAATAGGCTCTATTTTATAAATTAAAAATTATTGCTATCTAAATAGTATTTATTATTAATAAAATATTATGATTTGTTCGTGAATCAGAGCATAAATCGGCTTAACATTAATTATTAATGTTTTAACTTATTATTAGCTTCTATTATTAATTAGAAAATAATTTAAAATCTAAGAATAATAAATAGATAAAAGTTTGGTAAGTGAGAAATCAATTTATCTAAATTTATAAATTAATTATAATTTTTTATTAAATCTTCATTAATAATTTGATTTTTATAATTAGACATTTAATTTGTTTTGGTCCATATATTTGGTTTTGACTTAAATTTAAAAAGTGATTATGTGTTAGTTTAATTAGTAATTTGGTTTTATATTTTTTTTTCTGATTTAATTGAATCTTTATATATTTTTTTAATGGAGACTTGGTTATTATTAAATGTTTTGTTTACGAATCAAAGTGGTAAAGATTGAATCTTTATTATTTCTTTATTTTTGTGCTTTACCTTGTTTAAAATGAATGTTTTTAAAAAGAAACTAAATTATTTGAAAAAAAATGATTGAATCAAAGATTAATCTTATGAGTCATATACCTTACTTATAAAAGGTAATAGCATTTGATTCAAGAGCATATGATTACATGACTTTTTTTTAAGTTCTTTAATTTGTAGCCAAAATTATAAAAAAAAACTCATTACTGTTACAATTGTGATAATGTATCCATATTCAAATTTGTAAATGTAAATTTAGAATTATTTATTGTATTAAAAGATGTTTTACATGTTATATAATTAACCAACAATCTTATATCTTATACAAAAGCTTACAAATATTTGAATTATTCAATATTCTCATTATTGTGTATTTTAGAAACATGTCAAAAAAAAGATGATTTTAATTGTTAATAAGAAGAAATATGATTTTAATTTTTAAGGAGTAGTACGGGTTGTATATATTATAATCCAAGGATTGAAACACAAAAATCATAAGTCAATTGTGGATTAGAAATTAATTTTTCTTCTTAAATATTTTGATATGATTTCTTAAGAATAAGTTAGACAATTCATAAAAATTAATTTAACTTCTTAAATATTTTGATATAATTTTCTAATAATAAATTAGACAATTCATACATTGATTTTTTCTCCCTAATCTCATATAATAAGATATATTGTAATATGAGTAATAATTATTGTAAATATTTCTATTATTATTTATACTATGAATAACAATAGTAAAAGGTATCAAGTCATTTTTTATGACATGGTATCAGCCTAAGCAAGATCCACTTTTTTTCCTCTTTCTTACTTGAGGTTTTCCTAGAATCGTAGTTCTTATTCTTGGTTTCATGGCTTGCGTAGTATCTCTCTTTCAATCTTGTAAAATTTCTATTCCTTGATTTGTTCACTATAAAGTGTGTCGAGCCTTTCAAATGTGATATTTGTTATAATTGTCAAAGCATCATCATGCATCTTATCCCATATATGGTAAAAATAATAATTTTTTGTTTGGTTTGATTTACTAGGATGTTTAAGGATATGCTTCAACATTTGTTTTTTGGAGAAAATAGTTTATAGCTTTTATTGATGATTATACTTTTGTTAGATGGACGGACATCTTATGAAAATTTTATGAGGTATTTCAAAATTTTTTTTATGATTTTCCTCTTTTCCAAAATCAATTTAAAAAAAATATCAAAAAATTAGATTTGATAATAGTACTAAATATGTGAATCAAGAATTGTCCAAACTTTTCTTATAATAGTATTTTTCATGAACTAACATATATTAATACTAAACAAAACATGTTTAGAAAGAAAAATCATTATCTTTTAAGATACTCAAGGCCTTTCTTTTCCAAATATCTGTTCCTAAAACTTATTAGGAAGAAACTTTTATAAGACTTTATTTTTATTGATATCCAATGAGAACCTAATTCATCTTTACACCCAAAACACTTTTTTTAAGAGCTCAAAGGTGCATTAAGAGTGAGCCTTCCCATTTTTAGTTTTTAAAGTGTTTTAGTCAAATAATTTGCTTTCTAATACCTTGCAATTTTCACATTCATAAAATAGGAGAGATGAAAACAAAATTACAAGAAAAACATTTTGAAAATCATTTCCAACATTTCCAAATCTTATTTTTTTAATATTTAACTTTTATTACAAATCATTTACTTTCTTTTCAAGCTAATTATTTAAGTACTTTAATTTATTATTTAAAAAAGGACAACAATTTTATGACATCATGTGTTTCATTAAATGCATGTAAAAGCTTATCATAACTTAATCATCAAAATATACTTCTTCCTCTCCTTTTAATGAGTCATTTGATGATGGTATGTCATTACCATACCATGAAATATACATTCTCTTTATTTGGTTAGACTTCCTACTTTTATTAAATTTATCTTTCTTTTTTTCATGTTTGGACACTCAATTCTTATGTGCCCTTGTTTGTCAAAACCAAAACATGTAAATTTAGAAGGATTAAAGTTAGATTTATTTTAAGAGAGTACCTTCATGTCCTTTTGCTAGTTTTCCAGAAATATTTCAAACATTTTCATTAATGAGGATAAATGTTTTTCTTCACTGTCTCCATCAAGTTCTTCATCATGTGATTAAACTCTTTGCATAAAAATACTTAGTGCCAAATTTGTCTTCTTTTTGTCATCAACATCTTACTCAACCAACGTTTTCACTTTTAGCTTATGATTAAGGAGGTGGAAATTAATATATGAATGCATCTTTCCACAAAGAACAACGAGTGAATTTTTGAAAAAAGTAATGTACGCACCACCTAAAAGAATAGCTTTGGAAACTTGTCTATATATAACATTTTTTTTAGGAAATAGCTCGTAAGCATCCATTAGACAAACAAAACAATAATAAAGAAATCCACAATACAGATTATAAAAGGTAGATGGTGAGGAGAACAAGAAAGATTAACACATAGAGATGGATTATTACCATTTCCCAACTAGTAATATGTGCATGAACAATGGTTGTCATGCATTGCATTACATAATAACCACACTTATATGAGTCAATTTTTTTATTACACTATAATATATTAACACAAATTATAAATAATTGAGGAAGAAAATAAAAATAAAACAATTATATATGGACCAAAATCACATACTTGGAGGTACAATCATGCAAGCTTTTTTTGTCTTAGCAATTGATTTCTCAAACAACATGTAATGTCCAACAATTGAACTATGAAAAAGGAATGTTTTAGGATACATTTATATAAAAAAATTTCATAATGTTGAAGTTCTTATCAATCTATTACTTATTTGAGATGTTTGGAAAAAACTTGTGCAAGGAGCAAAACCACATAACAATCATGCCTGAATTGAAAGCAACTTCATTGTTATACATTAAAATGATGGATTATAATTACAAGTCAACAAACTACACTTATGCAGTAATATAAGGGAAAAAATATATTTTCTTCCCCTATTCAAAACATTTGGTGACATATGCTTGAATGTTATCAAACTTATTGGCTTCATGAGTGAGTTGGGGGTTTATATAGTCATATACATAACTGAATTCCATATTGTTACTAACACCAATCATATACTTGTACACAAAACATATACCTGAATACAAAACATTTATTTGATATAAGTAACTAGATAAATCAATTAAATATAAAGAATGATTAAAAGGCTTACATCATTTATAACCAAATAAGGGTAATATTCAGTTGTTCTATCCCCGATGCAAGCTCTAAGACATTGACCTTATGCAAGTGCAATGGGATGCTAATGTCTCTCCCAAATACATCAGAATCCCATGGAACCGACATTGACTTATAGTTTATGATGTCAACAAGCTAGTGTAATACACCAAGAGGATTGTCCATAATTAGAGGAATCTTTCTAGGATTAGGATTTTCCTATTAATGTGATTGCTGTTACGTGGAAAATAATTTAAGTCTGAACATAAATAACATGTAAACTTAAAAATAGAGAAATGTATGGTGAACAAACAAAGCATACAAAAGAGAAAGCAAGCCTTAATAAGTATGCACTATATTAAATATTATACCTACAAAAAGTGGGTACCAGAAGACCATATAGAAATAATTACAATACAAAGCATCCTTGTACAAAGAGGCACAAATAGAATAAACATATGCAAGTCCTTGAATTAAAATCCTTTTATGATAAAGCTTAGAAGGTTCAGCACAAAGTTTCTAATCAACTGGATTATATATTTGAACCCAAACATAACCCACAACAAACCAAGCAACAAACTGAATCAACAAATATATATATATATATATATATATATATATATATATATATATATATATATATATATGAAATATCACTCACTGGCAAAGAGAGGAGCAACGAAGAATGGAATGACGACGAACATTGGAGGTCCTCAAGAACTTCTTCAATGACAATGACTGATGAACGAAGTTGGAGTGGCTTTCGCAATGGAAACTATGACATTTAACAGTGTTTTGACAATGGAGGCTTTCGAAAAAGTGAAGAAATAAACTTGGCATCTTTGCAACTTTCATGAAAATTAACCTGAGACGAAGTCTTAGATTTCAATTTTAAAAAAAATCAAAGCCTAAAACATAATAGAATTCTTATAAATAATTGAAACCTAAAACTTTAAGCTCGGTAACAATTTTGAAATTTTAGTGAACATTTAAGTCTCAGTTTTCATTCATAGAAACATAAAACATAAAAGGCTTTGATTTTGCCTATAATTGAAGCCTAAAACTCTACACTTAAAAATAATTTTAAAATTTTAGTAAAGATTTAAGTTTCAAATTTTCAGACTTCAAAAACATAATAAATTGCGATTTTTCAACAACTAAAAATTTGCAGAAATTATAAAATTGTCACCACTTTTTTATTTGCTTCGTTTACTTTAAAATATAAAACAATTTTAAAAGCTTAACCTGTGGAACTATAACTTGGTAACACTAAACAATCAAACTGGTAAGATGATGTAGAAACATTTGATGGAAATTTTGTTCAGCTATTGATGACTGCATATTTATGTTCACATTTTATATTTAATTTCAAAATTTTAGTGGAATAAATGTGTTTAAATAATTGATTTGAATATGATGTATGATGATTGACTTTATCGGATTTAGAAATTAAAAAAAGTTAAAATGTGATTATAATTGTATAAATTATTTTGGATAATATAATATTTGTTAATGTAGTTGAAATTAAAGTTTAAATTACAAAGAGAAATGACTAAAATGTAAATAGAAAAAGTTTCTGAACTTCTTTATAATATTGAAAAATTAAAAAAACATAAATAGAATTTAAAAGACAATTCAATTGATATTTCAAAAATAATTAATTAAATCTAAAAAAAATATCAATAGAAAATATCTTTTAAATATTTTTATAATTATCTAAATTTTTTAATTATTTAAAAAATATAAGATAAAAAATCGTCATCATTCACAATTTTAATGTATTTTTTTACAGGTGAAAAAAATCTACATATTTCATAACTAAATGAGAAAGACGAGTAGTGTCCATTCATAACTTTTTCGTATCAATTATTTAAAATTTCAAGGTTTTCTCAATAAAAATTTGTTATAATTTATATTCAATTTTCTTTTATTTGTTATCTTTTATTTTCTTGAATCTTAATTCATAGTTCCTTTTACTTTATATTATTCTTATAAATTTTAAAAGTTTAATCATTTAGAATATCTCTATTTTTGTAGGGTTTTCTCAATTAGGTCCTCGTATTGTAAAATATCTCAATTAAGTCCCTGAATGTGAAAAATTGGATCAATTAAAGGCTTGCCGTTAATTTGGATGGATGGCGTTAAAATAAAGTGTACTTGGCATAATGACATTACTGACGTGGCAGTGTGTGTTCAATTGAGTTGGATTTGTTTGATTTTCAAATTAAATTTTATTGAAATAATGATTCAAAACGCAAGGTCAGTTAACAAATGAAAACGTTGCGTTTTAATTGAGTGAAAAACGTTTTAATTATTTGGGAAAATTTGGGAAATTAAAAGGATTTGAATAAAATCCTAAATTGGAAGACTGGAATCCCAAAATGAAACCTGTGCCCGAGGATAGCAAGAACGAAAGAGGCTTTCGCACCCCCACCAGCGAGAACGAAAGGAAGTTGTTCCTCCATGGAAGCACTGGAGAAGAAAGAAAGCAACCAGAAAAAGGAATTTCCTTAAGGTTACATGGAGCACCACTTATGAGCGCTTAAGAGCGTTGCCGCTACGGCGTGAACGCAAGACCAGATGTGCGAGTGAAAGGGTTTTGCCATTGCATGCACCTGCACGAGCTGAACCGGGAAAAAGAAGAAGCTTCTCGAGGTGGTTCTCCCACGCACCAGAGTAGAAGAAGGAAACCCAAAAAATTTGGAATTTTCTTAGGGTTAAAAAAAAGGTGCAATTTCCCAAATTTAGGGTTTCAAAAGGATTTTAATTATGATAAAAAAACCAAGAATGGTGGCAGAAACTATATGCGATACAAAGATAACTAATTTAGGGTTCTTTACAAATTTTAAATTAGGGTTCTAAAAAGATTCTAATTTAGAAAATGTTTAATCATTTGTTAATTGTTTTTTATTTAAAGGTTTCATTTTGAATCATTTTATTTCAATAAAATTTAATTTGTAAATCAAACAAATTCAACTCATTAAATCATACACCGCCATGTTTTAAATGATTAAACCAATTTTAAACTTATTATTGTTTTAAATCAGTGCGTAAATATTTTAGGTGGATTTTAGTTCATTTAGAACTTTATACAAATTTTTAAATTTAATTTCTAATGTTTATCAAACAGACATTATTTTCATTAATGCAAATCATTTTTAATGTAAAATCAGAAAACTCATAATAAATATATATATATATATATATATATTATGTGTTATGTTATTATTATGAGAATTAAGTAATTTTAAAAATGAATGTCAATATATTTTATTCAAAATTTCGTATTTTATATAACTATCTTGCACTTCTTTACACACAAACTATCTTTTTAAAATTATTTGTTTAAATAAAAAATTCATTTTTATATTTATTTTTGTTTGACTAAAATTTTAAATAAATTTTCATCGAAAGGTGAAAATAAACTCAGATCATAGATATCTCGAGATTGGGAAGTAAAATTTCTTCATCTGCAAGAAATTAAATAAGAATGCTTTGCGTTCTCTTAAATCTTGATGCCTCCATGTGATAAAATTGCAGAGGACTTTGAGGATGCAAAAAGTGTTTACATTCCTCTTTCGATTAATGTAGTTATTATCCACGACTTCAATACTTTTTATGGACGGTAAGAAATCATTTATCTATCTATTCATTGAAAAAAATAAAATAAAATAAATCAAATCCATCTATTTATGTGTATAGCTACAGTAGTGCAGTTTTAACTTGTATAATGATCTTATATGTTTCGTTTCAGAATGAAATAAATATATCTTTTAAAAAGTTTGTGAACTTATAGACTCTAGTAATTGAAAAAATTAAAACCTATCAATTTTTTTATGTTTTGGTTTCTTAAAAACTGAAACTTAAAAATTCGTTAAAACTTCAATTTTCTTTTTCAATTACTGAGAAAAGAGGTACAAGACTCAATTGAGAAAACTAGAACATAAGGTTCAGGTTTTGAATAATTGAGATTTAAAGGTTAATCAAAATTTTAATTTCAAGTTTGTCCTTAAAGATAAAGTTATTTTTATAACAAAAGCCTATTGTCTTTTATGTTTCGATTTTACTAATAACCAATATTAAAAATCCTATCTAGTGTTAATATTTGTAAAAATTGCACAATGGCCATCATTTTTTTTTTCTTCGTGACAACATTATAGTTTATTCTTATTTTTTTGTTTCGTGATTTCTTTTTTTTTTCATCTTGCCATTTCATCTTCTTCTTCCTATTCATCATTTTCGTCATCTCTTTTCTTCCTTTTCATCATCTTCATCATCTCTTCTTTTTTATCTCTTCTTATTCTTCTTCATCATCTTCGTCTCTTCTTGTTCTTGTTCTTATTCTTCTTCTTTGTGAAATCCTTCCTTTGTCATCGTCCACTTCGCACCTTCATTCTCTAATGTCACTCAACTTCCAACGAGTGAACTAGTGAATGCTTATTTCGATTATTGTTTTTTGCGTTTTTGGTGGAGTTTGTGTATTACTTGGATTCTTTGTTGGTAAAGTTTCAATTTTTATGTTGTCATTGTTGTGTAGGAACGTGGTGGGATTGTTTAGCTTTCCAAATGAGTCTATGATTACATGTCCATTATTACTCACGTTTCACACAGGTTCCTATTATTATCTTGAAATTTTAGTTTTATTATGAGCCTACAATTATTTTTTGTAATAAAAAAGTTTATTTTTTTGTATATTAGATATGTGATTAATTATATGTGTTGAATATAGTGAAAATTATATATGGGATTAATCTCCCTTGTGTTGAATATACACATAGGGTTCTCTATTTATAATAAAGAAATATGGGCTAAGTTCAAAATACAAATAAGAAATAATAACAAACTAACTAAAGATAAAAGATAAATAAAAAATAAAGATAATATATCTAATACTCCCCCTCAAGCTGGTACATACATATGTACCAAGCTTGTTACTAATATAATCCATCAAGACTTAGTGAAAATATCTACTTCTGTACTCGAGTGACACCAAATTGCTAATAATTTGCAAGACGACATAGAAGACGAAATACCAACCCAAAAGACTCTCCCTGAGCAACAAATTTGGGAGGTTGCTCCATGTAAATATCTTCTTGCAAATCGCCTTTGAGGAATGCCACCAATGGATAAAGAAGTAATTGTTGGAGAGCCACTACAACTATAAATAAACTAACAAAAACCATCTTTTCTGTGGGAAAAAAACATATATGGACGAGTCAAACGCAATGGTGACAAAAGAAAAAAAGGAGGTCAGAAGAGACGACAATGGAAGAAGCCATGGATAAACAGGAGAGATAAACCATAAAAATCTATGATTCTCCAATCAAGGCACCTGAAAAAGGAAAAAGAGAAACCTCGATGCTCTGAATAGATGCCTGAGAGGAGACGGGTCGTGCAACAACACACGATGAACCTGAAAGCAAAAAATGAACGACCTCGACGCTCTAACTTCAAAAGACGCTGAGAGCGCGTAGAAGCTCCAATGAAGGCGTCGTTGATGACATGGTGATCGCATGGCCGAGATGATCAAAACTGTGTGATCGTCGGTCGAAACTGAAACTCCGGTAATGACAGCGGTAGACAACAACGGTAGATGACGGCGTCGTCGACAACGGCGTATGTAGTGGCAGAGGCACCAGAAACTTTTTCCTCAAAAGAACCTTAGGCTCTAGATACCATGTTAGAAGTGGAGTTTAAGCCTAACTCAACCCCCCAAAACCGGCTTATAAGGTGAGGTTTACATCCATTTATATACTATGAATTAGCCTTATCTCTAGTCGATGTGAGACTTCCAACACACCCCACTCACGTCAAGGTATATATATCTCAAGCGTGGGACTAGACATTAATGGGTGGTCCGATAGCGGGTGGAACAATATGCCCAACAAACAACAAATATCGCTAGGATAAGCTTTAATGATGACTCTGATACCATGTTGAATATAGTGAACATTATATATGGGATTAATCTCCCTTGTGTTGAATATACACATAGGGTTCTCCATTTATAATAAAAGAAATATGGGCTAAGTCCAAAATACAAATACGAAATAATAACAAACTAACTAAAGATAAAAGATAAATATAAAATAAAGATAATATATCTAACAATATGTTAAAATATATGAAATTTATTTTGTTTTATTTAAGATTGTTGTTGCATTGAGTTAGCTTTAGTTTTCGGTTTGAAATTCAATACGAAAATTATTTAGTGTTTCCAAGTTTTTTTCTTTTTTAAGAAATTGTATTTTCTAAAAATTAATATAAAAGGTGATAGTACTAATAATTTATATCTATTGAATCTTGAATTGTTTATTTGATCAGTTTAAGAAGTTTAATAACATTTTAGTAGTTTATTAGTATATATATATATATATATATATACATACATACATATATATATATATATATATATATGTATGTATATATGTATGTATGTATGTATGTATGTATGTATGTATGTATGTATGTATTGAGATAAGATTAATTTACCATGCATCAATGCTGAGTGTGAGAAATGAGTAGAAGAATTTATACAATTTGCACAATGTAATGAGGGTAGAAGTGATGATGAAGTGAAGTTTAGATGTCCTTATGTCAATTGTTTGAACAAGATAAAGTTGAATGCAACGAAAATTAGAGAACACCTTAAACTTCCCAACTCTCTCTTAAACTAAACATAAACATAGCATGACAAATTAATAAACTTCCCAACTCTCTCTTAAAATGAACATGTTGTGGATTCCACCATGGAAGATTGACCGAAAGAAGACAAATTATGAAATCACAGGAAAAACACTAGAGGCTCATGAATATTATTTTAAAATTCTTTCGTAAAGCAGTGCCTAATGAATTGTAAATAGAATGTATAAAGATGTATAATCTTGATTTCAAGATAAGTAGTATGACCAAAAATGGGCAACATAACAATACTCAACATCAAAGATGGTTACAAGAGAGGATACACCTGTATTTAGAGGCTAAGGGTGTCTCTTATAAACCCTAAAAAGAAAAACTTTGCATGTCAACCTTACCAAGAAATCCTTGGCCTGAACTAGTGGCCTTCTAAAGAGTGGACAAGTGTCCAAAAATTCTCTCAAATGAGGGAAGGACATGTGGCCACTCATAAAGCAAAATCTTCTCCAATCTTAGATTGCCATGTGGCCACTACTAAAGCAAAATCCTCTCCAATGGAAGTATGACACATGTCACATACTTTCCACGTGGTTTGGATGTCCAACTAAGGAAAAACCCTACACTAATTAGGCCTTAATACAAGCCTCAAACAAATCTACACTACTTGGTCGAAATGCATAGCCTAAATAAACCCACACTACTATTCAACCTTCATGATGGCCTATGAGAAAAAGATTTGCTTCACCTTGCATAGATGACTCTATCTTTTTCTTGAAATTGTTTAGTCATGGCTAGGGGTATGCCATTAGTTTTGGTCCAATTAGTTTTCTTGTATGTTTCTCGATGAAATAGGCCAAAGGTGTGCAACTAGAATAGAGTCTTATTCATAATGCAAGTGAGTTGTACGTGGTAACTGACAATTTTTATATTGGACAATAGGCAAAATACTAGTCTTCGGTTATCGAGATGGGCCTAGAGTATAAAGAGCACTCTCAGGACTTAATCACTCACTACAAGAAAAATGGTAATTATATACGGATTTTTATATACGGATAAAATCCGTATAGAATAAAAAAGTTATATACGGAAATTTTATACGGATCTGGACAATGATGATTATATACGAATTTTTCGTATGGAAGAGGGGATGTTTTATATACGGATTATCCCTCTATAATATCGGTATGTAATATTGGCGCGTTTAGGCGCGAGGTTTGCGAAGGATTTATCCGTATATATGGTTGTATGTAAGTGGAAGATAATATTATTTGCTGAAGTTAAATACGGATATTGAGTTACTACTAATTAAAAAATAACATTTATTAATTAAAAAATAAGATAGTCCAGATGAAAGCACTCTTCTCACTTTCGACTCTGCTCACTCTCGACTGTTCTCACTCTCGAGCCTTAACCTTCTCCCCCTCACTCTTCTCACTCTCGAGCCCTAACCTTCTCCCCCTTAATCTTCTCACTCTCGAGCCCTTAACCACTGTGAGTGGTCCGTGACCTAAACCAGTCTACACAGTCGTTCTCCGTGACCTAAAGCATTCTGCAACCACAATGGTCCGTGAGCTGACAATCGTTGTCCTTCAGTGAAACCGTAACCTCGCACTCGTTCTCGCTCGTGTGATGGGAACCTTCTTTTTCCTTCTGCCGAACCACCATCCTCCCCCATTGGAACCGTAGTGGCATTGGAGTGTAGTTGTCCTCCTACTCGAACCCCGATAAGTAGTCAAAGCTTTCATTCTTTTAATTTTTTTTTCAATTTGCTCTGGTTGTTGGTACATTGACATATTTTTGGTTGTTGTTGTTTGGAGGTTTGAAATTGCGATTAAGGAAACCCTAGGTTGGTTTCGTCTATCTAGAAGATATAAGCTCGAGTTGCCATTGTGTTGTACACCTGGTAAGTTTGAAGTTGCAGACTTGAAGGAAGTCTAATGTGAAAGAGGAGGAATTTGTAAAATCAGACATCAACACAGTTTTTAATACTATAATCACTTCTTTGATATCTTAAATCTATTTCTATATTAAAGTGACAATACTTTCAACCTCCATACTCACCCTTTTTACACAAAACAGTGTCATATCATATCAAACTGATTATAACATTGTTATTTGTGTCAAATCCTTGTGGATGCGACACTTGTTTACTATAATCCACCCAATATACTTACTGGTACATTGTTGTGTTATCCGAACACTCAACACTTACGAAAGTAACAAGCCCACCCTACTTGAGTAAAGATCGTCAAAACCATAAACGAGAACCAGAACCATGTAGTGGTGAACTTGAGCAAAAGCAACAACAACATATTAGAACCAAGTAATAATAGAAGGAAGGAAAAGTATATGGTAGCGATAACGTCCATTTTTACTTTTTTTAATGTGTCTATTGTCATGAATAAATCAACTTTTTCCTAGCTTTAATCTTGTTTTATCCTCAAGTTTAATGTATTTTATATTGTTTTGTATTTTAGTTTTTTTATGCTTGTTTTACCTTTAATCTCTTTGTTTGAGTGTGTGAAATAAATGAATAGGAGGCAATTCTGGTGGAGGAAAATAAGCAAGAACTCATGAAGCATGATTGGACAAAAAAAAGATGGATTTTAAGTGAATATCCACACTAGGTACCACAAGAATCACGTTTAGTGCTACGAACACAATGAGAAAACAAAATTATTTCGATAGCATTTTTCATTGTTCAGTATTCACTGGGCATTGTTCATGCATTGAACGACACTGTTCATGCGTCGACCGACACTGTTCATGGATTGACCGACAATGTTCTATTGCTTGGGTGAGTTGACCAGTTCGCTTAGGCGAGTCTGTTTTCGCTAGGGGATTGGGAATTATTCTCCTCCTACACTTTATTCTTAACCTAGAGTGATTGGGAGAGGCTCTTGGAGGCTGTTTAGGGTGTTGGGAAGCTCTCCTTTTTCCTTTTAAAGATTCAAGCTTCATCAATGGTGATTTTGCCCCTTTGGGGTTGAGGAAGAAAATGGGTCACAAATTGGAGATGGAAATGTGAAGGAGAAGCACAATTGGAGCATGGAGCAGCTGCCAAGAACCTTGGGAAAGGTCGTGCATCTCTTTATGGTTTTAATTTTTTCCCTATCTCTCTAATTTTGTAGAACCCTAAGTTCTGCACCATGGAGGGATTTTCCTATTTGTTTAAATTAGTTGTAAAACATGGAATTCTTATGTATTTTATGATGTTAATGATATATGTTTTTCAATTCATGTTAGTATTCAATTTCTATGCTTAATGCTTGCTTTGGATTGGCCACCCATGCATGAATTGTGGTTCTTGATGTATTGTGAAATATGATTTAAACCTAGAACTCAAATTGGAAACCTAATGGATGGAAATGAGATGTTTTTGAATGCATGAGAATGAAATGAATAAATTCTAGTCTTGACAATTGTAGATACTCTATGTTAAATTTCCTTATTCACCAACTGTTTGATAAATATACCAAAAAATAGTTTCTTATGATTTTTGTGCACTTTGATGTCTAATTGAGTTATGAAAGAAAGATTTGTCATGTGTTGTACAAGTCTCTTGGGAGAGAACGATATTTATCACTTGCTATGCTGTGACTGATGCACTTGTCATTGGTTTTGCAACCAATAGGTAGTCAATATAATCTTCACCAAAGAAGGAAATAGAGCTTCTCCACTTTCACTTCTTATGAGACATTATTCCACTTAGATCTTGCATAACAATATGTTCTCAAAGGTAGTCTCCTATTTTCACTGCATTGTAAAGCTTCGTCTTCTTCTAAAGTTCTTGAACTCAACATTTTCAAATGGGCAGAACTTAGATATTGGTTTCTTACAAAGGTTTTCATTAACCAAGATTAGTAAAAAGAAACTTTTCCTAAGTTTTTGTCCTATCAAATCTTTTAAGATGCATCAATTAGACAAATGAAAAAGGTCCATCATAAACAACATAAAAAATCATAATCGCGTGCATTCCTTTTCACCCTTTCCCCTTACAAAAACCCACTCAATAAAAAATCTCTCAATATAAGAAATCACAGTACAGGACAACATACCTTAACTCAATTGTGTTGCAGCTTTCAACGATACTTGTAGATGAAGAAAAACAGAAATGCACTACATTTGCATTAGTATTGAGGAAGATAAGATTGTGTGGACAATTGTGGAAGAAAGACACCATGTTTGAGGATGAAAAACAAAAGATAATGTGATGGATGGGGATGAAGAGAAGACAGACAAGTATAGAATGGACAAGAGGAGGAGGGAACATGACATGTATAGAATGGGCACAGTTTTTTTTTATAATAGACGACACTTGTTTACTTACACGCTCTCTATTGATATCACAATACATGACACTTAAATCTACAAACACTCTTTATTGGTTTACACAAAATTATTATTTTTAAAAAAATCAAATATAGATAGCGCCTTTCTAATAAAGCGATATCTATGTGTAATCATTTTTCTAGCATTTATTTTATAAGGGGTTGTCTTTTTGTTTTGTGTTTTGATTTATAGCACTTATTTAATTAAGGGTTCTCTAAAGGATGTTGTCTATTGATAATTTTGGCGTAGTGAAAGATAATGATATCCTAAACTTAAGTCTTGCCATAAAATATTGATAATGATAAGAATGAATATCATATTTGTGTTGATTAATCAAGTTACTAGTACGAATAAGAAAATACAAGTCTATATGAGAAAAAATAATACAAATTGTAAAGAAAAATTATAAAGTTATTTAAAAGTGAACAACAAGAAGATTATATGACAAGAAGAAATGAAGTATATGTCATCTAACATGATTATCATATTAAACATTTCAAATTGCAAAATCATTTACTTATCATGAATGTTGACTTACTCATCCTAAGTGGATTATGATACAACAAACTAACTCTCTAAATATAAATGCTCAATTTGGCACTCTTAGTATTAGAAAAGGATTTGCAAAGTTAAAGTTCTTGAACTCCTAAATGTTGAGTGGTACATAAAATGACAACCACGCTTTATAACTCTTATCTACAACAAATACCAAGCACAAAACCTCCAACGTTCATTTGTTGAAAATCTATAAATAGAAGTCATTCCAATTAGAAAAGATAAATGTCACAAATGATTCTTTGAAAATTGTATATGTTGCATGTAAAAAAATTGAAAAACCTTTGAAGTGTTGAAATGGAAAATTGTCTACTAGACAACTTTTAGAAAGTAAACCTTTTTTTGTAAATTCTCATTTTGAGAAATTCTTATACAAAGAAGTTAAAATATTTTATATCCCCTATGTGATAGTGTCCTTGTAACCTTCTTAAACAACTTATTTTGTATTGTTAGACAAGACATTGTGTATCTTTAAAGCTCAGAGTAACTTATTGTACATGAGTTTTATCTTAGGAGGAATAAAGAATTAGCCATGAGTGGCTTTGTATATTAAGGTGAGATAGAAATGGTAGTATAAGAACATTTGTAGTTAATTTGAATTGTGAATTATTGGAGAACATAGATATAAATCCAAATAGGGTTAATAAGAAAGTGTTCACTACTAAGGCTATCAATCGTGTACTATCTCTTTGTTGTTCTTGTATATGTGTTAAAAAAATGTTGTTAACTATTTTCTAACCTTTAAACAAACTCTTAAAACATCCAAGGTCAAATATAATTTGGTGCTTAAACTCACTACCATCACTCATGGTAAGGTCTGTTGAGTTTTAAATCTTGCATTCTAATCCATGTTAGGATCAATAAAGGGGAGATTTTGCTTTTGGAGGCTTTTGATTCTTCCTTTTTGTTCGATTATAAGCTTTTGAGCTTTCTTAATGAGTCTAGCAATATTGAATGAGTTGTAAATGAGAATTTGTGTGGAAGTGGATGAAATGTGTTCAAACCATGTGCCCCTAGGTTTTTGACATTGATTGCTAGAGCCTACTACAATATACTTAGTTTTATGGTCCATTTGGCATATGTTGACTTAGTTGAAGAAAGGCTTCTTCATAATGATCTCCTCTTTCAATTATGATTTGTTTCAAGGCTAGGACAAGGACTCGTGGAAGACCTTCTATCTCCACTGAATCCATGCAAGATGGAGTAGTAAACATCCTTGATGTCTTCTTTTATTCCATTTGTTGAGAAAGTGAGACAAGTTAAAATAAATACATGCCATAATATGATAAATGATATACCTATCAGATTTAGTGAGATGACCCTTGGACATCTCTTATGTAATATGAACCTAGTGCAAATATGTTGTCTTATCTTCATGTATATACATGTTGTCTAGCCTTTCAAGTAACAATTCTTAAACTAGTCACACTCAAGACCTATAGACCATGGTTCCAAGAAACACCGTAACCTATAAGCTTAAAACATATTTACTTTCAAAAAATAATTTCATAATAGAGTATGATTTTTTCATCCAACCGTAGTTTATTATGATTTTTTTAAAAAAATATATTTTCATTTTAGTGACTCCTACATTATATTAAACAACCTGAAACAACCACAAGATAACATCACTAAATAACTTTGTTGAACAAAAGCAAATAACATTTGGTTAGAAAAAGCTTAAAATGATCATAACTTTTGGTACAGATGTTATGAGAAAATAAAGGATGAAATATTATATTTCTTATTCAATGATAATGAGAGAGTACAATTGATATATATAATTGTTCAAAACAATATAAAAAAGAAATATAAGTATAAAAACAGAATATAAATATATGAACATAAATGCACAGATACGAACAGAGAATAAATTAAATCCAATATCCCCCCTCAAGCTGCATCATATATATCCTTAATGCTCAACTTGGAGAACAAGGATTGGAATTGTGCTGGATGCAAAGCTTTAGTATGAATGTCTACAAGTTGTGCTGAAGTAGAAATGGGCAGGAGCTTAATTACACCAGCTTGAACTTTATCCCTTATGAGATGACAATCAATTTCAATATGCTTTGTCCTGTCATGCATGGCTGGATTCTGTGCAATTTGTATAGCAGATTGATTGTCACAAAACAGAGGAACTGGTTGTAGTAGAGGTTGTTTCAAATCATGGAGCAAATATAGAAGTCACTGAATTTCACATGTTGTGGAAGCTAAGGCTCTATATTCAGCTTCAGTTGATGATCTAGATATAGTACCTTGCTTCTTGGATTTCCAACTGATTAAGGATGCACCATAGAACACATTAAAACCAGTCGCAGACCTTCTAGTGTCAGGGCAAGCAGCCCAATCAGAATCACTAAAAGCCTTGAGAGCATGTTCAGTATTGGATGGAAAGAATAATCCTTGTCTTGGATAGTTCTTGATATATCTCAAGATCCTTATTGCTGCTGCATAGTGATCTTCCAAAGGATTTGAAAGAAATTGACTGAGAGTACTAACAACAAAACATAAATCTGGTCTTGTGTTGGTTAAGTATAATAACCTGCCAAGAAGTCTTCTATAGGCATGCACATCTGAATAGGGTTTCCCTTCTGCCTTGGAAAATATTGTACCTGGCTGTATAGGAGTAGAAACAGGTTGACATCCCAACAATCCTGCATCTTCTAGTAACTCTAGAGCATACTTCCTTTGTGACAAATTAATGCCCTGTTGAGATCTTGCAATTTCGAAGCCCATAAAATATTTGAGTTGGCCTAGGTCTTTAATCTTGAACTTTGTATTTAATAAAGCCTTCACAGTCAGGATTTCCTGAATGTCATCACTTGCCAAGACTATATCATCTACGTAAACAACTAAGATGGTGATATGAGCATAATCACTTTTGAAAAAAAGTGAATAATCTGATTTTGATTGTATGTAGCCCAAAGAAAGTAAAGTAGTTGTCAAGTTGTAATTCCATTTTCTAGAAGCTTGCTTGAGTCCATATAAAGACTTCAATAACTTGCAAACTTGCCCTGGTTTTTCTATTTTGTAGCCAAGAGGAAGAGACATGTATACTTCTTCATCTAGATCCCAGTGTAAAAAGGCATTATTTACATCTAGTTGATGTAAATACCAATGTTTGGAAGCTGCTAAAGCCAGAACCAATCTTACTGTTGTGAGTTTGACAACAGGTGAAAAAGTCTCAAAGTAATCTAAGCCTTGTTGTTGTGTGTAGCCTTTGGCTACTAACCTTGCCTTGTATCGTTCAATACTCCCATCAGCATGCCTATTTATTTTTGTATACCCATTTACATCCGATAGGTTGCTTTCCATAAGGTAGATCAGTCAAAACCCAAGTTTTGGTATTTTCTAAAGTTGCATTTCTTAATCCATGGCATTTCTCCAACAATCATGTTTGATGGCTTGGTTATAGGTTTTAGGATCACTAACTTGGGAAAGATTAAAGACATATGATTTATGAAGAGATGATAATGCATCATATGAGAGATATGAAGAGATAGGATATAAGGTACCTGTGGATGACTGAGTGGCGAGAGAAGTAGATAACATGTTGCAATGATAGTCCTACAAATAAGATGATTTATGTTTTGGCCTGGTTGATTTCCTTTGTGGAGTAGCAGTGGCAAGTGATAACGGTTCAAAAACCGTTATTTTCATACTTAAATTTGACATTAAACACACTCTTTATGACTTAGAATTAGCTTGAAATCATGCAATTTGCTTAAGTTAAAGAATAAGAGAGTCAAAGTTGGTTTTCTTCGTTTTATGCTTATTTTTTCCATGATTTGGCAATATTTATCAGGAATTGAATGAAGGAAGTTGAAGAAGATAGGAGTTGGACTTAAGAGAAGGAGGAGAAGTGAAGAAAAGAAGAGTCGCAGCTACCGCCGTGGAACCTTCAGATGAACTCTCTAGACAACGCTCACGCGGCAGCGCTGAGGGGTGAGGTCAAGTGTCGAACATACCGTCGGGCGGTGGACTATTGGGCCTGGGCCAGATTCTGCTTCGTTTGAATGAGTTATAAATAGGATTGGACGACCTAGATGGTCTATCTTTTGGCAGAAAGGACGCAAAAACACCATCTTCACTCCCTGGAGGCGAATTTTTGTTGCGGGAGCTCCAACTTGTCAATTCTAGGGTTATCTTTTCATACTTTTCATTCTTTCCATCTTGTTTCACCATGATTATGGTGAACTAAACCCCTTTGTTGTTGGGGGAAACGATGTAATCCTATTGAAACTCTCATATATCGAAATTCTTGCTTTATTCATATGCTTTCTTTTATCAATTGTTAGAGTTTTTCCTCCATTATATTTGCATGCTTTGTTTAAGACATTATTCAATAGCATACTCTTTGATTCTATCTATATGGACACGTATGAGTAGGTCTAGACATGAGGGAATTCTCTTGGTAGCAATATTACCTAGACATAGGGATAAGAGGACCAATTGCCTTAAGCTTATGTTCGAATTAGTAATGCATGATTAATTATTAGGGAGACTAGACATAGTAAACTAGTAATTAGGAGTAGACTCTATTCACCAAGATATTGGAATTAGGGGAATTTAGAAAGTGGTACTAACATTGATAAAGAAGTAGAATTAAGTAGAATTTGTAAATATATGAGAGTGGATTAGGATGAAATCATAAACCCCAACAACACCATTCATCAATATAGTTCAACTGTCAATTGATCAATCTTTGCATGCATGTTTATTTTCTGTTTTGCATCTAAAACCCTAATTTTCGTTACATCATGTCTTAAGAAATCAAGAATTCACACGAACGTTTAGGCCTAAGAGTCTCTAGGGAAACGATACTCGGACTTGCCGTTTATTATTACTTGATACGATTTGGTACACTTACCGGACGCTTAATGATAACGGTTCAAAAACCGTTATTTTTGTACTTAATTTTGATACTTAATGTGTAACACCCCGGATTTTGGCACTACATCGACTAATTTTCCGTAAAACATAAATGTAGAAATTTTGAAATTTTAAACTTCAACCTAGACATAAAATAGTACATTATTTTATTACAAACCGATTCTTCCGAAAATAAAATGTCCACATAGTCAGGATCGAAATAAATTTTTAAAACACTAAAATCGAAATCCCAAGTCCTCTATCCCATCTCTCTTCCGTCCTTTATGCATGTTCAAAAGTGTCAGCCATCGCATTTGTAATAACATCTGCCTCGTATAACATCACGCATTATACGATCATCGCATTCACATGCACACACAAGCAAGGGTGAGCTAACAATCAATACGATAAACATACATCGTATACCAAACCATACTATTCTCATCTTAACCAGATCAAATTACATACACATAATATGAGTTACACACTAAACCACATTGCATACACCAATATGTATCAAACACCAAATCAGAATGCATACACCAATATGCATCAAACACCGAATCAGAATGCATACACCAATATGCATCAAACACCAAATCAGAATGCATACACGAATATACATCAAACACCAAATTAGAATGATACACCAATATGCATCAAACACCAAATCAGAATGCATACACCAATATGCGTCAAACACCGAATCAGAATGCATACACCAATATGCATCAAACACCAAATCAGAATGCATACACGAATATACATCAAACACCAAATTAGAATGCATACACCAATATGCATCAAACACTAAATCAGAATGCATACACCAATATGCACAGTATCACTCCCATCACTCTTCTTAGAGCTTCCCCGGGTAGTTATTATTTTATACGAGCTTCACCAGACTAGTATCCCACGTCACCCCCATCACTCTTGCATAAATGCAAGAGATTCTCCGGGCAGTTACACACATCACCCGTGTGTAGGGTTGCTTACGATCACTCTTCTAGAGCTTCCCCGGCCCAACAACTGCAACGCTTACTATCCACCACTCGTTCAACAAGACCAATCCAGTAAAAAATACACAAATTCACCAATAATTTATCACATAATAATGACCTTTCAACCGAGATTTTAACATTCAAACAACCCCAAAATATGTTACATCAAATCCCAAAACAACTTACACACAGCATCCGTTTATCAAAATATAAGATACATTTAAATTAACATATTTTAAAACCAAATAGCAAGTAATTTAAATACAGTAACAACACCCAAACAGCACCAAACAACAGCAAACAACAAGTGATTTAAATACAGTAACAACACCCAAACAGCACCAAACAGCACCAAACAACAAGTGATTTAAATACAGTAACAGCATCCAAACATCATCAAACAACAAACAATTTAAATACAGTAACAACAAGAAATTTTAATACAGTAACAATATTTTTACAGCACCAAACAACAAGATTTATTTATGTGAAACAAATCTGAAAACTTCATGGATTGTCATAAAAATGATCTTTCTAACAACTAAAAATATTCTATATAATACCTTTGAATCATATTCTTATTTTCACCAACTCAAACCCATCTTTCAAGAGAGTTTCTACTATTAATTTCATTTAAAATATAGAGAACACATCTAACTCCTCGTACATATGATGAATCTTAGCTCATTACCTTCCAACATATGAAATTTTCGTACACAAAAAAATATCCAAGAGAAAACCCCTATGTTTTCCATGATTTTCAAGGTTTTAGACAATTTAAAATCTCCTAACAACTTATACCATAACATCCATATGAAAATTCAATGTTCAATCCAAGTTATAATTCTTCTCCTTTCCATTAACACATACTCAAAATCTTCATCCTAGTAAAGAATATTTTCAGCCCAAAGATCTCACTACAAACATCTTACTACAAACATTCATATTCATTCATCCATAATCAAAAATAGATTTGAAATTTCTCAATACTTAGTAAATTTCTCAAAACTCATCACCAATTTTACTCAACAAGACACTCCTTTAGATCTACCATTTTGCATCACATAAACTTTGAAATATCAAAATTTTGATGATTTACTCATCATACTTTCATCTTGCCAAATATCTCCATGCAACAAATCAACTCATCCATCCAAAATTTATCAACCATTCAAATTTGACCATTTTCATATTTGATAAAAATTGAAGTATAAGTCTCATGTTTCTCATCCCAATTCACCACTCAATACATTAAAAACTTCATATACTTATATATCAACATGTTAGGAAGAAAATCTGCAATCAATCCAACATATATCCATCAACCGTTCATCATACAGTTCATACAAAATCCATATATCAAAGATATGGTAAAATCCATTTGTATCATCTCCTTTAAATCGTACCATACATTTAACCAAAGAAATCTCCATACAGTCCATCATATCCAAGATTCAAGCAACTGAAATCATACTCACATCCATGAAATTCTAAAACAAAAGTCTCCAAAGGGTCCCCAAAATATTCTCCATGTGCAGAAAGCAGCCTACCTACTCCATAAATCGTAACTTGTGAAATTTCACTTACCATTCACGCTGCACTCTAGTTCCTGGACAGTAAAACTGTCAAGTTTTGCCCAGTTCGGTTAAACCCCTTCCCGAAGTCAAAAATATGCATATGAGTAGTCGAATCGAAGCTCTTCGAGTCTAGTTTTCAATAAAAAAAGAATAAACTCATTTGGAGTTCTATAGAGATAGAAATGAGCAATTTAGTCAGCAAAGGTCAAAGCTGAAAACGCTAGAACGTGATCACAGTTACAATTTTTAATAATTTTACTGCAGCTAGCCTTGTTGTCCAAAAATTATGAGGTTGGTGTCCAAAGAAATATATTTGATTCTACTTTCCAATGCAATAAGAATCAAATCAATATCACAATTGTACAAAACGTTATAATTAAAATACTAAACCATGTCAAACCTGACAACATTCTATTTTACAATATAATTTGAATTTTGACACTACTTGGTAAATCTTGAATTCACTTGGGTCTTACATAATGCACCCTTTTTGACTTAGAAACTTGCTTTCACTCATGATTTTGCTTTAGTTTTGGGAATAAGAGAGTTGAGGATATGCTTTATGATTTTACTACAAAATTCCCTTAATTTTGAAAGTTATTGGAACGATTTGGAAGAAGAGTTGAAGTATCAAATGGTTGGAGTGTAGAAAAGTCAACCAGAATGCAGAAAAGTCAATCCGTCAACCAGAAAAGTTAATCCGTCAACCAGAAAAGTCAACCAATCAACCAGAATGCTGAAAAGTTAACCAGAGCAAGTTTTGGACCAGTTTCTGCGATTTTTATGATCTGTTATGGGCCTGAACCCGTTTTCTCTTATTTTTATGTCCTATTTAAAGACCCAGACACTAGAGAATGTATTTTTTGATGGCTTAGGCACAAAAACACACTTTTCACCCCTTTGGGGGGCAGATTTGGGGATGTAGGAGCTCTCCTATTCTCTTTTTAGGGTTTCTATCTCTTCCATTCCATTGTACACCTAGTTCTTTCATGATGATGGAGAAATAATCTTATTTGTTGCTGGGGAAAGATGTAACCTCTAAACTCTCTTGTATTTGAATTGATTCTTGCTTATTTCATTAATTGCTAGATATATTCTTTTTTATGTATGGCATAAATCATATGATTTGTAAGTATCATGAGGAGATATCGCACTCTTAGGGTTGGTGGATTTGGGGAAGATGACAATTCTCCTCTTCTCTCCCTATGATTGGTATCATGAGATATCTACAAATCATGATATGGGGAATTCTCTCGGGAGCAATATTACTTAGACATAGGGATAGGAGGACCGATTGCCTTTAAGCTTTTGTGTGAATGTATTGCATGATTAATTTCTAGGGAGATAAGACATTGTAAACTAGTAATTAGGAGTAGGCTCTCTTCACCGAGACATCGAGTTTAGGGTAAATTAGAAAGTGGCATTAACATTAATGAAGAAGATGAATTCGTTTATGCATGAGACTGATTAGGTGAACTCTAATCCCTAACAACATATTCATCTCATATTATCAACATCATCCATTCACTTTTGTGTTTAGCCTCAATTGATCAAATTGCATGCATATTTACTTTTATTGTTTTGCATTCAAAAACCCCAAAATATTGTTCTTATAGTCTTGATTGGTTAAGCATAAGCACAATTGTTTAGTGCCGTGAGTCTCTTGGGAAAACGATACTTGGTCTTACCACTTATTATTACTTGATACGATTCGATACACTTGTCGGAGTCTTAACAAGTTTTGGGCGTCGTTGCTGGGGACTCGTGGTATAACTATTCTATTTGTGTGATTCTTAACCGATTAGACTTTTTATATTTTTATTTTTTTATCTTTCTATATTTCTATTTTTCTCTTTCTATCCTTCTATCTTTCTATCTTTTTATTTTTATCTTTCTATCTTTCTATCTTTCTATCCTTCTATCTTTCTATCTTTCTATTTTTTTCTTTCTATCTTTCTATCTTTCTATCTTTTTATCTTTTTATCTTTCTATCTTTCTATCTTTCTATCTTTCTATCTTTATCTTTCTTAAAAAAAGAGAGAAAAAAAATATATCTTTTACTGTTTTTATTGGGCTAATTGTGTGCTCTAGTGTAGTGTTCTTTAATGTATGCAGGATAAAATTTGTACTAGGAGCACAAGATCATCAGGACCTCTCTTTTTAGGTTTGGAAGTAGAGAAAACTGCCAGTAGTAGATAAAGAAGATAGATAATGAAGAAAGCAGATAAGAAAGGAGAATTGGTTCACCAAAACCCTAATGAGAAAAGTGATGAACCCAAACCTGACACACCAGTAAAATTCAAGAATAGGTTATGGGTTGTCAAGACTATCAAAGCAAATGAAGTTCTTGAGAGAGAGGATCCTTAGAGTTGGTGACAAGAAAATTGTTGAGATTTTGTTGGTGTCATGAAGGAAGGAGTGTTGGGAAACAGGTAGGCTTCGGTTTTACACCAAGAGGGGGGGGGGGATGAATTGGTGTTGTTTCAAAAACAAAATCTTTTCACAATCTTTTATCAAAAGTACAAAGCTTTTTACACTTTCTTCAAATGCAAGTAATGAAAATTTATATGCAGCGGAAAAACGTAGTTGACTGCAAAAATAGTAAAGTCGACTGAAATAAAGAGTGCAGGGATAGAGAAAATCAAACGCTGGTTTTTATACTGGTTCGGCCAACAATGCCTACATCCAGTGTCCTTCCAACCCAGGAAGCAAATGCACTATAATGGTTGCGGTTTTTAGAACAAGGAATTTATAGAAGACCTCACGTCAAAAATATAAATCTCCTCTCTAACCCAAAACCAAAATATAACTGCAACAACAAAAACCAGACTTGTAGCAAGAATCCCCTCTTCTGCAATTTGAAACCACGTCGAACAATCCTCAACGTGTAACCCCTGTATCACAACAGGTCAATTCCAGCACTCTTCACAGGATGCCAAGCCTTAACAAATACAACAGTCTTATAAGGATGCCAAGCCTGAAGTGATCAACCCAGAAACACCTTCTTTGTGCAGTATATGATCAGTCAATGAGTGCACAAGCTATCTCCCTTTGAATCTCTCTCTCAAGAAAGATCACCACCGTCTTCTTGGAGAATTCTTGGAGCTGTAATCATAGAGAATTCAATCTGAAACAAGAATGAAAATGTTAGATCATCAAAAGTCACTGAACAAATCGTGTTCAGCCAATTTATAGATTTCTGTCAGTCACATTGTTTCTCAGTCGAATGGACTACTAATTCAGTCGACTACATTATTACAGTTATAACAGACAGTCAACATAGTAGCTCTTAGTCAACGAAAATCAACACACATTTAATACAGTTGACCAAGTCATCAATGCTTAACTAACTTTTAAAAATATAGTCGTTGGAGCGTGTAAGCATAATAGAATTCCAAAGCAGATCAATAATACAGACGAATGTACTCTGGACATAGTCGACTGACACATAGAAAAAGATTTTGAAATTCTTTTCAATTCAAAACATCACAGAGCACTGATTCTCAAAATCTGTACAAAGGTTTTAGAATAGTCGAATCCATTACAGATGTATTCAACTGGACTAGAACTTTGTCACACAATTATAAATTTGTAAAAGTGCTTGTGATTTTTCACTTTCCAGAATGTGCAGTAAAATATTTTTGATACAGCAGTTCATATTGCACATAATCATATAAGCATGTTCCACAAATATATCACACAATTAACATAGGAACATACATCACAGTACATCAAAACATGTTTAGCAGATATAACAATCAGTTCAGAATAAGAACATGTAATACAACAACATGTGTACTGTTATTAAGCATAATGTTGTCATCAACAAAAACTAGATTGATATAGAGTTTGTGTTGTCAACAATCTCAAAAATCTCCCCCTTTTTTGATGATGCACAACCATGATTAATAACTCAACCATGTTTGTACAATTCAACACAAGATACAACATATGTGCATCTACTGAAGGATGCTATGTGATTAGGCATCTACTGATGGGTGTCATTGACAACATTTACTGATGAATGCTGATGAAGATGAGAAAGATTAGCATCTACTGATGGGTGTTAACGAGAAATATGTGCATCTACTGATGGGTGCAGAAAGAGTTTGGGTCAGGCTGGTGACATTAAACAAGCGCTACCTGGGAGGCAACCCAATTGATTTGATTTATTTTTGTTTCTTGTTTTAATTCTGTTCTAGTTGCATTTAGGGGTTTGATTGTTAAATGCATAAGTGAAGTGAGTAGAAATTGCATGAAATTCGAAATTTGAGAGCTGATTTTGAGTGGCATTGGATCATGAACGCTAAGAGTGAGTTAGGAAGAAGGAGGGTGAGTATCGCGCATAACGCTCAACGATAATTAGCGTTGAGCGCTGGCACTGTAGATTGGTTTTTGGGTTTCCATTCGACCCTCACTCATTTTAGCCACTCCAAAAGACTCTCTTCATTTTTCCCTTCACCACTCTTCACAAAAACCCTTCCTCCACCATTTTAGCATTATATTTTAATCTAAGTTTGGGGTTTTGTGAGAGCACAACTATTTGGGGTTGATTCCTCCACATTCCTTGGAAGATGTTTTGTGTTCTACTAACGTTTAACAAAATTTGTTATGGTTTTGTGAATTGTACTTGATGTAGGGATGACCTCCTCATCAGGAAAGAGGATCAAGACTGTGTGGGGAACAAGAGGAAGGAGCCGGAGTAGGATTTTTCTATCTTTTGTTTTGTATTAATAAACTATATTTGCTTCTGTTTTTAGACTAGGGTTTGATGAACTTGGTTTAAAACTTTATCTCATGATGGTTTGAAATTGATTTTCATGTGATGGGTATTACTTGGTGATGCTTTGATTGATGGTGTTAAGATTGTGCTATACATGCTTATATACAGGAGGTTGTTCACAAGCTATGTGAACAGATGCATGATGTTGTGATTGTGATTATGATGCTAAGAAGGATGTGTATATAGGGTTATTTGGAATATTGAGTGAGCCTATATGTGAGGTTTTGAGCTCCAGAGTATTTGTTGTGCATGATAGCTATCTATTTGAAAGCATGAATGATTTTGCCCAAATTTTTATGATTGATTGAATTGCATGTTTATGTCACATAATCAAGGCCATTTTTTATTAGCCCTTTTCTTAGCCAATGCATAAATTTTTGCCCAAAACAAAAGAGCACAATGTGTCTACCCTTTTTGTACCTAAGCCATAAACAAAAAATCCTTTTTGAAAATCTTTACCTTGAGTTAAGTTGAGAATTATTGCATGGTATTGATAAAGGTTCAAGTTTGGGGTTGTTGGGAAAGTTGAAAAGAAAAGCATTGAGCTAAAGTGTTGAACAAAGCATGAAAAGAAAAAGATAGAATGAAAAGATAAGCTCAATGCAAAAAGGGATAAGTTGGGCATAAATGAGATTGGTTGTAAAAAGAGAGTTTGAATTTAAATGATAAATGCATGTATGACTCTCTTAACTCAAGGATTTTGTGATCTAGAAAAACCAATTCTTCTTGTTAGCCCAACCATGTTACATGCCATGAAAAGCCCTTGGGATGACATTTGTGTGTAAGTATGATTGATTGTGGTAAATGAAAGGCAATTTTGTTCTATGTGACATTTGGATAATAGAGGGAAGGAGTGACCTCTTGAAACACTTGAGTGATTGAGTGAAACACTTTATCTAGTGAGGAAGGATTCCATGAATTCATGATTACATCTTTGCATAGTTAATTGATCATTCATGAGAATAGCATCTGTTTGGTATTATGTGATTATGTGAACACCATGATTAGCTAATTGAATCAAAGCATGTGCACATCTTGACTAAATTTTGTTGATGAGCTGATTTGAGTAATTACTTGTCTTGAAAGAATGAGTTTTGGAATGTGATTGAACCATTGTTTTGATTGGTGGAAGACTAAGTTACATCTTGTTTACTTAAGGACAAGCAAAGTTCTAAGTTTGGGGTTGTGATAACAGTTCAAAAACCGTTATTTTTATACTTAATTTTGATACTTAATGCACCCTTTTTGACTTAGAAACTAGCTTTGACTCATGATTTTGCTTTAGTTTTGTGAATAAGAGAGTTAAGGATATGCTTTATGATTTTACTACTAAATTCCCTTAATTTTGAAAGTTATTGGAATGATTTGGAAGAAGAGTTGAAGTATCAAATGATTGGAGTGCAGAAAAGTCAACCAGAATGTAGAAAAGTTAATCAGTCAACCAGAAAAGTCAACTAGTCAACCAGAATGTTGAAAAGTCAACCAGAGCGAGTTTTGGGCCAGTTTTTGCGATTTTTATGATCTGTTTTGGGCTTGGACCCATTTTCTGTTATTTTTATGTCCTATTTAAAGAGACAAACACCCTAGAGAATGTATATTTTGATGGCTTAGGCACAAAACACACTTTTCACCCCTTTGGGGGCATATTTGGGGATGTGGGAGCTCTCCTCTTCTCTTTTTAGGGTTTCTATCTCTTCCATTCCATTGTACACCTAGTTCTTCCATGACGATGGAGAACTAATCTTATTTGTGGCTGGGGAAAGATGTAACCTCTAAACTCTCTTGTATTTGAATTGATTCTTGCTTCTTTCATTAATTGTTAGAGATATTCTTGTTTTATGTATGGCATAAATCATATGATTTGTAAGTATCATGAAGAGATATCACACTCTTAGGGTTGGTGGATTTGGGGAAGATGACAATTCTCCTCTTCTCTCCCTAGGATTGGTATCATGAGATATGTACAAATCATGATCAGGGGAATTCTCTAAAGAGCAATACTACCTAGACATAGGGATAGGAGGACCGATTACCTTTAAGCTTCTATGCGAATGCAATGCATGATTAATTGCTAGGGAGACAAGACATTGTAAACTAGTAATTAGGAGTAGGCTTTCTTCACCGAGATATCGGGTTTAGTGTAAATTAAAAAGTGGCATTAACATTAATGAAGAAGTTGAATTCATTTATGCATGAGAGTGATTAGGTGAAATCTAAACCCTAACAACATATTCATCTCATATTATCAACATCATCCATTCACTTTTGTGTTTAGCCTCAATTAATCAAATTACATGCATATTTACTTTTATTGTTTTGCATTCAAAAACCCCAAAATATTGTTCTTATAGTCTTGATTGGTTAAGCGAAAGCACAATTGTTTAGTGTCGTGAGTCTCTTGGGAAAACGATACTTGGTCTTACCTGAATAAATATTTTCCACAGTCTAAAATCAGCAAAGGTAAAATGGATATTTCTTCTTTCAGGCAAGGCATGGAGGAAACCCTAGGCCATGCATGGGATAGATTTAAAAGTTTGTTGAAGAAGACGCCTATGCATGGTTTTGATGAGACAACTGTAGTTCTCACGTTCCTTGGAGGTCTTGGCACTCAGTCTAAGCTTATGCTAGTTCCCTAAGATGGAGGTAATATCAAGAGAAAGACTGCTGAGGAAGCTTATGTGTTGATAGAAAGCATGACAGCTAATGAGAATGAAACTCATAGTGAAAGGGGCGTGCCACTATAAAAAAGAGGAGTTCTTCAATTGCCTACTAAAGATGCTTTGCTTGCACAGAACAAGCTTCTAACTCAACAATTGGAAAATCTGGCAAGGGCCATTGCTCAACTCCCTAACGAGCTAAAGAATGTTTCAAAGGTACAACAACAACTCTGTGATCATTATGGTGGTGACCATATCAATGGTTAATGTGCTTTTCCAGAGGAGGCCCAAGAAGAGGCAAATTACATGGGCAATCAGTTCCAATACCTCCAGGGTAATTTCAATCAAGGTAATTACAACCAAGGTTGGAAAAATCACCGAAGCTTTGGGCAAAGCCAGAATACTCAAACTGGACAAACTGGAGGCCAATTTAACCATCCACAGCAACCACCATTATGGAAACATATATCTGCTTTTACTGAAAAAGTTAGCAACCTTGATGAGAAGTTTGAAAAAATTTTGAAGGTGCATGACTCCAAAGTCAAGGGCAATGAGGCTACCTTCAGAAGTTTGGAGATGCAAATTGGTCAGTTAGCCAAAAGGGTGGAGGTCACAGAGAAAGGTCAATTTGGGTCTAATACTGAAGTTAACCCTAAAGAAGATTGTAAGGTTGTGGTGAGTATGGTTGAGGAAAAAGTGGAAAAAGAAAGTGTTGAGTTAGAAAAGAGAGAGGAAAAAGAAGAAATATGTGAGGGAGATATTGGAAAAGAAAAAGAGAAGAGGGGAGAGAAAAAAATAGAAAAAGAAGATAAAATTGAGAAAGATGAGAGAGTTCTTCCTTACCCAAAGGGACAAAAGAGAGAAGAGAGTAAGTGTGAGCGCTTTAGAGAAATATTCAATCAAATGAAGATTACTATACCGTTGACTGAAGCACTTCAACAAATTCCTGTTTATGCAAGGCGTATAAAGAAATATCTTGGAGAAAAGATAGATTTTGAGGAGAAAGCTACTGAGGAACAGGAAGGTTGCAGTGACCCTTTGAAGAAAAAACACCCTCCAAAAGTGAAGGATACATGAAGTTTTACAATTCCTTGCGCCATTTGGAGTGTGAAGATAGGAAAAGCTTTACTTGATTTATGTATCTACTGAGGGATGCTAGAAAAGTTTATGTATCTACTGAAGGGTACAGGAAGGTACACCTACTGATGGGTGTTGATATGTTTTGCACTTACTGATAAGTACTAGAAAGGTTTGGGTCAGGCTCGTGACGTTAAACAAGCGCTACTTGGGAGGCAACCCAGTTGATTGATTTTTGTTGCATGTTAATTTTGTTCTAGTTGCATTTAGGGGCTTAATTGTTGTATAAGAGATTAAAGTGAGTGGGAATTGTATGAAAATAAAAATTTGAAAGTTGAAATCGAAGGATACAGGGTCTAAAACGCTTAAAGCAAAGCAAAAAGGGGAAGAGCAAACTCGCGCCCACCGCCGGGCGGTGGCGTCGCAGAGGGCTTAAGGGATTTTTAAAGTTGGGCCTAGCTTTCTTGGCCCATTACACGATTGCTATACCCCTTAGGGCTCGCCCAAGCGGTCTCTTTCAGATCCCTAACTTCTCTTTTACTTTCAAACATTCTTTTGAGCTCTCCCATCACTTCTCTTATCATCCCACTTCTTGAAAACCCATTCTTCATCTCCTTTGAACCCATTCCACCATCAAAGTTTGGGGTTTTCCTTAGAGCATTGCATTTGGGTTTCATTCATCATCAACTTACAAGTATTTTGCACATAATCAAGGTCTCTCCACCCAAGTAAGTCATACATTATGATTTTAGGGTTTCAAAGTCATGAATTTGATGAAAAAGTTTGTAGAAGCATGAGATTTTAGGGCTTTTGATTTCTGTGCATGATTTGATGAAATTGAAACTGTTTGAACCGATTAAAATGTGTGATTGAGGATTGAAATTGTGTAATTTGCATTTGGGTGGAGAATAGAAGCATGTAGGGAGGATTTGGTGAAACTGCCACCACCATCGCCGGGCGGTGGCCTGGCAGATTGCATTGATTGATTCTTTGATTGTGTAGGTGGCACTGGGGGGTCTTGTGTAGCCCTGAGCGCTGATCAGTGATATGATTACACATGATTTGGTGTTTTCTAACGCTTAATGTGTTTTGCTTTGGTCTTGTGAATTATGTTTGATGCAGGAATGACTTCCTCATCAGGAAAGAGGGTTAAGACCTTAGGAAGCAAGAGGAAAGAACCAGATAGGTTCTATTCTCACAGGTTCATTTCTAGGAGGCATGAGCAAAATTATCTCCTTGTCTAGGAGAGACGTCTAATAATGGAGAGGATGATAATGATGATGATTTTGAGGATGCTGAGGCTGGAGAGGAGGATTCCGACGACAACATGGGATAAGGAGCTTACATAGCATCTACTGATGGATGTTATCTGTAGTAGAATAGGGTGTTTCTTATCTTTTTGTTTTTGTTTAGTAGTATAGGAGTAATGTACTTGGTCTAAAACTTTTCTGATATGATGGTTTGACTGTTTGATGTTGCATGAGATAAGTTGCTTGATGATGCTTGTTATTGAATGATATTGAGATTGCCATATGCTGATATACAGGTGGAGTGTTCACCAACTATGTTAATAGATGCATGATTATATTGTGATTGTGATTATGATGCTAAGCATGATATTTTTATGGATGTTTGGAACAGTTATTGATCTTATGAGTAAGGTTTTGAGCTCCAGAGTTCTTATTGATACATTTGCTATCTACTTGAAAGCATGAATGATTTTGCCTAAGTTTTTGTGATTGATTGAATTACATGTATGTGTCATATGATCAAGGCCATTTTTTTGAACAAGCCCTTCCTTAGCCAAAGCAAAGTTTACGCCCCACATGAAGAAGAACATCATATGTTCTACCCTTTTTGAACCTAAGCCTTAAACAGTATGAAATCCTTGTTGAAAAATCTTTACCTTGAGTTAAGATGAGAATTATTGTGTGGTATTGATTAAAGGTTCAAGTTTGGGGTTGATGGGGAAAGATTAAATTAAAAATAAGCATTGAGCAAAGGTATTGAGCAAAACATGAAAAAGATAGAAAAAGATGAAAAAGATAGAATGAATAGAAAAGCTCAATGCAAAGAAAATGGGAAGTTGGGAATGAGTGAGATTGGCAAAAAGAGAGTTTGTGCTTGAAATATGAATGCTTGAATAACTTTCTTAACTCAAAGATTTTGTGATCTAGAAAAACCAATCTTTCTTGCTAACCCAATCACATTATAAGCCTTGAAAAAGTCCTTGTGATGACTTGTGTGTGTGATGATGATTGATTGTGGTAAATGAAAGGCAATTTTGTTCTATGTGACATGTGGATAGTGGAGGGAAGGAGTGAACCTTTTGAAACACTTGAGTGATTGAGTGAAACACCATGTCTGGTGAGGAATGATTCCATGAATCTTTGATTTTATCTGTGCTTAGCTAATTGATCATTCATGAGAATAACATCTGTCTGAGATTATGTGATTGTGGGAACACTGTGATGAGTTGATATGAAGCATGTGTGCATCTTGATTAAATTCTATTGATGAGCTGATTTGAGTGGTGACTTGTCTTGAAATATTGGTTTTGGAATGAGTTGAACCATTGTGATGATTTGTGTAGGACTAAGTTACATTTTGTTTGCTTGAGGACAAGCAAAGTTCTAAGTTTGGGGTGGTGATAACGGTTCAAAAACCGTTATTTTATACTTAAATTTGACACTAAACACACCCTTTATGACTTAGAATTAGCTTGAAATCATGCAATTTTCTTAAGTTAGAGAATAAGAGAGTCAAAGTTGATTTTCTTGGTTTTATGCTTGGTTTTTCCATGATTTGGTAGGATTTATCAGGAATTGAATGAAGGAAGTTGAAGAAGATAGGAGTTGGACTTAAGAGAAGGAGGAAAAGTGAAGAAAAGAAGAGTCACAGCTACCGCCGGGCAGCGAACCCACCGCAGGGCGGTGTACTTTCCAGAGGACTCTCTGCCAAACGGTCAAGCGACACCGCTGAGGGGTGAATTCAAGTGTCGACCTCACCGCCGAGCGGTGGAACCTTCAGAGGAACTCTCTGGCCAACGCTTAGGCGGCAACGTTGAGGGGTGAGGTCAAGTGTCGAACATACCATCGGGCGGTGGACTATTGGGCCTGGGCCAGATTCTACTTTGTTTTAATGAGTTATAAATAGAATTGGACGACCTAGATGGTCTATCTTTTGGCAGAAAGGACGCGGAAACACTTTCTTCATTCCTTGGAGGCGGATTTTGGATGTGGAAGCTTCAACTTGTCAATTCTAGGGTTATCTTTTTATACTTTTCATTCTTTCCATCTTGTTTCACCATGATTATGGTGAACTAAACCCCTTTGTTTTTGGGGGAAACGATGTAATCCTATTGAAACTCTCATATATTGTAATTCTTGCTTTATTCATATGCTTTCTTTTATCAATTGTTAGAGTTTTTCCTCCATTATATTTGCATGCTTTGTTTAAGACATTATTCAATAGCATAAACTTTGATTCTATCTATATGGACACATATGGGTAGGTCTAGACATGAGGGAATTCTCTTGGTAGCAATATTACCTAGACATAGGGATAGGAGGACCATTTGCCTTAAGCTTCTGTGCGAATTATGTAATGCATGATTAATTGTTAGGAGACTAGACATAGTAAACTAGTAATATGGAGTAGACTCTATTCACCAAGATATTGGAATTAGGGGAATTTAGAAAGTGGCACTAACATTGATAAAGAAGTAGAACTAAGTAGAATTTGTAAATATATGAGAGTGGATTAGGATGAAATCATAAACCCCAACAACATCATTCATCCATATAGTTCAACTGTCAATTGATCAATCTTTGCATGCATGTTTATTTTCTGTTTTGCATCTAAAACCCTAATTTTCGTTACATCAAGTCTTAAGAAATCAAGAATTCACACGAACGTTTAGGCTTAAGAGTCTCTAGGGAAACGATACTCGGACTTACAGTTTATTATTACTTGATACGATTGGTACACTTGTCGGACGCTTAACAGCAGGTTCAACAGAAACAGGTTGAGAAGAAAAACTAACAGGGTTTGGAATAATAGAAGGAGGAGATGTAGGTGGTAAAGAGGGTTGATCAGTAACTTCTGAGAAAATAGGTGATGGAGATGAAATGATTTTGTTGACAAAATCCAAGGAATTTTGTGTATCAATAGGTGAGTGCTTGTCACTAGTAAGAAAAGGAAATATGTTTTCATAAAATACTACATTCCTTGATAGAAAACTTTCCCTAGAGTTGAAATCTAACAAAAGGTAGCATTTCACTCCTGTTTCAGAACCAAGTAAAACACATTTTCTTGTACGAGGTTGAAATTTTGTTGTATGTGCTTGAAGAGTTGAAGCATAGCAAAGTGAGCCAAAAACTCGCAAGTAAGTAATGTCAGGTGTAACATTGTGTAACAGCTGAGATGGAGAAAAATATTCCAAAACTTTGGAAGGTAAAATATTAATGAGTTGCACAACATTACGAACAACAAAAGACCAGAAAATTATTGGCAAATGGGATTGAAACATTAAAGATCTAGCAACATTGAGAATGTGTTGATGTTTTCTCTCAACAACTCCATTTTGTTGAGGTGTTTCAACACAAGATAATTGATGTTGTATCCCTTTTTGTTTATAAAAATATGTCATTGCAAACTCATTACCATTATCCGATCTAACAGCTTTTACATCAATGCCAAATTGTGTTTTTATATAAGAAACAAAAGCAATAAGTTGTGATCTTGTATCTGACTTACTTGCCATCAATTTAATCCATGTGTATCTAGACATATCATCCACTATAGTTAAGAAATATTTGAAACCATCAATACAAGAAGTACAATAGGGCCCCCAAATATCAACATGAATTAAATCAAAAGGAGCTTTTGAAACAGTAGTACTTAATTGAAAAGGCAATTTCCTTTGCTTAGAATAATGAGAAGCATCACAGTGAGTGTATTTTGTATTAGGTAAAGTGGCATACATGTTACGTAATTTGGTATAACAAGAAAAAGAAGGATGTCCTAGTCTATAGTGCCAAATATCCATAGAGTTCTGTCTTATTGTAGAACAAACAATAGAATTCTCAGGGGTAATAGCAGCTGATGAACTGAGGGGTATGAGTGCAGGAACTATCATGACAGACAAGCCACCTCTTTCTTTAGCCTTCCCAATCATTTGCAGGGTGAACTTGTCCTGTATTTCACAGGAATATTCAGAAATGTTAAGTATACAAGATAGAGATTTAGTTAACTTTGTGAGCGAAATAATATTGACTGAAAATTAATTCTTCATCACGTTCTTCCGCAACCAATTTTGTTCTTGCTCAGATCTTCATCATCTACCATATGTTCTTGGCTTTCCTGCCTTTTTCTTCTCCTTTTATGGCTACTCCTTCTGTTACTCTCGCATCGTTGCAAGATACAACACACGTCTATTACATTCACCCTAACGAGAATCCTTCACTGGTGCTTGTTTCTCCGATTCTTGAAGGTCACAATTATCATGGATGGGCTCGCTCGATGTCTATGGCACTACAAATGAAAAATAAGTTTGGCTTTGTTGATGGTTCCATTCCTTGTCCAGTTGATAAAGATCTCATTTGTTCCCGCATGGAAGCGTTGCAATAATCTGGTTTTATCTTGGATCAATCATTTTGTTTCTCATGAGATTGCTACAAGTATTATTTGGGTTGATTCTACCGCTGCGGCATGGAAGGATCTCAAAGATCGTTTCTCCCAAGGTGATTCTGTTCGAATTTCACAATTGCATCAAGATCTTTATTCAATGCATCAATCTAACCTAAGTGTTACTGCATATTACACTAAGATAAAGATTCTCTGGGATGAACTTTGTAATTTTTGCCCAATTCCTAAATGCAAATCTTCTCCTTCTTGTTGTGTTATTTCTAAGACAATGAAGGAATATCGTGAAAATAATTGTGTTCTTTGTTTTCTTAGAAGCTTGAATGATAATTACTCTGTTGTCCACTCTCAGATCGTTCTCATGGATCCCTTGCCTTCTTTACCCAAAATTTTATCGATGATAATTCAACATGAGCGACAATTACAATCAGGAATTCTTTCTCAGCCTCCAGTCATGGCGGCACAAGTTTCTCAATCTAAACCTTATTTTTCTACCTTCAATGGCAGAGTTAAACCCTCTCTTGCCAATGATTATGGCCGGGGAAAATCTTCATATCAAGGTTCTCAGGCTCGTTATCAAGGTTCTCAGGCTCGTTCCTCAGGGGGAAGGTTTGGTGCACCTCGACAATGCACTCAATATGGTAGGACAAACCACACCATTGATACATGCTTTTTGATACATGGATTACCACCTGATTTCAAAATAAAAAAAGTCAACAATGTTACCATAGATTCTTCTACAACAGTTCCTTATAATAATTCTTAGGCACAGTCACATTCCTCAACTCTGGGACTTTCTCAAGAGCAAATTCATGGTCTATTGGCACTTCTCCCTCAACCTAACTCATCCCCACAAACTGTCTTTTAAGGTAAGGTTTGCACCTCACTTATATATTATAAATTAGCCTTAGAACTCGCTAGGATAAGCTTTTAACCATTGCTCTGATACCATATTATGAGAAAAGAAAGGATAAAATATTATATTTCTTATTCAATGATAAGGAGAGAGTACAATTGATATATATAATATTTCAGAACAATATAAATAAGGAATATAATTATAAAAAAAGAATATAAATATATGAACATAAATTCACAAATATGAACAAAGAATAAATTAAATCCAATAACAGACCCCTAAAATTTTCAAAACTCCACCATTTACTACACCGTTTTTTTAAAGTATTTTTCTCCCATTTTTCTACATTTCAGAGATTTATTCACTTAACTATATTATTTAAAAAAATCTTTTTTATGTGTTCTCTAACATTAAATAGAGGTTTTTCATGCTTTTACAATTTACATACAAGGTTTAAAGTTGTAGGAGGAGCAAGGTGCGAGACAAATACAAAAGAAAACGAGAGGGAAGTCGTACATGTGAGTGTGCTTTGAAACCGAGAGCAAGGCACAATGTTTGGTGAGCAACAGACAAAAGATAACAAGAGAGAAGACCTCCAATGGTGAGTGGATAACCTTTCAAAATGAGAGAGAAAATGAGAGAGACAAACTTGAACCCAAGAGACGAGGAAGAAAATTAATAAGCAAAATCCTATTTAGGGATTCACAACGACGAGAGACAAAAGTGGTATGCGTGAACCAAGTAAATATGTTGAAATTATAACCTTAGGAATAGTAGCCAATATTTGAATACCAGAGTAGAAACTATGGTTCTATCAAACAAACTATATCCTATACCCTTTCAAAAAATGCAAAAATATCATAGCGTTTTTATAGGCTATATATTTTTCTCGAAATCATAGCATATTATACGTAGTTAAATGCAATTTTTGCCTTAGGGCATGTAAGTGAAATATCTCTTAGTGATAGCTTTCCTAGACTATATGCTATATCAAACTCTAAGTTTTTTTCTTTTTTAAGAAATTGTATTTTCTAAAAAGTAATATAAAAGGTGATAGTACTAATAATTTATATCTATTGAATCTTGAATTGTTTATTTAAACAGTTTAATAAGATTAATAACATTTTAGTAGTTTATTAGTGTGTGTCTGTGTGTGTGTGTGTGTGTGTGTGTATATATATATTAATGTATGTATGTATGTATGTATGTACGGATCGAGATAAGATTAATTTACCATGCATTGATGCTGAGTGTGAGAAATGAGTAGAAGAATTTATACAATTTGCACAATGTAATAAGGGTAGAAGTGATGATGAAGTGAAGTTTAGATGTCCTTATGTCAATTGTTTGAACAAGCTAAAGTTGAATGCAACGAAAATTAGAGAACACCTTATTTGTGATTGTTTCCTTCGAAGTTATACAGCATAGACATAGCATGACAAATTAATAAACTTCCCAACTCTCTTAAACTTAACATGTTGTGGATTCCACCATGGAAGATTGTTCGAAAGAAGACAAATTATGAAATCACAGGAAAAACACTAGAGGCTGGTGAATATTATTTTAAAATTCTTTCGTAAAACAACGCCTAATGAATTGTAAAGAGAATGTATAAATATGTATAATCTTGATTTTAAGATGAGTAGTATGACAAAAAATGGACAACATAACAATACTCAACATCAAAGATGGTTACAAGAGAGGATACACCTCCATTTGTAGGCTAAGGATGTCTCTTAGAAACGCTAAAAAGAAAAACTTTGCATGCCAACCCTACCAAGCAATCCTTGGCCAGAACTAGTGGCCTTTTAAAGAGTGGACAAGTGTCCAAAAATTCTCTCCAATGAGGGAAGGACATGTGGCCACTCATAAAGCAAAATCTTCTCCAATCTTAGATTGCCATGTGGCCACTACTAAAGCAAAATCCTTTCCAATGGAAGTATGATACATGTCACATACTTTCCACGTGGTTTGGATGTCCAACTAAGGAAAAACCCTACACTAATTAGGCCTTAATACAAGCCTCAAACAAATCTACACTACTTGGTTGAAATACATGGCCTAAATAAACCCACACTACTATTCAACCTCCATGATGGCCTATGAGAAAAAGCTTTGCTTCACCTTGCATAGATGACTCTATCTTCTTCTTGAAAGTGTTTGGTCATGGCTAGGGGTGTGCCATTAGTTGTGGTCCAATTAGTTTTCTTGTATGTTTCTGGATTAAATAGGCCAAAGGTGTGCAACTAGAATAGAGTCTTATTCGTAATGCAACTGAGTTGTACGCGGTAACTGACAAGTTTTATATTGGACAATAGGCAAAATACTAGTCTTCAGGTACTGAGATGGGCCTAGAGTATAAAGAGCTCTCATAGGACTTGATCACTTGAAGTTGCAAACTTGAAGGAAGTCTAATGCGAGAGAGGAGGAATTTGTAAAATAAGACACCAACATAGTTTTTAATACTATAATCACTTCTTTGATAACTTAAATCGATTTCTAGATTAAAGTGACAATACTTTCAACCTCCATACTCACCCTTTTTACACAAAACAGTCTCATATCATATCAAATTGATCATAACATTGTTATTTGTGTCAAATCCTTGTGGATACGACACTTTTATACTATAATCCACCTAATATACTTACTGGTATATTGTTGTGTTAACTGAACACTCAACACTTACGAAACTAACAAGCCCACCCTACCTTAGTAAAGATCGTCAAAACCATAAACGAGAACTAGAACCATGTAGTGGTGAACTTGAGCAAAAGCAACAACAACACATTAGAACCAAGTGATGACTCGATATGTTGTGTCCTAGATAGAGAGAAAATAAAAGAGACAAGATGGAAAAAAGAAAAAAAAAATACAGAAAAATGAGAAAAATAAAAAAAATTGTGTTAATAATGGAGTCAAGAAGAGGATTGAATTAGAGGGTTTGGGTGTTATTTGACTTTGTTTACACTTGTTCCATATTGCTCCTCTTTTTCTTTTGGTTTGTAGCTTCTCATCCATATCATATCCTCCCTTGTCCTTGGCCACATTACATTCATAAAAGACCTTTTGATTTGAACATGCATATGTTTTCGGTGTTGATATTAGAGACGTACCAAGACTGTTTGTTGCTTGCTTTCTTGAGTGCATTGAGTTGAAATTGTTTACCCTAGACACTTGAGAGAAACACTGATAGTGTGCATCTGTGAGGTTCTGTTACTTTTGATTCTTCTTTCGAACTGACTGATCATTTTGCCATGCTTGGAATTGCTTTGATGACTTCATGAGTATTTGTTTTCCTTGATTCTGTGTTGGATACTGTCCACTTCCTTTCTTTGTCCAGATTTCTTTAGAACTATTTAATTCTGTTTCTTTCCTTGTCAGTCTTTGTTTTCTGTATGTTGAGTCTGTGTCAATTCCCTAATGTCCGTTGAACTGTTCCTTGATTTGCGTCTTGATTTTGCCCAGGAGTGCAAAAGACTAAGTGTGGTCTAATTTGATGAGTCGATATTTTCTTGACAGTATTTGGTTTATTGCGCTTAAAAAAATCAGGGAATTGTGCTTAATTGTCCTGTATTTTCCCGTTTTTCTTAATTATGATTAATTTGATCGGAAATTCTTATTTTAGTTAATTTGAATTTTCTAAGCTGATTAATTGCATTTTTAGTTGCAGGGAAATTTTGGAGATATCTTTTGGAGCATTAGGATGGAGGCATGGTCATTAAAGACCCTACAATTAGACATTTCATTTTTTTATTAAATTGTAACTTAGTTGTCTAGAAGCTTTAATTAAACTTATGTGCAATGGGCCCTTTAGTGGCAAAAATGTAAAGGCCCAATTTTGTGGGACACATGGCACTAACCCTAGGGTTTCTTTTGGTGGCCCCCACCCTCAAAAATTAGAGACACACGACCTTAGCAAAGGAGCTAGCCGTCACTGTTTGACGGGGGACTTTGGCTGGAACGGTGCTAGGTGGAGTGGTCCAGCCGCCACACAGAGATATTCTTACACAATGTAGTCTCATTTTTGAAGGAGGGCACACGGTGATGGATTTTGGATAGTGCAACATATACATTTTTCTTTATCACTTTCACTGGCTTTGGAGAAAATCTGATTCGTTTCTATCTTATGCACTGCCATTTGTATGCGCTGTTTTAAATTGGTTCAACATATATTTGTTTTTACTCCGACTCTTTCAATTTTGTTGAATGTGCTTATTCTACTTTGTCTGGCATTCTATTTAATCTATTGTGTGCTTGCGATTGGGTATACGCTTAGTTGCCTAATCGGTGTTTAATCTTCGCTTAGTTGATTAGACTGTATGGTGCTTGACTGATTAAATTGTATGGTGCTTGACTGATTAAATTTGTGCATTGCATTCGCTTAGTTTGCAATTCTGAAGACCGAATTAGCCTTCGCTTAGTTAGGTGATTCATGTTGGATTTGGATTAGAGTAGTGTGTACTTGTCGATAATCTATGATTGGAAGCATAGTAATTGAGTTAATGACAAACTGTTTCCATTCTGTCTTTGAAACCATTTTTAGATCTGTGTTCAAGTATCTGTTTGCGTCCATGTTTTGATTTTGTTTATCCGCATTCACAAAACTTTTCAACAACCCCCCCCCCACTTCGTGTTTGACCTGATTCCTGAACCATAGTTTGGTCCTTGAGAGACGACCTAGGAGTCACTTCCTTGTCTATACTGCATTCTTTAATGTGCATTAAATTTGTGTGGGGTGCGACACCCATCAAATTTTGGCGCCGTTGCCGGGGACCAACGGTTCGGTTTTAGGTCTTTTGTTGTGTTAGTGTGTGTTGTGTTTTGTCTTGTGTAGTGAGTGTGTTGTTCTGTTTTGTGTATGTTGTCATGCGTTGTTGCATTTAAATAGTTTTAGTTGCATATTTTCATTGCATTCTTCTTTCCCCCTTTTCTTCTACATGTCTACCTATTTTGATTTTGTGAATACTGCTTCTTCTGCCTGTGCCTATGATTATGACTCTACTCCTGCATGTTACTCTGATTATGGTTCTCCTGCTGATTTCTATGTTGAGAACAGTGTGATTCCTCCTCCATCTCATGAGAATGCTCTTAGGGAGCCGTTTCCACTTGATGAGGAGGATAATCGTTGTGTTTTCAACACTGGACTGATACATTTGTTGCCTAGGTTTCATGGTTTTGCAGGTGAATTCCCACATAGACATTTGGAGGAGTTCTACACCATATGCTCTTTAATGAAACCTCCAGATGCCCCGGATGAAGACATGTTCTTAAGGGCATTTGAGCACTCATTACAAGGAGTAGCAAGGGATTGGTGTTGTTGTCTTACTCCAGGATCCGTCACCAGTTGGGAAGATCTTGAGCATCAGTTTCTAGACGAATTCTCCCCTGTGCGGTATGGTTACAACAACGATCCTGGATGGAATAACCCTAACTTGGGATGGTATGATGCTCCACAGCAACATCAGCCATTCCAGAATTCTTGTATGCCTCCACTAGTCCAGGAACCACAGCAGCTGCAGTTTCATGAGCGTGACCAGTCTTCATCAACTGCTGATAGGAATTTGGAAAGCAAGCTTGATTCTCTTTTGAGTTTGGTGACACAGCTGGCATCCAACCAGAAACAAGCACCTCCAGATGCATCTGTTGCACGACTGTGTGCTATATGTCCTTCTAGTGACCACTGTACGAATGCTTGTCTTTCTTTGCACCACTATGTTGCTCTTGATTCGCCTCAAGCTTATGCTCCAAACATCTACATTAACAGGCAGCCACAACAGCAAAATCAGAGGCAACAACAACAGCAAGAGGCACCTGCCCAACCTTCTACTTCTTCTGAGCTTACATTGAATGAGTTGTGGGGGCAGATGGCCACTCAGGTCATTGAAGAACAGTCTCAAGTTTCAGAGGGATCACCATTTCAGACTGTTCTGATTCTTGATGATGTCAGTGCCATCCACATAGGAGATGGGGAGCAAAGTCATGAGCTTACTATTGCGCCATCTACTTTCTCACCCTCCTATCTCCCCACTCTTGCACCTGAGGATGCAATTGCTCATTTTGCTGTTACTGGTGAGATGAATCATGAATCAACACAGGTTTTCTCTAAACTTGAAATCCCACTTGCTTTGCCTGAGTTGATTATGCAATCAAATATTCTTGATTTTGCTGCAGATTCACATGTTAGTGATGATTTTGATATAGAAACTGTGAAAACTGAAGATGCTTTAGACTTAGGATTAAATTTTGATCTTTCACAGTTTTCTGAAAATTTTAAATGTAGTTGTGAAGTTGGTTCTTGCTCTATTTGTGTTGAGATCAATTCTGTGATACAACCAGCTTCCAACTTTATGATGGGTGATATTAACTGTGAGTCTGATGAAAATGTTGAGGAACAGGCAGATATAAGCAACACTTTTAAGATAGGTAGACCAACTTCACCTTCCACCACTTTACCAATCTTCAGGGAAGTGGAGGTAAACATACCTAAGATTGATTCTATTGTTGATGATCATGTTGTTGATAGGTATGTTATTGATGATTGTATTGTTGATGAGCATGCTTTTAATTCTCCCTCTCTGCATGATGAGAACCACTTTTTGCTATCACATCTGAATGTTTGTTCTCCATGCACTGACCATGAATCTGAGCCTGTTGTTGATATTGTTTCTAAATTTGAAATTGATTCATGTTCAGAGGGTATATTTGAGGGTCATCCTGTTACACTAGGATTGGGTGTTATACCCCTGCATGTAATTTCTTTGGAGCCACATTGCACTAACCATGTTGCAGGAGGTACATATGAATTTGACCAACAAGCACCCACAGTGGAAAAAAAAGGTGCAAGCATACACAAGAGCTTCAACATCAATAGGCACCAGTTGAACCCACTCATCAACAATCATTGCTTCTTAGATCCAACTGTGGAGGACATCTCCCTGCTTGATCAAATTTGGAGGCTGAAGCAGTTCCTCCTCAAGACTTCCTTGATGACTCCAGTGGTAGAGAATATTTCCCTGACAGTCCAAAATTGGCAACTGCCACCATGACCAGGGAAGTTTTCCTTTCCCCTTCTCCTCCCTTTCCCGCTTTTATTGCACTTGTCCATGATCTGTTGATTGCTCTGATTTCTGATCTGATGATTGTGACACATTGAGGACACTGTGTAGTTTAAGTGTGGTCTATTGGGGGAGATTCTGATTTTTCTTTGTTAGTTTATGTTTTCTGCGTTAAATTTTTTGAGATTCTGATTTTTCTTTGTTAGTTTATGTTTTCTGTGTTAAATTTTTTGTTTTCTAGGTAGTTTTTGTTGTGTCTTGTGTACAGTTTTACATGTCTTTCTTGATTTCTGGACTTTGTTTAGGCTGCCAGTTTTTCCTTCACTTCATTGATACTCTGATTTGTTTGAAATCCTTGCTTTTCTCTGCTTGGAAGATGATTATGATGTTTGAGAGTTGAATTGATTGTGACAAAAATACCCTGTGTGAGATTTGAGCCAATTGATGTTCTTTCTTGTGTGTAATATGTCTCTTGATTGCTTGCACATATGCCTTGGCTTGACTTTTTTTTATGATTCTTGATTGATATGTATGTTTGGAAGTAATAAAGGCAGTTTTGTTGTTGAGCCTCTCTAGCCAAACGAGCCCACCCTGTTTGATCCTTTGATAACCCCTTTGAGCCTATACTTTTCTTTGTTCTATGTTTTCAAGCTCATTAATTACCCTTAAGTGAAAAACCATGATTACCTTAACCTCAGGGAATTTTGGAGCTTTGGAATTGTTTTAGGAATAAGTGTGGTCTCCCCGGGGATTCAATTGAATTGGCTAATTGGTTCCTCTTCTTGTTTTTGTTTTTGTAAATATGTTGTGTATCTTGTCTCTTAGAGTTGTGTCCAAGATACAGAAAAATGAGAAAAATAAAAAAATTGTGTGAATAATGGAGTCAAGAAGAGGATTGAATCAGAGGGTGGTTTGGGTGTTATTTGACTTTGTTTACACTTGTTCCATATTGCTCCTCTTTTTCTTTTGGTTTGTAGCTTCTCATCCATATTATATCCTCCCTTGTCCTTGGCCCCATTACATTCATAAAAGACCTTTTGATTTGAACATGCATATGTTTTGAGTGTTGATATTAGAGACATGCCAAGATTGTTTGTTGCTTGCTTTCTTGAGTGCATTGAGTTGAAATTGTTTACCCTAGACACTTGAGAGAAACACTGATAGTGTGCATCTGTGAGGTTCTGTTACTTTTGATTCTTCTTTTGAACTGACTGATCATTTTTCCATGCTTGGAATTGCTTTGATGACTTCATGAGTATTTGTTTTCCTTGATTCTGTGTTGGATACTGTCCACTTCCTTTCTTTGTCCAGATTTCTTGAGAACTATTTAATTTTGTTTCTTTCCTTGTCAGTCTTTGTTTTCTGTATGTTGAGTCTGTGTCAATTCCCTGATGTCTGTTGAACTGTTCCCTGATTTGCGTCTTGATTTTGCCCAGGAGTGCAAAAGACTAAGTGTGGCCTATTTTGATGAGTCGATATTTTCTTGACTGTATTTGGTTTATTGCGCTTAAATAAATCAGGGAATTGTGCTTAATTGTCCGGTATTTTCCCGTTTTTCTTAATTATGATTAATTTGATCGGAAATTCTTGTTTTAGTTAATTTGAATTTTCTAAGCTGATTAATTGCATTTTTAGTTACAGGGAAATTTTGGAGATATCTTTTGGAGCATTAGGATGGAGGCATGGTCATTAAAGACCCTACAATTAGACATTTCATTTTTTTATTAAATTGTAACTTAGTTGTCTAGAAGCTTTAATTAAACTTATGTGCAATGGGCCCTTTAGTGGCAAAAATGTAAAGGCCTAATTTTGTGGGACACATGGCACTAACCCTAGGGTTTCTTTTGGTGGCCCCCACCCTCACAAATTAGAGACACACGGTCTTAGCAAAGGAGCTAGTCGTCACTGTTTGACAGGGGACTTTGGTTGGAACAGTGCTAGGTGGAGTGGTCCAGCCGCCACACAGAGTTATTATTACACAATGTATTCTCATTTTTGAAGGAGCGCACACGGTGATGGATTTTGGATAGTGCAGCATACACATTTTTCTTTATCACTTTCATTGGCTTTGGAGAAAATCTGGTTCCTTTCTATCTTATGCACTGCCATTTGTGTGCGCTGTTTTAAATTGGTTTAGCATATTTTTTTTTACTCCGACTCTTTCAATTTCGCTGAATGTGCTTCCGCTTAGCATTAAATGCTTTTTATGTTTTATTCCTTTCCTCCCATTTGGATCCTTCATTTTGGCATTTCTTTCATTCATGCTGAACAGTGCATCAAGAAGCAACATTCCTTTTTTCATTTAATTGGCCTACTCGTTCATTTCTATTTTATTTTAGCTTTCAGCTCTCTTGCATTGAAATGTTATTTATCCTACACGTTGCTTTCATTTCTTATTGTTCCTGGTTCCATTTCTTAGCATATAAAGCGTGAATATTCAAATGCCGCTAGCTAGGCTCTTTAATTTAGTGACTCATTTTTATTGTTTATTTAATATTTTCTCTTCTTTTAATGTTGTCTAGTATGTTTGGTAGTGCTAATTTAATTGTGATGTTAGTTTAGGTTAGTCGGGTCGGTCATTGATAAAGTTACTTTGCTTCCTTGAGATTTCTTGGACTGTTCTATTTAATCTACTCTGTCTGGCATTCTATTTAATCTATTGTGTGCTTGCGATTGGGTATACGCTTAGTTGCCTAATCGGTGTTTAATCTTCGCTTAGTTGATTAGACTGTATGGTGCTTGACTGATTAAATTTGTGCATTGCATTCGCTTAGTTTGCAATTCTGAAGACTGAATTAGCCTTCACTTACTTAGGTGATTCGTGTTGGATTTGGATTAGAGTAGTGTGTACTTGTCGATAATCTGTGATTGGAAGCATAGTAATTAAGTTAATGACAAATCGTTTCCATTCTGTCTTTGAAACCGTTTTTAGATCTGTGTTCAAGTATCTGTTTGTGTCCGTATTTTGATTTTGTTTATCCGCATTCACAAAACTTTTCAACAACCCCCCCTCTTCCTGTTTGACCTGATTCCTGAACCACAGTTTGGTCCTTGAGAGACGACCTAGGAGTCACTTCCTAGTCTATATTGCATTCTTTAATGCACATTAAATTTGTATGGGGTGCGACACCCATCCCCAAGTAATAAGATCAGTAGAAGGAAGGAAAAGTATATGGTAGTGATAACGTCCATTTTTACTTTTTTTGTGTGTCTATTGTCATGAATAAATCAACTTTTTCCTAGGTTTAATCTTGTTTCATCCTCAAGTTTAATGTAGTTTATATTGTTTTGTATTTTAGTTTTTTTATGCTTGTTTTACCTTTAATCTCTTTGTTTGAGTGTGTGAAATAAATGAATAGGAGGCAATTCTAGTGGAGGAAAACAAGCAAGAACTCATGAAGCATGATTGGACAACAAAAAGATGGATTTTAAGTGAATATCCACACTAGGTGCCATAAGAATCACGTTCATTGCTATGAACACAATGAGCAAACAAAATTATTTCGATATCATTTTTCACTGTTCACTATTCACTTGGCATTATTCACGCGTTGACCGACATTGTTCATGCGTTCATCGACATTGTCCATGGATTGACCGACAATGTTCTCTTGCTAGGGTGAGTTGACCAGTTCGCTGTCAAACTAGAGACACATAAAATGGGTGTTTAGTCTTGTTTTCGAGAGGGGTTTTGGAATTATTCTCCTCCTACGCTTCATTCTTCACCTAGAGTGATTGGGAGAGGCTCTTGGAGGATGTTTAGGGTGCTGGGAAGCTCTCCCTTTTCCTTTTTAAGATTCAACTTTCATCAATAGTGATTTTGCCCCTATGGGGTTGAGGAAGAAAATGGGTCACAAATTGGAGATGGAAATGCGAAGGAGAAGCACAATTGGAGAATGGAGCAGATGAAAAGAACCTTGGGAAAGGTCATGCATCTTTTTATGGTTTTAATTTCTTCCCTATCTCTCTAATTTTGTAGAACCCTAACGATAACAGTAAATCTTACCATTATCTATGGTGCAATTTTCTTACCAAATCAACTCTCCCGAAGCTTGAAACACGCTTAATCCTCTCTCTAATCTAACTTTGTGCATAAACTCAGCTTAGGTTACACACAATAGTTTTCATCACTAATTCCTCAAATTTTGTAGGAACTTTGTGTGCTTTGGAAGGACAGTCAAACTATCAAGAGTGGAGAACCAAGGAAGAGCTGAAAAAGGAAGTTTTGAAGAAGTTAATCTGCAAAAGTGGCGCCAAGGCGCCCCTAGAGGGCGCTGGGCGCCCTTCAACTCGCAGTTTCTGCCAAAACTCCACGCCTGGGCGCCCTTCAATTCGTAGTTTCTCCCAATTTCTTGTGCCTGGGCGCCCCTGGAGGGAGCTGGACGCCCTTTGATTCGCTGTTGGAGCTTAAATGATGGCGCCTGGGCGCCCCAGAAAAGGGCGTTGAGCACGACTTTTTGCTGACTTGGCACCCTAACCCTATAAAAGGCACACAGTATACGAGGGTGGTATCTTCTTGGCGGCTGAAGCTCAGAAACGTAATTTTGGACCTCTTGGAGCTGGTTTTGCATTGTGGGAGCTCTCCTTGCTTCCTCATTGGGTCTCCATCTACCTCATTTTCTTCCATTGTAAGCTCAAGCTCTCCATGACTATGGAGAGCGAAATTCTTTTTGTTGGGGAATGATGTAAACTTTACAACCCACTTGTAAATGCACTTGTTTTAAATGAAAATATGCTTCTTTCATTACTTGCTAGTGTTTATTTCTTTGCTTAAAGCTTGTTATGATTTGATCACCCATGGCATGATGTTAGGGTTTGCTTAATATTGAGAAATGTTTTGTGAACCTTGAAATGGACTAAACACCTAAAGGAAATAGTGTCTAGTGATAGAGCTAGGACTTTTGGTTGTCTTAAACTTCTTTTCTTAATGCGGGTGACCTTGTTAGGTTGCCAAGGGATTGGGATTTAACAAGTGAACCTAGGCTTTCTCACCAAGGGATTGGGTTTAAGTAACTTAGCTAGTTAACAAGAGCAAGTTAATAAAGAAGAGTGGTTTAGTGCATTTGGATAGGATTGTATTAGTTGAAATCATTCTCCAACATATTCATTCCATATCATCTTAAATCATTCCATTTTCTAGTGTTTTAACCACAAGAAGGTCATTTTACCATTTATGCATTATGTTTAATTCCATTGCACAAATACACATTAAAGGAAATCATTCTTTAGCTTAAATTAGTTAGTTAATTATACGATAGTAAAGTAGTAACCGAGTCTCTTGGGAAACGATATCCGGTCTTATCGGTTTTACTACTTGCACGATTTGGTACACTTGCCAAAGTCTCGCAACAAGTTTTTGGCGCCGTTGCCGGGGATTCGGTGTAATTACTTTACTTTTATGTGATTTCTAACCCATTTAGGCTTTATTCTTATATTCTTTTTATTGTGAATAATTTTTGTTTTCATTATTTGCGGGCTAACTTGGTGCTCTAGTACTATTGGCTCTAGTGTATGCAGGGCACAATTCGTACTAGGAGCACACCATCCTCTGAACCTCTCCTCTTAGATCCCGAAGTTGAGAAGACTGCCCGAAGAAACAACAATAGAAGAAGAGAGAGAGAATCGGGCATCAAGAGAAACTTCTCCCGCTCCTGTGATTTCTGAGCAACCCATCTTCCCTGCAGCTGAGCAGGAAGTGGAAGATATGGCTGACAATCAGAATGGTAATGGTGATGGGAAAGCTAGACGTACTCTGGAGGATTACTCTGCTTTTTCAGGGCCACTTCATTTAATAGTATTGCTCAGCCACGGATCAATGCCCCAAACATGGAGGTGAAACCTGCTCTCATTCATCTGGTGCAGAGCAAGCAATTTCATGGCCTGGCACATGAGAATCCATTCAATCATATCACCGGCTTCCTGGAGATATGTAACACGGTGAAGCGTCAGGATGTACCTGACGAATTCATAAGGCTCAGTCTATTTCCTTTCTCTCTTGGAGGCAATGCCAAAGCATGGCTAAATTCATTTCCCGAGAATAGCCTTACTTCATGGGACGATGTTGTCTCTAAATTTTGCAACAAATACTTCCCTCAATCCAAAGTTAACAAAGGGAAGCAAGAGATATCATCTTTCCAGCAGGATAGTAGTGAGACATTGAGTCAAGCTTGGGACATATTCAAGGGGCTACTAAGGAAGACACTCACTCATGGGTTTGATGAGCCTACAGTCCTGAACATGTTTTTGGGAGGATTGAGATCCCAAACGAAGTTGATGTTGGATGCCTCAGCTGGAGGAAACATCCGTTGGAAGGCCCCAGATGAAGCCCATGAACACATTGAAAACATGGTTGCAAATGATAGTGAATTACAGAATGAGAGGGGGCAACAAAAAGGTGTCTTGCAACTACAGTCTAAGGATGCCATCTTGGCTCAGAACAAAATAATGACTCAACAGCTGGAAATGCTCATGAACAAAGTCTCTCAGTTGCAAGGGCTCCAAAATGTCTCACACGCCCAACATCAAGGGTGTGAGTTGTGTGGTGAAGAACATCCAAATGGTCAGTGTGTTAAGCAGGCCATTACCCAAGAAGACGTGAACTACATGGGTAATCAAAACTGACAAAGTAACTACAATCAAGGTTGGAGACCACACCCAAGCATGGGTCAATAACAAGCTGGGTCATCAAATAGACCACCTCAACATCATTACCAACAACACCCTTTTCTATCAGACAGGACTTCTAAGTTGGAGGACACTCTTCAACAATTCATGCAAGTCTCCATATCCAATCACAAAAGCACTGAAGCTTCTATAAGGAATTTGGAGATTCAAATGGGCCAACTGGCCAAGAAGCTTGAAGAGAAGTCTGATAAGAGTTTTAGAGCTAACATTGAGGCCAATCTAAAGGAAGAATGCAAAGTCATCACTACTAAAAGTGGTAAGGTCTTAGTGGAGAGGGAGAGAGAGGAAAAAGACAAGAGAGCTAAAGAGATGGAAAAAGAAGAGAGTGGAGAGAAAAACAATGAGAAAGAGAAAGAGGAGAGAAAAGTAGAGGAAGAAAGTGAAAAAAATGAGAGTGTAAGAGAAGAGAAAAAGGAAGAGGGAGTTGAGAAAAAGAAAGAAATTAAGAAACCCCTTCCTTACCCTAAAGTCTTCTCAAGAAATGAGAAAGAGAAGCAATTCGGGCGCTTCATGGATATCTTCAAGAAATTGAAGATTATTATGTCCTTGACCGAAGCACTGCAACAAATTCCCTCTTATGCAAAACACATGAAACAGTTCCTCAGTAACAAGAAGAAGTATTTATAGGAAGGAACAATTGAAGTACAAGGGAATTGCATTGCTATTATGCAGAGGACTCTACCCCCAAAATTCAAGGATCCGGGGAGTTTCACCATCCCTTGCACCATTGGGAATTACGAGATATGGAAAGCACTTGTTGACTTAGGGGCTAGCATCAATCTGATGCCCCTATCTATGCTGTAGAAGATTGGTGGTCTGGAAGTCAAGTCTACAAGAATGATTTTGCAAATGGTAGATAGATCTATCAAGCATCCTATGGTGTGGTAGAAGACGTGGTGGTTGAAATTGATAAACTCCATTTCCCGGTGGACTTTGTAGTTATGGAAATGGGAGAGGATGCAGAAATACCTCTCATTCTTGGAAGACCTTTTATGAAGATGGCCAAGGTTGTCATTCATGTTGATAAGGGAACTGTACAATTGAGAAACCAAGATGATGAGGTCACTTTCAATGTCTTCGACGCTAGGCAGTAAAATCAAGAAGAAAAGACTAATCCTAAAGCTAAGAGTGAAGTTCTATCAGTGATTAGTCTAGTAGGGCAAGCTGCCAAAGTGGTCAACAAGAGGGTTAATTGTTTCTCTCCAAAGGTGAAGGAGGAAAAGGATGGAGATAAGAAAGAGAAACTTGTTGATCAACACTCCATTGTGGAAAGTCATGAACCCAAACCTGGCAAACCAGTGAAGCACAAGAACAGATTATGGGTTATCAAGGCGCTAAAGGCAAATGAGGTGCTTGAACTTGAGGCTCCCTATTCAAGGAGAGTCAAGTTGGTGACAAGAAAAGTTCTGAGACTATGTTGGTGTCATGAAAGGAAGAAGCACAGCAACATCAAAAATCAAATTTGAGTATATTGGTGTCAAGCTAATGACGTTAAACAAGTGCTTGCTGGGAGGCAACCCAGTTTTCTATCCATTCTCTTATGTGTTTTTGTTGTTTTAGACTGTTTTTGATAATTTCAATTTGATTTTATATGTTGTGTGTGCAAATTAGTTGTTTAGGAAATGTGATTTTGATGTGAAGTTGTTGTCACGTGATTAGTTACATTGGTGGACTGTTGAGTGTTGAAGCAATTTTTGATGTTGATATGTGCTGGTGTGTTAGTGCATGTTTTAACTTAGTTTGTTGAGTTAGGTATGCTTGTAGTGTTTTTTTTCGTGTGAAAAAGTCAAGTCTTGAGTTGGAGAGTTGGAAAGTTATGGAAGTAGACATTTGAATTACCATTCTTACACTGAATTTCACCTCCTATGGATTTGAACAAGTTTGTATAGTGGAAACACATTAATCTGGGTTGAATTGAGTGTTTAGAAGTGTCTAAAATCAAAAGTCAAAGTTGAGTTGAGCCAAATTCGAAGTCTACAGAAATTCTGCAGAATTGGCGCCCCAACACCCCAAGAGGGCGCCCAGCGCCAGTTTTCACTGGTTGCAGACTTGACTTGCTACAAAAGTCGCGCCCAGCGCCCCCTATAGGGCACCCAAGCGCCCTTTTCTGCTGCTACCCTGTTAAATTGTCACGCCCTTACGCCTCCAGAGGGCGCCCGGGCGTGAATTCTGTAGAAAAATGAATTTTGAATTGGGTTTCTGTGCACTGTTCTGGCCCATTTACATTTTCCTAACAGTAACCCTAGCGCCCCTACACCTATTTCCCACTTTCCACTCTCCCTTTCTCTCACACACTCATCCATTCTCCTCTTCACTTTCACTCTCCACCCACTCTCCTCCTCATCACTCACGGCCACCACTCCCTACTGCAACCCCACACCCCAACTTCACCATCCTCACTCTTTCAAAACCCTAACCAACATTCACTCTCGTCCCCTCTCGCGTTCCACCACTCTGCATACCCCGGCCACCACCAAGTGTCTACTTCCATTTTTTCCCCTCCAACTCAAGTAGGTATTCCTTGTCACTGTTCTAGTTTCATGTAATGTCGTTGTTGCTTTTGGGTGTACTATAACCGTGAATGAGTGTTGTTTTGTGTGTACTCCCAATTCCTGTTGTGATTGTCTCATATCAGGATTAATTTCGAGATTTTGCTGTTGTATGTTTGATGGGTGTGTAGGAAATCTCACAGCCACTGACCTGCAGAATTTTTCTGCATATCTCGCACCCAGGCGCCCCCTATAGGGCGCCCTAGCGCCACCTGCCACTGAACCTGCAACTTTTCTAAAATTCTCACGCCCAGGCGCCCCCTATAGGGCGCCCTAGCGCCACTGTGCTGCATCCATCTTGCACCAATTTTTGCGTTTTGATTTCACTTTCTTCTTAACTTGCTTGCCTTTGTTTACTTTCAATTGTGTTTCCACTATGTTGTATATCCTGTGAGCTCATGGTTGTACCTTTCTTGAATGTGTGAGTTCAATTGTTTTAGCCTCATCTTGACTAAATTCTTTTGCTGTAATTGTGTTCAACTCCTGCTATGCAGGTATGGCTTCATCCTCTAATCCAAAAAGAGTCAAGACTGTAGGTCATAAAAGTGACAAAGGCAAAAAGAAGAAGCACAACATCTATAGCCACAACTTCCTCTCCAAGAAGAATGAAGAGCATTTTCAGGTGGTTCAAAACCGCCGCCTGTTGATGGAGATGGAGGTTGAACGGTTGATTCTGGAGGCCTATGAGTTTGGGGCGGAGCTTGACAGGAGGAACTGGCTGAGTCTCCTCACTTATCCTACACGTGCATGCATTGCGGTAGTAAAGGAATTCTACGCGAATGCCTGCCACTTCTCGGATGGAGAGCAGCCCTTCTTCAGCTATGTTAGGGGCCGAAGGGTCCCATTTGATGCTGCTACCATCAACACCTTCTTCAACACTCGGTGGCATGAGGACATTGCCTCCTGTGAGTACACTGCGGCTCTTGCGGATGAATTTAAGAGCATTAACATTGAGGATGTGGAGCGCGTCCTGTGCGTTAAAGGGGGCCACTTCCAAAGAAACAGCCAAGGCAAGCCCCTCCATGTCAGACGCTCATTCCTCACTCCTGTGAACAAATATTGGGTGGCTCTCATGCACGCTAACATCACCCCTTGCTCTCATGTCTCGGATCTCATCACCAGCCGAGCTATTCTCCTTTATTTCATCTTGCAAGGCCGGCAGATCAGTTTGGGCCAAGTTATTGCCACGGAAATTCTGGATTGTGCCCATTCTGCTAACCCAAAGGCTCCTCTTGGGCATCCTTCTCTCATCACTCACTTGTGCGAGCTTGCTGGGGTTGACACCTCGGAAGAGCCGTTAGAGAGGCCGCGCAAGACGATTAACCGAGCCTACTACAGGTAGTACTGCTTACTTGATGAGGAGGGTCTACCCATTCCTGCCCCTCAACCTCCTCGCCTACATCGGCGCCGCGGGCAGGCCCACCAGGATCCCCCTCAGCAGCCCCAGGGGCCCGATCAGCCTGCTCAACCTGACCACCCTACCCCACAGGATTCCTTCTCGATGGTGGAGATGCGGCAGATGTTACAGCACCTAGATGCAAAGATGGACGCCGTCAATGCAAAGATGGAAGCCGTCAACAGGATTGGTTTTGCCCAAGCGGCGATGATGAGGCAGGCATTTGCGGCCACCCACCTCGATTTCATGACTTCAGCCGAGTATTCTGCGTTTGTAGCTTGGCTTGGGGACTAGACCCACTTCAATGGGGGAGGTGGTACTTCGTCTCGAGCAGAGGCGATGGAGGAGGATGACACTGAAGAGGAAGACTCTGATGCTGGGACTGAGATTGTTGAGGAGGACGAGGATTCTGATGAGGAGGAGAACATTATTGAGACTGAGGTGGAGGAGGATGATGATGATGAGGATGAGGATGATGATTGAGGCCTGGTGACCAGCACTGCACGACATATTGTGGAAACTTTTACATTTGGTCTTGTTTTTGAATTCAGTTTTTACATTTTAGTTTTAGTTATTATCTCTGACTTTGAACTGGGTTAGTTTGATGACTTGTGTGCAATGGTTTGGTTTTTAAGGAAGTACGCTTTTGTTTGGTTTGAATTGAAAATCTCATGTGTTTGCTCTGGTTTCACTTGATTGATTTTAGAGATCTGTTGAGATGATGTTGGTTGAGTTATCAAGTATAGATGGTGGTTCCTCATAACTGTTTTGGATAGATTATTGGTTTTGATTGTGGTCAATGTTCTTGGCAATTGTTTGATAGAATATGGAACCCTGAGTTAACCTGTGAGATGTTGCGCCTTGAATTGTTTGTTGAATGCTACCACTTTGGTATCACAGTTAACTTTGCCTGATTTTCTTCTTTTAAACTATTCATCTGCTTATTACAAATGATCAGGGCCATCTTCTCTTCTATTTCTTTTACATTTTGAACCAAATAAGCCAATGTCAATCCTTTGAACCCAAAAAGAAAAAGAATTTTCTCATTCCTTGAACCTTGAACTTCATGAGAAAACCCTTGACATCCTTACCTTGACTTGAGTAGAGTATTCATTTCTGGTATAGGAGAATGGTCTAAGTTTGGGGTAGTTGGGAAAATCACGTTACAAAGGAGCATGGAGAAAAACAAAGAAAAGAAAGGAAAAGAAAAGAAGAAAGAAGAATAAAATCAAGAAAAAGAATTCTATGAATGAAAGTCGGAAACTAAGTGGAAAAGCAAAGTTTGTTTGTCTAAACCAAGTTGTGATTAAGTTGTTTGTCTAAACCAAGTTCCCTTTTTGCTTGAGGACAAGCAAAGTTTCAAGTTTGGGGTTGTTGATAACGGTAATTCTTACCATTATCTATGGTGCAATTTTCTTACCAAATCAACTCTCCTGAAGCTTAAAACACGCTTAATCCTCTCTCTAATCTAACTTTGTTCATAAACTCAGCTTAGGTTACACACATTAGTTTTCATCACTAATTCCTCAAATTTTGTAGGAACTTTGTGTGCTTTGGAAGGACAGTCAAACTATCAAGAGTGGAGAATCAAGGAAGAGGTAAAAAAGGAAGTTTTGAAGAAGTTAATCTGCAAAAGTGGCGCCAGGGCGCCCCTAGAGGGCGCTCGGCGCCCTTCAACTCGCAGTTTCTGCCAAAACTCCACGCCTGGGCGCCCTTCAATTCGCAGTTTCTCCCAGTTTCTTGCGCCTGGGCGCCCCTGGGGGGTGCTGGGTGCCCTTTGATTCGCTATTGGAGCTTAAATGATTGCGCTTGGGCACCCCAAAAAAGGGCGTTGGGCGCGACTTTTTGTTGACTTGGCACCCTAGCCCTATAAAAGGCACACAGTTTACGAGGGTGGTATATTCTTGGCGACTGAAGCTTAGAAACGCGATTTTGGACCTCTTGGAGCTGGTTTTGGACTGTGGGAGCTCTCCTTGCTTCCTCCTTGGGTCTCCATCTACCCCATTTTCTTCCATTGTAAGCTCAAGCTCTCCATTATGGAGAGCTAAGTTCTTTTTGTTGGGGAATGATGTAAACTTTACAACCCACTTGTAAATGCACTTGTTTTAAATGAAAATATGTTTCTTTCATTACTTGCTAGTGTTTATTTCTTTGCTTAAAGCTTGTTATGATTTGATCACCCATGGCATGATGTTAGGGTTTGCTTAATATTGAGAAATGTTTTGTGAACCTTGAAATGGACTAAACACCTAAAGGAAATAGTGTCTAGTGATAGAGCTAGGACTTTTGGTTGTCTTAAACTTCTTTTCTTAATGCGGGTGACCTTGTTAGGTTGCCAAGGGATTGGGATTTAACAAGTGAACCTAGGCTTTCTCACCAAGGGATTGGGTTTAAGTAACTTAGCTAGTTAACAAGAGCAAGTTAATAAAGAAGAGTGGTTTAGTGCATTTGGATAGGATTGTATTAGTTGAAATCATTCTCCAACATATTCATTCCATATCATCTTAAATCATTCCATTTTCTAGTGTTTTAACCACAAGAAGGTCATTTTACCATTTATGCATTATGTTTAATTCCATTGCACAAATACACATTAAAGGAAATCATTCTTTAGCTTAAATTAGTTAGTTAATTATACGATAGTAAAGTAGTAACCGAGTCTCTTGGGAAACGATATCTGGTGTTACCGGTTTTACTACTTGCACGATTTGGTACACTTGTCAAAGTCTCGCAATTTCTCCACCATGGAGGGATTTTCCTATTTGTTGAGATTAGTTGTAAAACATGAAATTCTTATGTATTTTGTGATGTTAATGATATATGATTTTCAATTCATGTTAGTATTCAATTTCTATGCTTAATGCTTGCTTTGGATTGCCCACCCATGCATGAATTGTGGTTCTTGATGTATTGCGAAATATGATTTAAACCTAGAACTCAAATTGGACACCTAAGGATGGAAGTGAGATGTTTGTGAATGCATGAGAATGAAGTGGATAAATTCTAGTCTTGACAATTGTAGATACTCTATGTTGAATTTCCTTGTTCACCAACTATTTGATAAATATACCAAAAAATAGTTTATTGTGATTTTTGTGCACTTTGATGTCTAATTGATTTATGAAAGAAAGATTTATTTGGGAAACAAGTAGGCTTCGTTTTTACACTAAGAGGGGGGGTGAATTGGTGTTTTTACAAATATAAAATCTTTTCGCAGTCTTCCAATCAAAGTATTAAACTTTTTACACTTTCTTGAAATGCAAATAATGAAAAATCATATGCAGCAGAAAAACGTAGTTGACTGCGTGAAAATTAAAGTCAACTGCAAATTAAAAGTATGTGGATAGAGAAAATCAAACACTAGTTTTTATATTGGTTCGGCCAACAATGCCTACATCCAGTGTCCTTCCAACCTAGAAAGCAAATGCACTATAATGGTACGTTCCACATATATATCAATCAATCAACATAGGAACATGTAACACAGTACATAAGCATGTTCACAGATATAACAATCAATTTGCATAAGAACATGTAAAAACAGCAAACAACATATGCATGTTACTAAGCAATGTGTTGTCATCATAAAAAACTAGATTGATATAGAAATTGTGTTGTCAACAATCTCAACAGATTTGTCATGTGTTGTACAAGTCTCCTGGGAGAGAACGATATTTATCACTTACTATGCTGCGACTGGTGCACTTGCCATTGGTTTTGCAACCAATAGGTAGTCAATAGAATCTTCACCAAAGAAGGAAATAGAGCTTCTCCACTTTCACTTCTTGTGAGATATTATTCCACTTAGACCTTGCATAACAATATATTCTCAAAGGCAGTCTCCTATTTTCACTGCATTGTAAAGCTTCTTCTTCTTCTAAAGTTCTTGAACTCAACATTTTCAAATGGGTAGAACTTAGATATTGGTTTCTTACAAAGGTTTTCATTAACCAAGATTAGTAAAAAGAAACTTTACCTAAGTTTTGTCGTATCAAATCTTTTAAGATGCATCAATTAGACAAATGAAAAAGGTCCATCATAAACAACTTAAACAACACTCACTAAATAAAGTCTTATTCTTTTATGAAAATAACTAAATGATTTTGTTCATGCGAAGAGAAAGACATGACAACATTATATCCCTTGAGTTTTGAAAAGTATCTTAGGACTTCTGCAGATAGTAAGCATTTATATATATTGTGTTATTTGCAAGTGATAAAGGGCCATCACATACTGAGCTGGATTGACCTGCTTGTATGAAGCTTGTACATGGAGTTATCTGCACCTTAAACCCCATAAAACTCAATAATCTAAAAAAGCTAATAAAGGCATATGACAAGTTCAAACAAGCCTCCCCTTGGAATCTTGTACTTCTTTCTCCTTAATTTAGAAAGAAGGTAATGTAATGCATATACAGTGAAATTTCACCGTTACAGGAGAACCTAATTGAATAGTCAAAAATCATATGTGCAGTAATCAATAAGAAATCACTCAATAAAAAATCTCTCAACATAAAAAGTCATAATTGTGTGCACTCATTTTCACCCTTTCCCCTTGCAAAAACCCACTCAATAAAAAATCTCTCAATATAAGAAATCACAGTACAGGACAACATACCTTAACTCAATTGTGTTGCAGCTTTCAATGATACTTGTAGATGAAGAAAAACAGAAATGCACTACATTTGCATAGTATTGAGGAAGATGAGCTTGTGTGGACAATTGTGGAAGAAACACACTATGTTTGAGGATGAAAAAAAAAGATAATGTGATGGATGTGAATGAAGAGAAGACGAACAAGTATAGAATGGGCAAGAGGAGGAGGGAACATGACATGTATAGAATGGGCATGATTTTTTTTTATAATAGATGACACTTGTTTACTTACACGCTCTCTATTGATATCACAATACATGACACTTAAATCTACAAACACTCTATTGGTTTACCCAAAATTATTATTTTAAAAAAAATCAAATATAGATAGCGCATTTCTAATAAAGCGATATCTATGTGTAATCATTTTTATAGCATTTATTTTATAAGGCGTTGTCTTTTTGTTTTGTGTTTTGATTTATAGCACTTATTTCATTAAGGGTTCTCTAAAGGATGTTGTCTATTGATAATTTTGGCGTAGTGAAAGATAATGATATCCTAAACTTAAGTCTTGACATAAAATATTGATAATGATAAGATATCCTGTTTGTGTTAATTAATCAAGTTACTAGTACGAATAAGAAAATACAAGTCTATATGAGAAAAAATAATACAAACTGTAAAGAAAAATTATAAAGCTATTTAAAAGTGAACAACAAGGAGATTATATGACAAGAACAAATGAAGTATATGTCATCTAACATGATTATCACATTAAACATTTCAAATTGCAAAATCATTCACTTATCATGAATGTTGACTTATTCATCCTAAGTGGGTTATGATACAACAAACTAACTCTCTAAATATAAATGCTCAATTTGGCACTCTTAGTATTAGAAAAGGATTTGCAAAGTTAAAGTTCTTGAACTCCTAAATGTTGAGTGCTACATAAAATGACAACCACGCTTTATAACTCTTATCTAAAACAAATAACAAGCACACAATCTCCAATGTTCATTTGCTGAAAATCTATAAATAGAATTCATTCCAAGTAGAAAAGATAAATGTCACACATAATTCTTAGAAAATTGAATATGTTGCATGTAAAAAATTGAAAAACCTTTTAAGTGTTGAAATGGATAATTGTCTACTAGACAACTTTTAGAAAGTAAACCTTTTTTTGTAAATTCTCATTTTGTGAAATTATTCTCTTATACAAAGGAGTTAAAATATTTTATATCCCTTATGTGATAGTGTCCTTGTAACCTTCTTAAACAACTTATTTTGTATTGTTAGACAGGACATTGTGTATCTTTAAAGCTCAAAGTAACTTAGTGTACATGAGTTTTATCTTAGGAGGAATAAAGAATTAGCCATGAGTGGCTTTGTATATTGAGGTGAGATAGAAATGGTAGTATAAGAATATTTGTAGTTAATTTGATTGGTGAATAATTGGAGAACTTAGATATAAATCCAAATAGGGTTAATAAGAAAGTGTTCACTACTAAGGCTACCTATCGTGTACTATCTCTTTGTTCTTGTATATGTGTTAAAAAAATGTTGTTAACTATTTTCTAACCTTTAAACAAACTCTTAAAACATCCAAGGTCAAATATAATTTGGTGCTTAAACCCACTACCATCACTCATGGTAAGGTCTGTTGAGTTTTAAATCTTGCATTCTAATCCATGTTAGGATCAATAAAGGGGAGATTTTGCTTTTGGAGGCTTTTGATTCTTCCTTTTTGTTCGATTATAAGCTTTTGAGCTTTCTTAATGAGTCTAGCAATATTGAATGAGTTGTAAATGAGAATTTGTGTGGAAGTGGATGAAATGTGTTTAAACCATGTGTCCCTAGGTTTTTGACATTGACTGCTAGAGCTTGCTACAATCTACTTAGGTTTATGGTCCATTTGGCATATGTTGACTTAGTTGAAGAACGGCTTCTTCATAATGATCTCCTCTTTCAACTATGATTTGTTTCATTATGAGGCTAGGACAAGGACTCATGGAAGACCTTCTGTCTCCACTGAATCCATGCAAGATGGAGTAGTAAACATCATCGATGTCTTCTTTCATTCCATTTGTTGAGAAAGTGAGACAAGTTAAAATAAATACATGCCATAATATGATAAATGGTATACCTATCAGATTTAGTGAGATGACCCTTGGACATCTCTTATGTAATATGAACCTAGTGCAAATATGTTGTCTTATCTTCATGTATATACATGTTGTCTAGCCTTTCAAGTAACAATTCTTAAACTAGTCACACTCAAGACCTATAGACTATGGTTCCAAGAAACACCATAGCCTATAAGCTTAAAACATATATTTACTTTCAAAAATAATTTCATAATAAAGTATGATTTTTTTTCATCCAACCGTAGTTTATTATGACTTTTTTAAAAAAAATATTTTCATTTTAGTGACTCCTACATTATATTAAACAACCTGTAACAACCACAAGATAATATCACTAAAAAACTTTGTTGAACAAAAGCAAACAACATTTGGTTAGAAAAAGCTTAAAATGATCATAACTTTTGGTACAGATCCTCTAAAATTTTCAAAACTCCACCATTTACTATACTGTTTTTTTAAAGTATTTTCTCCCATTTTTCTTCATTTCAGAGATTTATTTCACTTAACTATATTATTAAAAAAATATTTTTTTATGTGTTCTCTAACATTAAATAGAGGTTTTTCATGCTTTTACAATTTACATACAAGGTTTAAAGTTATAGGAGGAGCAAGGTGCGAGACAGATACGAAAGAAAACGAGAAAGAAGTCGTATATGTGAGTGTGCTTTGAAACCGAGAGCAAGGCACAATGTTAGGTGAGCAAGAGACAAAAGATAACATGAGAGAAGACCTCTAATGGTAAGTGGATAACCTGTGAAAATGAGAAAAAAAATGAGAGAGACAAACTTGAACCCAAGAGAGGAGGAAGAAAATGAATAAGCAAAACAAGATAGAAAACCCTATTTAGGGATTCACAATGAGGAGAAACAAAAGTGATATGCGTGGACCAAGTAAAAATGTTGAAATTATAACCCTAGGAATAGTAGCCTATACTTTGAATACCAGAAGCTATGGTTCTATCAAAGAAACTATATCTTATATCCTTTCAAAAAATGCAAAAATATCATACCGTTTTTATAGGCTATATATTTTTTCTCAAAATCTTAGCATTATACGTAATTAAATGCCATTTTTGCCTTAGGACATGTAAGTGAAATATCTCTTAGTGATAAATTTCCTAGACTATATGCTATATAGGAAAAAACTATGTGGAACCTTGGTTTGGAAGTTGACTTGGAGAAAAACTAGACTGTTTTGGGAAACAGATCTAAGAGGTGTAACGAACCAACAATTTGAAAGAGATAGTGAGGACACTTGGGTTTGTAAAGAAGAAGTAGAAGGTGAATTTATATTAAGTTCTACATATAATATATTGCAAAATAATCTCACAAGAGAAAATACTTGTCTATTTCACACTTAAAGTGTGTAAGCTTTACCAACAACACAATATTTGACGTTATGAGTATTGATGAATAAAATACAAACAAAAAACATTTTAGCTTATAGAGATGTTGAGGTGGGTAACAATTCTTGTGATTTATATAAGGAATTGAAAAGGAGAATGTAAAGCATTTGTTTTTATATACCTTAATTTGTCTGGATTGTTGTGATAAGTGGGTAGGCGCTAATTCAGTGTATCATAGCCTACCTACGGGGCAGTTTCAATATTTATTGAAATTAAGTGAAAAACAAAATAAAATTGGAATGATATTATGGATAACAATAAAAACAATATAATATCTAGACAAGGTAAGATGGATTTTTAGAAAAAAAAAAATTAGGAACATACTGAAAAAAAAAATGTTTTTCCCTATTTTTTTAATGCAATAATTTACGCATTTTCAATTTGAATTTTTCTTGACCTTTTATCTTTTGAATTATGTCTTTAGGAACATATTTATCTCTCATTTATTATCTAGCTTTCTTGTTTACTATATTCAAACTTTACTTCAATCATTGAAACTTTTTATGAATCTTAAAAAATATGATAGAATTGCTTTGCTGCTTTTTTGACATTTAAACATATATAAAAATAACTTAACAAATATATTTTAAAAGCTTGTTGATAATAATATACTGCCATGGATAATTTATTGAATTATTAATTATTAATTTATAGAGTTGATTTAGGATACGCAATCGAAAGTCATTCCAAATCTTTCATTTTCAATTATTGATGAATTTTGTTCTATATCTCTGAAATTAATAAACCTCAACGTTGATCAAGAGAATGTTGTACATATGTATGTCAATGATTGAGTTTTTGTCAACGTTTCACCTAATTTTAACATGTTATTAAGGTTACCATTTTAATATATATATATATATATATATATATATATATATATGTATATATATAATACGCATTTATGCATAAAAAAAGAAAGGTCAAATTGTTTAATGAAATACCTATTGATGAGTGAATTATTAGTTGCGTTGTGGATGACATGATAGTATTATCTATTGTATAAGAAACAAGAACTATGATAGTATTATCTATTGTATAAGAAACAAGAACAATTTGATATTGTTAATAGCGTTTTAAATAACTAGATAATTAATATTCTTCGGGTTTTTTATAGTCTTCAAAAACTTTCTTATGTGGTGAAGCAACGCCAACTTCGTGTTCCTCTGATTACAATGTAAAATCTAGATCAATCCACTTTCTTTTAATAAAATAAAACTTTATATTATTGAAAATTAAAATTAATACATGTTAACAATATTATAACATAATATACGTGTTATTATTTATTTATTTATTAATATATTGTATTCTAAATTTAACCAAAAAAAAATATGTGTGTTATGTTAAAATATATTATTATATTTATCTTTGTTGGTATTTTACATTTTGGTGCTATTTCCACTCCTCTGGTGAGGAGTTATTTTCCTCGTCCATGAAGGTAGTGCTTTATTATTAGAAATGTATTGCAATTACGACATTGGAGCTAATAATGTTATAATGTAATTTCATTTTTTTGCATATAAACAACATATGACGCGAATTTTCAGTACTAAAATTTGTCTGGTTCACTTAGTTTTTTTCCAGCTTAGATAATCATTCATAAACTTTTGTCCATTATTAATTTTAGGGTTAAATAAAATAATGTGTTTAGTCTCTCAACTATTAAGTGTTTTTATTTTTAGATTTTATCTCAAACTTTGATATACTTTGATTTTTTTTTAAGAAAATTATAAATTTCTATCATTTATGATTAACTGCGTTAATTTTTTTTTCTATGTGACTAACGGTGTGTCATGTGAAAGACTAATTCAAATTTTGTTTCTGACTCTAATTAAAATTAAAAGAAAAAACATTAAATTGTAAGATCAAAATTTACAATTTCCTTAATAATAATAATAAAAAATGTACTAAATTTTGAAAAAAAGACTAAAATAAAAATATTTAATACTTGAAGAATTAAAAACATATTTAACTTTATAACTACGTTCTTACTTATGGGACTCTCATCAAAGTCAACTTTCTCAATTTAGATTCTCTCTGCATTTCTTATCTTATTCGTTTTTCCTTCCCCAAAAAAAGGCACAATATAGTTATGTTATTTTAGAATACAACTAATGTACCAACTTTAATTATATTTGTATAAGTAGTAAAATGACACGTAAATTTTATTATAAATTAATAGATTTGTTTATAACCTAAGTACGAATCAATTTCATACCTACATGATTTAAATATATTTTAAATATTTGCAAATATGATTTAGTTTGATATTAACTTATATTTTTAAATCTATTAGTTGTTTAAATTTTAAAAAAATTTTAATTAAATTTGTAACTTATATTGTCGTGGGATATTATTTTACTTGTCTTTATACATTAAAAAACATGATATTTTATGGTTTTATAATATAAAACTGAACAATAAAAAGATAATTATCGTTTTATATTAATCTCATTATTTTTATATTAATTACATAACATCATAAAAGAAATAATAAAAGAAATATTTGGTTGAATTTAAATTCTTTATTGAGTGTTTTGAGTTGTCACTCTTGATCTTTTATAAAGTATAATAGAAATATAGTACCAAAAAAATTAATAGAAAATTTTGTATATAATTTTTTTATGTAAATTAGGTTGACCAACCTGAGAATTTACCTAATTATATATATCAACATAAAATAGTAAAAGTTGGGTTTATAAATTTACTAGAGAAAACAGAGAAAGGAAAAGTCTATGGATAATGGTATATTTTTACTTAATTAAAAAGTTAAAGAAAAAGTTGACCTTCGTTAAATTATTCAATTCATTTTTTTTTTAATTCTCTTTGCTTTCTTGAATCGGCATTAGAATTTTTCATATTTGTGTCGATGTTTGGTTTTCAATATTTATATATATTTTTTAGATGAATAAGAATTTTTCTTCCTTTTTTTATTCACTTCTTGTGTACTAGGGAGCTTCATTAGCTCTGTTACAAGATTTGGAGATTCTTCTGCTAAACAAATATCAAGTGGTAAAACAAACACATCAACTTCGTCTTCATTTTTGAAAAAAAGTTTTTGTAAATTGCTTATATCTCTTTATATTGTGTATTATTATGCTCATATGTCCTTGAGTGCGTTGCAACTTCCAATCATACAATTTCACTCAAATATTCTCCTAAAATATTCTATCTTTAAAATCCGAAGTTTCTTCTTAAAATGTATTTAAGAAATTGGAATGATAAGCTGGTAGTTTGTCAAGAATTTATAATATAATTTATGTAGATAAAAAGTAAAACAAAATCAATCCTAATAAAGTAGTTAATTGGGAAATTAGCTCCTGAAATAAATCCCTTTATCTAAGGGATTGTGAGTTGACTTTCTTAATAATAATATTTACAACTCAAAACAGACACTAACACTTAACTTTGTAAGAGAGATCATATAATTATACATGGATAGTTTAGACTGAATTTAATAAAACAAATCCTTCCATCCATATAAAGTTGAGATAGTCGATATGCTCCCCATAAAAGAAAAGTCGATTATAAATGATTTTTCTTGGATTAGTTCTCAAAGTTTAGTAAATTCATCTTATGTAGTGTATTTCATTGAATATGGTTATTTATTCAAAAATTATAATCCTCTTGGCATGAACAAAGGTCGTTTTAATGCACAAATCATAGATAGATATGTCTCGAAATACTTTTTAAATATTTTTGTCTACTATAGGTATTTTCATTGACATCATAAGTTAATGAAATGAAGGCAATGATGACACTTTTGTTGCAAAATTATTAGGGTCCATTGCCTTCACAGTTTGCCATGTTTAAACCATCACCTGTAATAATTGTTAAATTCATTTATATGATTCTTTTTATTAAATATATTATCGACTAACTATTATATTATATTGTATATCTGATCAAGGGAGCGTGCTAAACAATGAATGTAACGAAGAAGAATAAAATTAGACATTGTTAATGAACATCTCTTAGTCATATTTTTAGTATTTTTAATTTAGTATTGAACATCTTTCTTTTTAATTTTTATATATGAACAATTAGTTGTATGAACATACTAATATGTTGAACAATGTAGTTTATTTTATATATAATATTCAGTTTTAGTTCATATTATTTCATTTTCTGTTTGGTTAATAAAATTAATTTTATCATAATCCTATTTTATCACAATCAATAACTACAAAAAAAATTAATTTGTACACATTTCCGACGGTTTTAGAAACCTGGTTAGGTAAACTCCTACAAATAGGGACGGTTTTAGAAACCTCCGTTAGTATCGACGATTTTAACAAACCCCAGTTAGTTTCTGCGATTTCTACAAACCTCAGTTAGTTCCGGTAGTTTCAATACAACCCCTACAAATATCTGCGGTTTCTGAGAAACCCCGCTAATACCGGCGATTTTCTCAAAATCCCTGGAAACTGTGGTGGTTTATAAAAAAACCGCTGATAATTACTTAGTGATGTAATTTTTCCAATGATTTTTCTAACCGCGGGTAATGTATTCCTGAGAGTTAAAACTGCCAAAAACGAAAAGAATAACCCTTGAAAAAATTATAGATTTTTGTAGTGGAAGAAATAACTGGATAAAATGACTTAGACAAAATAAAAACTAATAAAATCAAATGAAAAAAGAAACTTAAAAAATTCAATAAAGAAAATATAGAAACTTTAAATACTCAACAAATAACAACAATTTAATAACACTCCTAGATCTAAGTATCTTAAAACGTCTAACTCATGTATTTGAAAGTTAGCTATTTATAATTGTATTTATTTAGACATTTTTAAAACCTTGTATAGTTTTCAATTATTTCAACTTTTAACTTATTTCATATTTTACTTAAAAGTAAGTAGTAAGGCTACTCATGGAAGGATATTTGTTCAAACTGGACGGTGCATACATAATCACATTGAAGGGACAGAATTTGCCAAATATTTTTATGATGATTCATTGACGAAAAGCTGGCCTTCAAATGCTTTTTCAAATCAAACAAGTCATTTTCCTTGTTCTTGATTCCCAAAAGAACAATCAATTTTATGTAGAAAATAAGTAATAGAATGACTAGATATAATTGTTTTTAGAAAAAAAGTGTTTTTTACAACTTTTATCTTTTCCTGGTAGTACTCATTACTCATATCTGTTTTCATCCATTTTAAATATTCCAGTTCTTTTTATGTTACACCAAACTATCATTTTACTTTACTCATTTTAATAAAAATACATTTATTTTTAACTATATTATAAAGTATATGAAAGAACCTTTTTAAGAAAAATATTTTTAAATGGGTAATTATTTTCTTAGTTTCGAATTTGAAATTTTGCTATTGATTTTGGTAAAATGCTTCTACTATATTTATAAATATTTTAAAGTTTCCGAACTTCATTTCTTTGGAATTGATTAACTGATCATGTGGAGTAAATATCATAACCCCTCCTTCTTTCTAGCAACTATCCTTTGGAGATTGAAAATGAACTTACACTATTTAAAAAATCAGTCAAATAGATGTGTTTCTTAGCTGCGTAGGTTCTTATTGTAAAACAGATGAGAATTCGAGTTAAAATGGAAGTGAGAAAAGAGAGATAAAAAGAACAGAAAGAAAAATGCAATTTAATTTTGTTTGTAGAACAAGCGAAAAAAGAAAAATAGAAAATGTTTGGGCTTGGCCCAAACTGTCACAATCACAAACACATCCTTTCCTTTATATACTAATAGCTTAATACTCATGCACTAAGCTAATTTAAATAATTAACTTTAATCAAAATTTTAAGTGTATTTATTTAAATTAACACATACCCATGTGTACGAATAACTAATAACTCAACTCCAAATAATTAATGAATCATCTCACTCATTTAAATCTCTATTTTCATAAACTTAAAAAATATTACGTAAATTATTTTACATTAGTATTACATTGTATAAGGTTGAAAAAGAAAAATGATAATTACTTTTATATCACACACAATTTTAATTTATTTTAATAATTAATTCAAAAAATTAAAATATATTTGAACATTTCTATATTTATAGATCAAATTCTTGTTTATTACATATTGAAAATGTTATTTTATAATGATTCAATATTATATATTGAAAATAAGTTATAAGCTCTGATTACAATATAATTATTTTTTTATAAAAATAAATTATTAAATGAAAAATTAAAAAGAATATGTAAAATGACCTTATTTTTTTATTAAAATAAATATATTACTTAATTAAATTATGAGCTTAACATGTTTAACACTTTCACATTTAAAATGTTTTTTATTACCTTAATTATATTAATGGCCATTTTCATTTTTAGCTTAAAAATAACTATATATCTATACTTTTATACTATAATATAAAGAGATTCTTTTGATATATACATTTGGTTTTCAATTTTAACCTTTAAATGTTTTTTAAATTAAAATAATTATTTTACTAACTTTACTTTTTAAGTGATTTTTTTAATTTAATAATTTTTTCGAGTTAACTTTTTTTTTTCCTCATAAAATTTAACTATTGTTTTAAATTAAAATAACTATTTATAATAAAAAAAGTTGTCTAAAAAACCTAAAAATTAACTACAATAAAATCACAAAAATTATTTAAATTTAATTTATAATTATAATAATTTTTTTTTATTTTTTTATCATAATAGAAAAATAAGCACCGCGTATGTATGTATTTTCACTAATAGTTAATAATAAACTTAAAAAACAGGTAAAAAATATCAAAAATTAAAAATACTAATAAATATTCCATTATGTTGGTCTCATTATAACTGTGCTTCGGCTTAGTTGCATTAAGTTATTAATTAGCCATGAAATGTTTTTTTTAATAGATAGAGATAGTGCTTCAAAAATTTTAAAGATTAAATTATACAATATATTATACAGGTATACAAAATTAAAATTTATTCATTTTACAAAGTTAAAATTTATTCGTTTTACAAAAAATTAAAATTAAAATTAAAATTTTATAAGGTTTGGAATACTGTTCTTCAATAAATAAAATAAAATCAAGACATATCTTATTTTATAAAGACTAAATTCTTTCAGTTTAAAAAATTATTTGAAATTTTGTATAACTATGAACTCAAATTTTAAAATATAATGAACTATTGTCATTATGTATTCAATGAATAGTATTACTTTTGATAAAAAATATTTATTTATTTATTTATTTTTCACAGTATACGTAATATCATCACAAAACTAAAAGTCTTTAAAAGTACAAATTAAACATATACAAAACACAAAACATAACATATGTATATAAATACAAATTATCATAAGAAAAGAGTCACAAATAAAATTTTAATCTCTTCCAAATAATACTTGCACGTATATTAGTTGTTATACATAATACAATCATCACCTGTTAATCAACTGTTTATTATTATATTCAATGGATCACTTTTTTCCATAAATGCCACCGAGATTGTCGACAAAATAAATAAAGAAAAAAGACAAATGTTTTAAAATAAATAAGAATTTATTCTATTTAAAAATATGATGAATTAAAAATAAAACTTAATTATGATATGAAGAAACAAAGAAAAACAATAAGAGAAAATATTTAAGAGATATAGAGGAAATAAAAGAAAAATGTTTTTAGTGGAAGGAATCTAGGTGAGATATTTAGATAAGTGACAAAATGTGATTGATTGGAATATGGGGAAAAGATCTATTTTAATATTTTATGTATAGAATATCAAGTAAAAGTTTTAAAGTATTTTTTTATAAAATAACATGTGTATTTATGGTCTGAAGGTATATATCATTTATGATTTAAACAAGGAATATATATGCTAGAGACATGCTATTAAAAGACATTTATTGGCTATTAAAAGATATAATAAAACTGCTAAGATTTAGTAATGGATTCTTGTTGGGTCGTGTCACTTAGTACATTTGGGTCGAGTATGTACATAAGCTCTTCCAATCTCGAAAGTTTGATCTAGTCCGAAGAAGTCTCGTGATCGTTCTTGTGGTTGGGTTCTATCGACTTGTAGATTTTGTAGGTGAATTGGCTATTCAGCTAAGCTCATATATCATTTGGCGATTCGACCGAGCTTATAGGTGGATTAGCCATTCGACCGTGCTCATGTGTCGTTTGGTCATTCAATAAAGCTTGTAGGTGGATTGCCCATTTGGCTAGGCTTGTATGTCATTTGGCCATTTGACTGAGCTTGTTTATAAATTGGCCATTCGACAAAGCTCGTATGTCGTTTGGTCATTCGGTCGAGCTTGCTTGTAAATGGTCATTCGACCGAGTTTGTTCGAAAGCCATTGTGTAAGAATAATTATTTTGTCTTGTTTTGTACGCTTTAAGCAAGCTTTATACTAGGCTATTGGCTTGGGTAAGCTCAATTAGGTGTTGTCGAATTTAGGTGAATTTTGTTGGGTGTTGCCAGTTTAGATAAATCCTGCTGCTTATTTTTGGCCTTGCTTCTATACTAGATTTCTTTATCCTTACTTCACTTTGAGCAACCTCTTCAAGTATTTCTTATGTCATTCTTAGTCTTTTTTGCATTTGTCCTCATGTTTCTTGTCCTTTCTTGAAATTGCCTATAGTAAAAGGAAGTAAAAGTGGTCGAGGTAAAGATTGAGGTGGCCGGTCAAGCCAATTTATGTTCAGAGGTTGGCCAAAAGATGACGAGCACAAACTTGAAGGTGTCCTAGCTGAAAGGGATTGAGGAAAAATTCAAGAATCTTCAAGTGAAGAAGGCCGAGGTGAAGATCGAGATGGATGGCCTGGTCGGCTTGTGTATAGAGGTCAACCAAAAATCTGACAATTAACAATTGGGATTGGCACAAATCTATATCCATTTTGGTCAACTGACTTTTGAGTTCCAGCAAGCAAAGGATGAATGTCGCTTTGACGTCCAAAAGACCGATAAATGTTGGGCTCTTTAGGAGGAGGTGATATGTCTGAATGAAAAGGTTACTAGCTTTGAGGCCAATGTTGTTATGGATGAGGAGAATACCAATTTTATGACTCTCTTACTCGGATATTATAATGCAGATTTGCTAATGTCGACTTGCTCTTGTTTCTGTAGTCGGATATTGGAATGTTGAGTTCCTCTTATAATCGTTTCGTGTTTTGTTTAAGCTCGAATAACTCAGTGTTTCCTTTCCTATTTTATTTGATTAACCTTGTGACTAGTTTCACTTGGAGGGCCTTTTGTACCTTGCTTGGAGGTCTTTTCTCACGTTACAATCTAGTAACTCGAGTGTCAACTTTGTGGTCTTCAACTATAATATGTCTTTAGGTGTGTGGCACTCCACATCCTTGGGATGAGCTTTCCTCCGAGCTCCTTTAGCTTGTATGCATCGTTCTAGAAGGCATCCACTGTACGGTATATCCCGTCTGAGTTATTGACGAGTTTGTCTTTTGCTTTATGTTTACGAGTTTCAACTTTCTTTGCTTCAGTTTTCCTTTCTTTATAATTATATTTTGCAAAGTTATACGGTGTGTGATCGCAGTTTGTGATAGTGCTAGTAAATAGTCATTGTTAGCATAAAGAAGCAGAAGTGAATAACTAAACAAATAAAAGATCCCAAGTAAACAAATGTTTTGGGAGTAAAATGTTTGCTTATCTCTTAGATGTTTTGTCTTTGTTCCTTCTTAGGCGTTCTATCAATGGACATTTGTCTCTGTTATATACTTTTGAGGTTTGTCTTGAGGTGACCTCGATGATTACCTTTCCATTAAGTTCTTTTACCTTGTAGGCTCTGTTATAGAGAGGTCTGTAATGAAATACGGTTCATCCCAATTAGGTACCAACTTTCTTTCTACTTGAAGTCTTTGAGTATCTCTAGACTTTCTCTAGACTAGGTATTATAACACTTGGTTTTTCATCTTCTTAGCCACTATACTTCTTACCTTACTATCTCACAAAGTTTGATATCTCGACCATATCTTTGAGCTCATTGGATTGTCCTTTCTTTTACTATTTTTTTTTCTTTTCATTAACTAGAGGGATAGGGATTCTCATTCGAGCTCTTCTATTAACAAGGCGTCATTATTGAACTTTTCATATACTCATATTTTAAAACACTGAGTTATTCCTACACTCAGTCATTGAAACACTAAATTTCTCTAGTACTCAGGTACCAGGACATTGAGTTTCTATTGTACTCGACATCACACCAAGTTGTTCTTGTACTCAACATTAGTATTTTGAGCTACTACAATTGTCGAACTGTTATTGTACTCGACATTGGAACGTTGAGCCTCTCTTATATGGTCATGGGAACCAGCCGACCTTTCACATCGGTGACGTGAGGAATGATCTTTCTTTGACTTTCAAGATTCTTCATGTGGTCTACTCTACTGATCCCGACGTGTTGGAGATTAAGATTTTTCTTGGTCTTTGTGGTTGTTAGCAATTTTTCGGTTTTTGGATCCTTCCAGGTTTATGTGAGTTTCTGCTACCTTGTGGCGTTCAGAGATTTCTTCTTAGGTTGTTCCTGTTTTAAAGGGATTTTTCTTTCTTCATTTTGTCAAGTTTTTGACTCTTTTACTCAAGCATTGCATTGTGGCATAACTTTCTATTCTATCATTGCTTCTCTTACGCGGGCTTCTTCCTAAATTTTGTGAATAAGATCCAAATCAGCTTAGAGGTTTTGTGATTAACGTCATCGAGACCAATTTTGTAAGTTACCATTATTGTGATCTTCATCAAGGCTTCATCTCCAAGTTGAAGTATTAGGCTCTCAAGAGTCGAGGCTTCATCTGAGCTTATGCCTTTGAGATAGTCTTCATATGAATTTTCGTCTAAGCTTATGCACTATTGGTTGTTGCTGAAATATGGGTTGTTTTAAATTTCTTATCTTTTGTTGTCGAAGCATATCTTTTTTGGTACTACGTTTCTTAGCTTAGTTGCGCTAATTTTATTCTTTAAAATTTGAGCTTTGCTAGGTTTGGACTTGGATTTGGGTGTTCTCATCAAAAGTCTAATGAAGGTATCCTCAAAGGCTCTTGGTTTTGCAACGTTTTCCCTAACAAATTTTACTAGGTTTCAACATTCTCAAGATGGTGCTTTACCTACAAGGTTAACAATTTTCCAACATAAAGATAAATTTAGAGGTAAGATTTATTACTCAGCTTTCATTGTTATGCTTACCAATAGTTTGTCACATTGTAGTAATTCATTTCTATCTTAGTCAATTTGGATTTGTATTGCTATGAGCTCTTTGAGATTCGTGCTGAGCAGATCGATTGCCACTCACTTGGATCCTGTCGGTTTATCCACTCACCTAGGACTCTATTCATTTCACATCTCGGCGTAGGCTGTTATGTCTGTGCTTGTTGTGCTTTCGTTCAGAGTGACGGGAGCATCCGCGATTTTCATCTCTTCTATTCTAGGTTGACCTGTTTCGTTCTCTCTAAGTCTGACATTGAGGAGATTGGTCTCGGTTAGAGTGGCACGAGCATCCACGAGTCTCTCTCGTTTTGTGTCGAGTTGACTTGCTCTTGTGTTAAAGAGACTCGTCTCGGCTTCTATTGGAACCTCATAGAGTTGTCGAGCTATGCTTTGTTTAAGAGTTGTGAAGGCCTTCTTCTTGAGATTGGAGATATGGGTTTCCATTCTCCAGGTCGGTCAACTTCTGCCAAAGTTCCTAGAGCTTATGGAGGTTCACTTATTGGCAGACATGTAGGGCTTCAAGCTTGACATCATAATGTTTGCACTGTTCGTTGTTTTGTTGCCATTAGGTTGGACTCTATCTCTAGCAAAAGTTGTGCTTGACTTCGGATGGTGACCTTGAGAATGTGAAGTCGAGGAAGAGTTTTACTAAGGTCCCATGGTGGGTGTCAAATGATGTTAATCTTTATAGTGAGAGATTAATTATTCACTAAAACAAGCAAACCAAACTTACAATCACATATAAAGGTTAAGGCTTAGAATACACCTCTATTGAAGCCATAAGAGATGAGAAACACTTCCCCTGAACTCCACAAGGGATGAACACTTCCTTTGAGTCCCAAGAAGGATGAACACACTTATCTTCAATCATAAGAGACGACCAACTTTAGTTAGCAACTACAACAACACTCAATCATACTTTTAGTGAAATTTCTCGCTTTACCCACACTAGATTTCTAAAGCTGCAACACCATAGAGAGTTCTCAAGTACTCAAAGAATTCTCTAGCTTCTCTGTAACTTGTATATATTCAAATGGAAGCCTAACATCCTATTTATAGGCTTCATCCATGAACAACTCCAAAACTTTCGCTATTTAGCCGTCACTAGTAATCAATTATGTCAAGTGTTAATCGATTATCCACTAAAAACAAGCATAACGGATAATACAATGGCTAAAATTGGCTAGTATCAGTTAGTGGTAATCGATTATCTCATCTGATAATCGATTACTCCAATGACTACTTAAGATAATAGATTATCTGGAGTGTTAATAATCGATTATCGTCACCGATAATCGATTATTCCAGAGGCGTTTTTGAAGGTTTTCAAAACATTTCTATGATACTCAATTACCCTACTACTAATTAATTATTCCCAAGAGTTTTTGACACCTTTGAGCTTTTCTTGACTTATTTTGTACAAGGTGCTTAGTAGCTTTTCTAGGCTAAGTCCTATACATATTTTCTAGACTTATTATAAAAGCTTTTACATATAAATTACTGGTCTTCTGTTTTCTTCTTTCATGTTGAGTTTTTGGACCTTGGACTTGCTTTTATCACCATCAAAATATCTTCATGATCTTTTCTTTTGCTAACAATTCTTTGCTGTTTAGAAGAGGAAGATCCACCTATAAAAGACTCTCTAATGTTTAAGTTAGTAAAAAAGGTTTATGATCTATGAGCATGAGAATGAGATATTGAGTAAGTATTTCTTTTAAAATAGTAGTTGTATTTATAGGATCCACATTGGTCGTGGACCTATGCATCATTGGAATAATAATTACTTGAAGTATAATAACAAAGTAGTTAAATGATATCTCATCATAAACAATAACCCTAATACCAAATGTTGAGATTTGTTATGATATGTAGATATTGCTCCAATAAACATATATTTGGGCTACTATAAAATGAAGAGGCTTAACGAACTTTGTTAGGTCATATTCTTAAATATGTTTATTGGGCTGGGTTGAAACACACATAATAATACTATTCTTCTCCTAGCCTAAAGAAATAAACCCAAATTTATTAATCTTTTAAATTTAATTTAAGAAAATCTCTTAAATAAAAACATTCTTGATAAGAGTTGAAACTAATACTAAATTGCCAAAGTATTCTAACTAAGTAAAATATATAACTTGTTTGATCATTTTAGTCATTCTAAGAATTATTGTTTAAATTTAATTGACTATTTTCATAATTCTACTAAATTAAATTTTTTTCAAGTCTTACATTATTTTCTTCTAAAAATCATGCAGACATTTAAAAAAATAAATAGAAATGCTACAAAATTTAATTATTTAAAAAATATAAAATATAAATGTATAATAATATATTTTTTTTTAGAAATAAATTTTTTATATATAATACTTAGTTACAATTTTTTTATATCATTTACATTTATTAACTATTTCATCATCTGTTTAATCAAACATTTTTAATTCAATAATTTAATTTATCACTTTTGAACTTACAAAGAAACATAATAAAGAAAGATATTAAGTACTAAACTTATCAACTAAAATTCAATTTATTGTCTATTACTTAATGTTTAGATCATCCCAAATTCCTTGAGTGACATCATTGTAATCAATCATCATATTTGAGGTATTGTCTACACTGAAGGCTGGATATCCGTCATAGTTTTGTTCTTAAAAGGTCTTTTAGAGGGTTGAAGGTGGAAGAGATATTTAAACTACCATTGACCTTCGACTCTTAAGCGATGTGAGACTATTGAACATTTAAAAAATAAATAGAAATGCTACAAAATTTAATTATTTAAAAAATATAAAATATAAATGTATAATAATATATTCTTGTTTAGTAATAAATTTTTTATATATAATACTTATTGAGTTACAATTTTTTTTATATCATTTACATTTATTAACTATTTCAACATCTTTTGAATTCAATAATTTAATTTATCACTTTTGAACTTGCAAAGAAACATAATAAAGAAAGAAGTACTAAACTTATCAACTAAAATTTAATTTATTGTCTATTACTTAATGTTTAGATCATCTCAAATTCGTTGAGTGATATCATTATAATCAATCATCATATTTGAGGTATTGTGCTCCGTCATGGTTTTGTTCTTAAAAGGTCTTTTAGAGGGTTGAAGGTGGAAAAGATATTTATACTAACATTAGTCTTAACTCCTAAGCAACGTGAGACTATTGCGTGTACTGATAAAAATATTTGACGCTCACCATGGCCTTAGGTGAATTTTGCTTTTTGTTCAAAACTCAGTATTTTCTTGTTCGAAACTCAATTTTCTTACCAAGAAGTAACAATTTGCACTATAAGAAAAATGGTAAATAGTGACCAATTTTAGTGACTGAAAATATTAGTCTCTATTAAAATTAGTGGCCAATTTTGTTACAAAATTCTTAAATACAAAAAGTCAATAGCTAAATCAGTAACTATTATTAAAAAATTAATAATTAGTGACTAAATTTTAGGAATAACAATAATTAGTCATTATCAATGATTAAATTAGTAACCAAACATATATTTTTTTTCAAGTTAGTTGACTATGGTGCCATGATTCTCAATCACAAAAAATCAATGACTAAATCAATCACTATTATTAAAAATTAATAAATGGTGACCAAATTTTAAAGATAAAAAATACTAATGATTATCAAGGACTGAAGGAATCAGTGACTAAAGAATTTTTTTTTAAAATTAATAACTAATTTGGTGATTGACTTATCAAGTATAAAAAATTTATTTACTAAATTAATATTTTATTAAAATATTAATAAACAATAACTAAATTTAGTGACTAAAAAATAATTAAATAGTGGCATTTTTTTTTTCTAATTTAGTGACCAAATTTTCAATAACTGAAATGAATGTGTCACTACATTAGTTACCAATTTTAGTCATTAAATCAGTCTCTAATTTATTTATATTTTTTATAATTAATAATCATAAATATTATTTATTTATTTAGATACACTACACCATTTTTGAAGTTATAAATTTAGAAAATAAAATCTTAATTTTTTTAGAACAACCTCCTAAAATGTGTATATTTTTTTTTAGATTTTGTATAATGTTTGGAGCTTTTATATTATATTGTTCTGTTAATAAAAAAATAAAGTTATGAAAATTAGTTTAAAATAGTAAAGAATTGGTACTATGTTACAATCTTGAATTCCAGTAATCAGGAAAATTTAACGTAGAAACCACTTTTTTTTTTTTTTTTTTTTTTTTTTTTTTTTTTTTTAAGGAATAGCTTCTCCGCATTCACTTCGTGTGCGCCGTAGTTGTTTTCAGTGATTGAATATTCAACTTTTCACTTTGAAGTTTCGTGATTTAGATGCAAAAGATAGAGTGATGGATGAAGAGCTTCGAGAGGTGACCAAAATGATGATGTAATGCAGCGGAATGAGAAGATTAATGACGATGATGACCGGATGAAGAAAAACTCTCGAAGCCACTCTTCAAAGGTGTTCGGTGGCTGGATTGGAGAAGATGTAATGAGTCAGTGACGAAGATAAGGTTGAAGTAGAAGAAAAGTGGAATGGGACACTGGTTCAGTGATGGACAAATTGAAGCACAATTTCAAATGGTGGTGTTCTGTGAATTGGGAAATGAAATGGAGGCAGAGATTTGGGTGCCAAAATGTGATGCAGATTGGTGGAGATATGCTAGGAATGGAGCCTAGCTAGGGAGAGAGGCTAGAGGAAACTCTCAAGTTTTCTCTCGGTGACCTTCAAGCAAGAAGATAATTCTAGAATAAATCAACGGAAATCAATCTTCGTTTAATTCAAAGGTAGAGGTTACAAGCAATGGAGCAAGCTATTTAAAGGAGATACAAAGCTCCTGGTTAATGGAGCAAGTGCCCAGCTGTGCAAGTGTGAAGAAAACGTGAAGTGCCACGTGGAGATCTCTTGTATCTACTGAAGCGTTTTTGAAGTTGTTGGTTGCACAAGAAAGGTGCTGGATGCACGTGGAAGATCACAACTGGTGTATGCTGGGCATAAACTTTTTCTCGTTGAGCGTCAGGTTTCATATGGTGCTAAATTATGCCTTTTGCTTCTTTGCTTCTCTTTGCTAAACAAGCTCCTTGGCTGGTTGTTTCATGACTTTCTAACTTTATTGAACCCTACAAAATAACAATTACAAGTATTTATTAGTTAGAATCTTTCTAAGGCTTTGAGAGAAACAAGAAAAAACTTTTAAAAAGTCCTTCTTTACTTCCCTTTCTTAGCCTTGACACTCCTTTGAATGGAATGCCCTGAATGAGTTTCCATCATACCCTCCCTATTGAAAAACGATTTGTCCTTAAATCGGAAAGATATAAAGAAGCACAACTTTGGTTTATCAATTTCCTCTTGGATCAAAAATATATCTACAATACGCATCAAATATATCTCCAATTAGTATCAATCCAAGAAAGAATTTTTTTATGGAAGTAACTTTAGAATAAGGACTTTCTATATTTTGTTTTATAGTTTTAAGGAAATTCAAAAGTCCTAACACTAGTGCAGTCAGGGAAAACGACAGCGGTTGTTTTTGCCCTTTGACAGCGATTCCCGAACCGCGGCATATTCAGCCGCGGTAAAAAGTCTGGGACTTTAGGCCGCGGGTGCAACCGCGGTAAAAAAGATGGGGAATAGATCGCGGTTCGTAGCACACCCGCGGCCTAAACCCATTTTTTTTAAAAAAATAAAAATCGTAGCATTATATGCCGCGCGTAAAAATGTAGGGAATATACCACGGTTCGTACCACAACCGCGGCCAAAAGTCTATTTAAAATAAAAAAAAATAAAACGAGACACAATATGCCGCGGTTGTGGTAACAACCGCGGCATATTGTCCTGCAATTTTTTAAAATAGCAGGTCTGTTTTTGTGGTATCCACTACCACACAAACAGACCTGCATATCAAATAAACATTCAAATTCATTTACAACAGATCAACCACATGTTGAAATGTATTTTAACATTAAATAAAGTACAAAGTCTAATAAAATACAATCTAATCAAATGCAATGTTTAAATCTAGTAACTAAGAACTATTATATAATCTAACTATATACTTTGCAACAACTTTTTTGATGAATGATAATGGCTTCTCAGGAACTAGTGTAGTCGTCTTGAACCTCTACACAAGACAATTTATATTAATTAGTGTTTTGAATTCTAAATTTTGGGAAAAATCAACATTTGTTAAAGTTAAATATTACCGTTTCCCAGCCTCTTGTGATATGAGAACGAATAATTTGGGTCATCCAATACATTACATAGTATTCGCACTCATATGACCCACTCTGTCTGTTACACTACAATATATCAACACAATTGTAAATAGTTAGTGAAAAACATTAAAACAAAACAACTATAAGAAAGTATGGTTTTGCCATATGTCAAACCTTGAGAGAAATCCATGCAATCTTTCTAGTGTGTGTAATTGATCTCCCAACCATCATCATACTTGCTGGAATAGAACTATATATAAAAAAAAGGGGTTTTAGCATTCATTTATATAAAAAAGAAAGTCCAAACATTGAGGTTCTTACCAATCAACTAGTTGTCTGAGATTTATGGGAGGAGGCCTGTGCAATGAGCAGAACCATAAAGCATAGCTCTCGTGCATAGAAATAACAAGAAGCTGCCAATGGCGCTTGAAATTCATAATAACTTAACTATTATATTTTAAAATCACACATGGAACTTTATTATGTTAACAAAGTTCACTTACCCGGATATATAAGGCAAAAAATATATTTTCTTGCCGCTTGCAAAATTTCTGATGAGATTTGTGTTGATGTGATCAAAATCATTTGATTCGTGAATGGATTGGGGATCAATAAATCCATAATCATCAGAGTGTCCCAACTTGTTCCTGGTCCCACACAAATACCTGAAATCAAAAGTTAACTTTGAGAAAAGGATACTTGATATACAAATCAATTATATATATATATATATATATATATATATATATATATATATAATTGCTCATAGACTTACATCATCCATAGCTGAATAATTGTAATATTCAACTCTTGTGTTCCCGAAGCAAGCTCTCTGACATCTGAGGCATGAAGGTATAATGGGACCTCAGAGACTCTCCCAAATACATTAGAATCATATTCAACCTCCAAAGGCTTATCTTCAAGGATGTCAGCAAGTAGCTGCAATGAACCAAGAGGATCATCCTCAGATAGAGGAATCTTCTCTTCTGCCTGCAATGAACCGCGACATATTCCCCTGCCAATTTATTGCAGGGGCTGACTGATGGGGAATGTCAGTAGTTGGCAGGGGAATATGCCGCGGTTGCTATGGGAACCGCGGCATATACCCCCTGTCACAAGGAATAGGCCGCGGTTCTGCAAAGAACCGCGACATATAAGTTACATTTATTTACAAAACTGCCATCGCGCACCATTATGCAACGGTTTCTGCCTAACCGTGGCATAATGTGCGCTGTATAAACCGAATTTTGTACTAGTGTAATTCCCAAGTTACTTTTCTTTTGTCTTGAGTTTCTTGTTTCCTTATGGGTAACAATAACTCAAGATTTAATTTTCCATATTTTGAAAAAGGTAGCATAATAGGAAATGGTATGGCAATTTGTTTAAGGAAGAAGTTAACATTTAAAGATTTAAAACTGAATAGGAAAGAATTAAGGAATTGGGTTCCCTTTTGGGTTCCATGATGTTTGGAGAAGTTGAATTTGCCATCAGTAGCAATTTTTCCTTTTCTCTCTCTCTCTTCCTCTTTTCTTTTCTTTTCTTTCTCTCTTCTCTCTTCTCTTCTCTCTTGTTCTCTTCTTTCTTCCTCTTCTTTTCTTTTAATCTCTCTTTCTCTTTTCTTATCCATAAGCCCTTTAAGTCTGGCTCCAAACTCAATTTCTCTACGAAGAAAACCATGGTCATTTAAACTCTCAAGAAATATTTTTCCGTCTTGAATACTATCTCTCATTAGTTCTAGGTTTCTTTTAATGGCTGGAGGCACAAACTTCCTTCTCATGCAAGCTTCTAATTCATACCAATCACGAATGGAGGACTTTCTACCTTTCCTAACATGATATATTCTTTCATCCCACCACTCTCTTGCATGCTCTTCTAACCTAGAGAGATATATACTAAGAACATGAGATTCACTCTCTCTAGAAAGAAAAATGGAACCATAGGCTCTAGACTCACTTTTGTTAATAATGAATGAATGCATCTTATCAATTTCTTTTTCCCAAGCTAGGTATGTTAAAGCACTAATGTCTTTACCAAAGAAATATCTTTCCTAGCTTGGTTGTATCTTTCATCCTTCCTTCTTTCTTTTTGCTCACCCTCATTTCGATTTTTCATGTATTGGTCAAACAAGTCCCTAAGATCATTATTGGGTTGAATCGGTAAGTGTACCGAGTCGCACAAGTAATATAAAATGGTAAGACCAAGTATCGTATCTTAGAGGACTCTCGGCACTGAACAATTGTGTGAAAACAAGATTAATTAAGACTTAAAAATAAAAAGAGATCATTGGGTTTGGGAAAAAATAATAAAATAAAATAAAATAAGATTGATCAGTGACAAAGGAGCACAAAGATGAACGGAGGTTGATTTATATGAGATGGATATGTTGTTGGGGTTAGATTTCACCAAGCTCCCTCTCATGTATATAAGAATTTTTCTTTATGCATTAATACCAACGTCTCTCACTAAATTACCTACCCCGATCCCTCGGTGAATAAGCCTGTTCCTAATTACCAGTTCATACAATTCCTAGCATTCCTGGTAAAAAGATGTGAAGAATAAGAGATTAAGACGACCAACTCATACCCTCATCCCTGAGAAATATAACCCTTAGGAGTAATTCAACAAGAACCTCCCGGCACTCATGCAAATCATAAATCATGCTATTGTAGAAGCAAACAAAGAAACATATGAGTTACTCTAACAATTAATGAAAAAGCATATGGAATTAAGAATCAATTCAAATACATGAGAGTTTACAAGGTTACATCATTCCCCAACAACAAATAGAAATTAGTTCCCCATAGACAATGAGGAACTCTATGAATAATGGAAGAAAGAATGAGAATGAAAGCCTAAGAATTGGGAAAATAGTGTATTGCTATGCTCTACTATGCTAGGGATCCAAAACCTAGAGCCCCAGGGTCCTTTAAATAGTCTTTGAGGCGTGCCAAAATAGGGTCTAGTCCAAAAGAATCGAAACGGAGCAGAAACAGGGCCCGATCCACGAAAGTCGACGCCCAGGCGTCCTGGGAGACTGCCTAGGCGGTTAGGAAGGGTCATGTAAGGCCCTGGCGTCAGATTTGGACGCCCAAGATTCAAAGCCCCACCGCCCGGGCGGTGGACGTCAATTTTGATCGCTCAAGCTTTGGCTTTAGTCGCTCGGGCTTCGTGTTTTCCCTCCTTCAAGTGCCATTTTATGCCCTTCTAAGCTCCACCTTCTTGGCTTTTCATCTCTGCTTCCACTATTACCTCAATCTCTATAAAAAAAAAGGGAATTAGTCATAAAATCATTAAAATCAACCTCAACTCTCTTATTCACACAACTAAAGGAAAAAGTATGAGTCCAAGCATGTTTCTAAGTGAAAAAGGGTGTTTTTAGTATCAAAATTACATCACAAATAATGGTATTTTAAACCGTTATCATAACCCTAAACTTAGAACTTTGCTTGTCCTCAAGCAAACAACATGTAACTCAGCTCTTCAGAACAATCACTACAACGACACAACTTTTTCCAAAACTTTTTCTCTCAAGACAAGGAATGATTTTTACAATTCAGCATAAAGATCTCAGTCAAGATGTGCAGATGCCTTAATTCAATCAAAGTCAATGTGATGCTCATACAATTCAAAGAACCACTCCTCACCAAGGAAAGTGTTTCACTCAAGCATTCAAAAGTGTTTCACTCAACTCAAAGGTGTATAGTGAGGTGTTTCACTCTACCATAACAATGTCACACAAATTAATTTTTCCTTTTATTTAACTACAATCAAACATACTCATAAACAGGTAATCATCACAAGGGCTTTTTATGGCTTGTAACTTGGCTGGGCTAAGAAGGAAATTGGTTTTTCTGGACAACAAAGTTCCTTCAGTTAAGAGAGACATTTGTAGATTGAACATTTAAGAACAAACTCTCTTTCTTCATCCCAGCTTTCCCTTGTAGTGAGCTATTTTTTTTCCTTTTATTTTTCTTTTCTTTTCTTTTCTTTTGCCTTTGCTTTTGCTTTTTATTGCTCACCGCCTAGAGAAGTGGGTTGTTACCTAGCAACCCCAAACTTGAACCTTTATCAGTACCTTATCAAATGTTCTTAACTTAACTCAAGGTAAAGAATTTTTTTCAAAAAAAGGTTTTTCAAAACATGCATAAGGCTCAAGGTTCAAAGGTTAGAACAAATTGTTCTCTTTTCAGTGGGCAAAAATTATGTGAAGGCCAAAAGAATAAGGGATAACAAAAGATGACCTTGATCATATGAAACCTACAAGCAATCAGTCCAATCATAGAAAATTTGGACAAAATCATTCATGCTTTCAAAGTAATAACAATTATTTACAAACAACTCTGAAGCCCAAAACTCTCACAGGTAAACTCACAAGTTCTTAAAATTCAGAAGAACATCCTGCTCAGTATATCAATCAAATTTTTATTTCAAGCACCTGTTTCACAAATTGTGAGTCATCTCTTAAATCACATCATGCATCATCTCAACATCAATCATACATTAGAATCTCATAAAGCAACACTCATAAAAAAAATAGATCATAGTTGAATCAAAGTAGTTCAGTTCATTCAAGCAGAGTACAGGATAAAATAGAAACAAAATAAGGTTTAGAACCAAAGCAATAAAAGCAACAAAAATAAAAACGACACAACTAAAAGAAATCTTGTGCTAAGCAAAGGTGGCATCCATCAGTAGATGCCAAGTACATCTCATTACTCATTATCCTCCGAGTCATAGTCCATGGCTGAAGCTCCAGCTGCTCCAGCGTCAGCATCGCCCTGTGCTGGGTCGATGGGCCATGCTACTCTAGCAGCAAAGTCCTCCTGAGAGATGAAATGCCTCTCAGGGAAAGTGATAACGGTCTAAAAACTGTTATTTTTATACATTAATTTGATATCAAAACACAACTTTTATGACTTAGAATTAACTTAGAATCATGCAAAACACTTTAGTTTCATTACAAGAGAGTCAAAAGTGGTTTTAGAGATATTATGCTTGGTTTACATTGTTTTGGCAGGATTTGATGAGAATTGAATGATGGAAAGTGAAGAAGGGAGGGCTTGGACTTAAGAAAGGGTGAGAAAAGACGCAAAAGAGTCACGACCACCGCTCAGCGCCAATATCCAGCGCTGAGCGCTAGCTTCGTGAATCGTCCAACGCTGAGCGCCACGATTGACCGCTGAGCGTCCTGCGATACTTGAGTCCACCGTTGAGCGCTTAAATTATGGGCCTGGGCCGAAATTATGTTATTTTTCTGTATTATAAATAGATCTAGTGCGACCCTTAGGGTTATCTTTTGGCAAACAGAGACGTTACAACACCCTCTACACTCTTTGGAGGCGGCTTTTGGATGCAGGAGCTCCAAATTACCGATTCTATTGTTTATTCTTTCATTCTTTCCATTAATTTCATCTAGTTTCACCATGTCTATGGTAAACTAAACCTATTGTTGTTTGGGAATGATGTATTTCTTTTGAAACTCTCTTATATCGAAATTCTTATTTTATTCATATGCTTTTATTATCAATAGTTTGAGTTTTCTTTTCTGCGGATAGAGCTTGCATCGTTTAACTCATTCAGTGTTATGATCTTTGATTTTGTCGATACGGGGACGTACGGGGAAATCTAGAACTGATAAGAATTCTCTTGATTAAGAAATACTACCTAGGGATAGGAGTAGGACTTTCAATTGCTTTATGCTTCTGAAATTAATGCATTAGTAATTACTAGAGAGACTAAGGATAGTAAACTAGTAATTATGGTAATAGGCTCTTTTCGCCGAGGGAACGGGTTTAAGGTAATTTAGAAAGTTGCATGAACATTGATAATAAAGTGGAATCTAATAAGAAAAGTAGATATAAGAGGGTGGATTAGAATGAACTCGTAAACCCCTACAACCCCATTCATTCATATTTCTATTTGCCAATTGATCAAGCTTTGCATTTGCATGTTTAAATTTCATTTTGCATCAACACTACAAAATTATTCTTCTTTCAAGTCTTATGCAATCAAATCACACGAACTTCTAGGCCACTGAGTCCCTTGGGAAACGATATCTGGACTTACTGTCTATTATTACTTGATACGATCCGGTACACTTGCCAGGAGCTTAACAAGTTTTTAGCGCCGTTGCAGGGACTCGTGGTTTAACTTTTCTATTAGTGTGAATTCGATTAAATTTGACTTGGTTTTTGTTTTTGTTTTATTTTTATCTTTTTTATCAAAGTGCTTTTAGGGTTTTTGTTTCTTGTGTATGGAGGAAGCAATTCACACCAGAAGCAAGAAAAATCAACCTCTTCTCGAAGGATTGAGTGAAAGGAGGTGGAGGAAAGTCAAAAGACCATCTCGTGAATTGTTCCCCTCTCCTGAAAGACTTGTACAATCTTCACCGGAGGTTTCTACTCAAAGTACAGAAGAAATGGCAGAGGAAGCTCATCCTAGACGTACTCTTGTAGATGCGTCAAATGTTGTTGGCCCGCTACACTTTAATAGTATTACCATACCAAGGGACAACACAGTAAACATGGTGATGGATCCTACATTGATCCATCTGGTGTAGAGCAACCAGTTTCAGGGGCTGTCAAATGAGAATCTATACGATCATCTCACAACATTTAGTGAGATATGCAACACAGTGAAGATGAATGGAGTTTCAGATGACAGGATCACACTCAGCTTGTTTCCTTTTTCACTGGGAGGCAATGCAAAGTTATGGCTGAATTCTTTCCTAGAAGGAAGCTTTACTACGTGGGAGACTATAACTTCTATGTTTTTGAGCAAATATTTCCCACAGTCAAAGATATATAGTGGAAAGATGAAAATCTTGTCATTCAGATAGGGCATGGAAGAGACACTTGGACGGGCATGGGACAGGTTCAAAAGTCTATTGAGAAAGAAACCCGTTCATGGTTTGGATAGAACGACATCAGTCCTCACGTTCTTGGGAGGTCTTAGCATGTAGTCCAATCTTATGTTGAACGCTATAGCAGGTGGTAACATTAAGAGCAAAACTGCTGAAAAAGCTTATGAGTTGATAGAGAATATGGCAGCTAGTAATGATGAGATGAACAGTGAAAGTATTGAATTTATCCAACAATAGAAAGTTTCATTATCACAACATCATGATGTTATATTGGAGCATAATAAGATGATTACTCGACAGTTGGAGACAATTATACAGAAACTGTCTTTATTGCCGTAGGAAATTAGAAAAGTTTCAAGAATTTCAAAATAGCCACAAGTCATGCCAGTCAAGAAAAATGCAGAGTCTGAAGAGTTCTTTCAGCAAGTTATGAATAGAAGTGTATTTTATATTAAAAGTTTGGAAGATCATGGGTGTGAGAGGAATGAAAAAGGTGCTGCAAGAGAAGCATGTGAGACTGTTGTTACTAGGAGTGGAAGAGTGTTAGAAGAGAGAAAAATTGAGAGAAGAGAGAAAGAAAAAGAGAGCGAAGAAAGATTTTCAAGAGCAAGTGATCAAACAGCTGCTGATTTTTCTGTTGGACAGTGTGGACAGTCACGGTTGGTGGTTTTAACGAGTTGGTGTTCATCCAGTTTCCACTGCTGCAGCCAATGGTTCAATGCTCTCCACGGTTCAGTGACTTTGCTGTCAAATACAAGTGCTGCAGAATGAAATAAGCACTGCTGCTGTGATTTCTGATGTTTGAGATTGCCCAGTTTTGGCACTAACTAGCAGCCATGTGTGCTTCCGATTTCCAGAATGTTGGAGCTTATCACCAACCGGGTTTAAATCCTGCACAGATAGATTACACCAAGAGCAACAACTCTTCCAAACTGAGCAAAAATATTAGTGAATTCAATTGGCCAAAATCATTGGCTTGAATAGCTAGAGAGGAAGAACCAAACTGGTCAAAACAGTGTTGTATGGAAACTGCAATTTGACTAGCTGTACAAGTCCAAAATAATGTCCAAATGAACTAAATAAAACCACTTTTCTCAATTTTGTTTCGAAAAATAATTTGACTATATGAGTTGCATTCAAAGCAGAAGCTAAAATATGGTGTGCAACTCTTGTTTTCTCAACAAAGGAAAACTGCAATGTTGGCAGCCACACAAGTCTCACAGCTGCTGGGTGGAGCTAAGAAAAATAATCCTCACTAACTCACTTCACTAAAATCCTCACTGCAGAAAGGTGTTTTTATAAGGCTGTTTTTCCTTGCTATGGAGGATCTTGGATCAAGAGCTATATGAGTTTCCACCCCTCAAGATGCTACCACTAGCATTAAAAATCACCCTAGCACAAAATCTGCTCCAATAAGCATCTAAACAGCACCACAAATCAGATTAAAACTCTGCACCAGTTTCAGCACACTTCACCAGATTTTCAAACCAGATTTAAGAATGTTTGACAATTTGGAAGCCAAGAATGAGGAAATCTAATGGGGACAGGGATGGAATAACAGAAAGCACTCAAAAGGAACCTAATAATGGCACTAGAACAGATTAAGAAAGCAATAAAAACGAAAATGGCAGATCACAAACTCATCCAAACCAAACTGTTTGATAATTTTCCAAAGTGTTTGATAAAATGCCCCAAAGAACTTCAGATTTTGTGTTTTTGATTTTAAGGGCTTGTAAACTGGATTGCACGGTTCTATAAGCTTTTTAACACTTGATATTACTTATTTTGATCATTTATTTTTATTTTTAAACACTGACCAGCTCTTGCTACAATCCAAAAATTAAATCAGCACAAAAACACCAAATAGTGGCTGTCACGGTGAACTGCACCAGGAAAAAAATAAGCTGATTTTGGTGGTTTAAAACCCAAATTCGTATGGAAGTGTTTTAAACTCACAACTAACAGTTCAAGCAACTTTAATTGATGAATTTGAGTGTGTTCAAACTTTTAAATGACTTATAATCTGCTGGCAACTCAAAATCATCATTCCACTTCCATTTTTACCCAAAAATTGATGGTTTAAAACTCAAATCTGCATATAGGCTAAGTTTTGACCAAATGAACAGTGTTAGCACTTTAAACCATCAATTTAAACTTGCTCAAACTGTAAAACAGCAAAGAAACAACATATTTCGAAAATCACCTCTGCTATACCAAATTATGCAGTAAAATGCACCAATAAACCACCCTAAATCAGTTTTCTAAAGATTCAAGGGCTGGACAGCAAAGAAAATGACTCAAAAAGATACCACTCAATGGAACTAAGCTAGAATTGAGATGCTTAGCATGACCAAACTCAGAATGACCAAACAAAAGGGGTTTAACACGGTGAAAAGCTGGAATAAAACTGTAACGGTGAGATGCTAGTGTTTGTGCACAACCAAGCTATGCAAATTGCATTTCATTGCTTGTAATGGTCTGCTACATATTTAGCAATCTTCAACAACCTCAAACAAGTTTGTATAAAGCACCAGAATCAAAAGAAACTTACTGGAAAACAGATTTATGATTTAAAACAGAATTGAAATTCTGCAGCAGAGTTCAACATAGATTTGAAATCAAAATGGATTTCTAGTGCTTTAGCTTGTATCACCAAGGCTAGAACAAGTTCTTATTGCCTTTATTGGTTGATATATGGCTTATCTAGCACTTGAAGTCAAGCAAAAACAAATTAAACTAGATGAACAGTAAACCAAACAGAGACAAAAGTTAAAACTGCATCAGAATTTTGAGCACATGACTTGGCAAACTAAAATGAAAAATAAAGCTGGAAGAGACATAAGCAATGAAGTTTCACCGATTAAAATGAAAAACAAACATAAACACACACTGGAAACACGAAATTAGAACTGGAAACACAAATACAGCTCAAAACAGAAATGAAAAAAAAAAACTGAAACAATGAACTGGAAAACTGGAAACAGACAGCACAATGTGACACACGAATGAAGTTGAAAATGGAAGGAATGACTTAGCTATGGGTGCATGGACGACCACAGCTCATGATACCACTTGATGGATGAACAGCTCCGAGAGGTGACCGAAATGATGATGTAATGCAGCAGAATGAGATGATTAATGATGATGATGACCGGATGAAGCAAAAACTCTGGAAGCCACTCTTCAAAGGTGTTCGGTGGCTGGACTGGAGAAGATGTAATGAGTCAGTGATAAAGATAAGGTTGAAGTAAAAGAAAAGTGGAATGGGACACTGGTTCAGTGATGGAGAAATTGAAGCACAATTTCAAACGATGGTGTTCTGTGAATTGGGAAATGAAATGGAGGCAGAGATTTGGGTGCCGAAATGTGATGTGGATTGGTGGAGATATGCTAGGAATGGAGCCTAACTAGGGAGAGAGGCTAGAGGAAACTCTCAAGCTCTCTCTCGGTGACCTTTAAGCAAGAAGATAATTTTGGAATAAATCAACAGAAATCAATCTTCATATAATTCAAAGGTAGACGTTACAAGCAATGGAGCAAGCTAGAAAACGTGAAGAGCCACATAGAGATCTCTTGTATCTCCTGAAGTGTTTTTGAAGCTGCTGGTTGCACATGAAAGGTGCTGGATGCACGTGGAAGATCACAGCTGGTGTACGCTAGGCACAAACCCTTCTTCGTTGAGCGTCAAGCTGCATGTGGTGCTAAATTATGCCTTTTGTTCTTTTGCTTCACTTTGTTAAACAAGCTCCTTGACTGGTTGTTTCATCACCAATCATACAAAACAATAATTACAAATATTTATTAGTCAGAATATTTCTAAGGCTAAGAGAGAAACAAGAAAAAGCTTTTAAAAAGTTCTTCTTCACTTTTCTTTTTTAGTTTTAGCCTTTTTTTTTTTAGTTTTAGTTTAAGTTGACATTCCTTTAAATGAAATATTCAATGAATTGTCATCATAGAATGAAGTGAGCTTGGAATTATAAAATAAAATTGGGCATATATGGCACTAGAAATATAATATTGAAAAATTTGCAAAGAATGCAAATGTTGCTTTGAAAGTCCTCTTGACATATGTATGGTTGGTTTGGTTCTTCTATTTGATTATTTAACATAGATTAATGTTTCTAAATATATTTCAATTTGATTCATATGTAAGAATATATATTGTTAAATATTGTTATTTTTACAACTATAAAATATGAATATGAATTTAATGTGAGAAAATCGAACATTGTATAAAGAATAATTGAGTTTATTATTAAATATTATAAGGAATAACTTAAATTATAGTAAAAATAAATTTTAGTTATTGATAATTTATTTTAACATTAATTAAATCAAATTTAGAAATAAATATAAAATATGAAAGGTTTTGTAGACAAACAGGGAAGTGAAAAGTATTTAAAAACAAATAATCATTATTTAGAGATCAATGATCTTCTTTTGATCTTTATATATTTGGTCACTATTTTTTTATTTAATATGGTCATTAATTTGGTTTCATTATAATATGATGACTAAATTGGTTTCTATACAAAATGGTGTTTAAATTGGTTTTTATATATTTGATTGATAAATTGATTTCTATACACTTGGTTACTAAATTGGTTTGAACACATTGGTTTCAATACAACCTAGTTGGTAACTAAATTGGTTTCAACATAATTGATTACTTAATTTGTTTCTAAATTAGAAACTAAATTGGTAGCTAACATTAGCTATATTTTAACTACTTATTACTGTTGAGCTCTAAGGTGGTTAGTAATTAAATTAATGACTAATTTTATCATTTTAATGACTAATAATTTAGTTTCTAAAACCAAATTTTCTTGTAACGTTGATTCATTAGAGTCTAATACTCCAATTTGGAGAAGAAACTTTGATGAAACTCACAATGATAATAACTTATAAATTAGTCTCAACCACAGGAATCACAAAATCTTTCATGCTTAAGAATTAATAAACCAATAAATGATTGACCTTATATATAAGATACAAGAGGAAACTTGGGTGGAAGAGGGTGAAAAACGAATGATATTCTCTGGTGGATTGTTAGTGTCATAGACAAGAATGTGAAATGTTTCTAAGGATTTATATTGGGAAATTTGTAAAAAGAGTTTAAGGAAAACTTTGGCTAGGAAATACAAGATTCTTAAGTTTGTCCATTTGTGACTCACTTCTCTTTTATGGGAATCTACTTAGTAAACTTCAACAATATTCCCTTTAAAAACCTCCTATGCACCACACAACTGACAATTTTAGTGGTACCAATATCAATTTACACCATCCTTCATTAAAATCTCAAAGCTTCACCAAAATCATCCTAACAAAAAAAGGGAATTACCGATTACTAGAGCTTGGTAAGACAACACTTTAATAAGGAACACAACAAGGAGGATCACCAACTTGATTTATACTTCATACATGAAATACGAGAAAAGGCTCAAATACGTTATGAAGCAAAAAGTTGCACGAAGGTACAACACACAAGTAAAGGAATAAGCTAAAGCTCGAAGAAGCGAGAAGAGATAAACTTGAAGATAGCCCCATATTCCATTAGAACTCCTTGTAATACCACTTCATCAAAGGCTTTTCAACTTCCAACATCAATCAAAGATGACAAACAATGCCTTTGAGTAGAGATAACAACATTACATGGGGAAGCCTTGGGTATATTGATCTAGATCCTCAATTAGAAATTAAAATGACTCAACCCGAGTACTAAAAGCCCACACTCAGAATTCAAGTCAAGAAGCATGATAATGTCGATCATATAAGCAAATTGTTTCTCATAAGTGAAATAAGAAGAATCTTAAAATGTGACAATGATTAGATTATAATCGATAATTATATCTTGTAAATCCAAATTGGATGATTTTCACTAATAGTTACTTAATGCAAGATGTTTTATCAAATCACTAGGCCAAAAACATGAAGAATCGAAGGACATCTATCCTTTTGAATGGTAAAGAATAATGAAATGTGTTTGGGCTTGACACAAGTCAACTACATGTTGGCCGAGCTTAGTGAAAGAACACACTTGGAAGCGAGGTGCACAATTGAGCTGCATATTCCAAGTATGGAAAAGGCTCGTGACATAAAAAATACTTCAAAAGAAAGACATGCAGTGAAGCTAAATTTTATACAAGAAGTATGGGAAGAGGCCCATGGCATAAAAAGTACCTCAAAAATAAGATATGTAATGGAGTTGAGTTTTATACGAGAAATATGGGAAAAGGATCATGGCATGAAAAATACCTCTAAAGCAAGACATGTAGTGGAGCTAAATTTTATATGAGAAGTATGGGAAGAGGTCCATGGCATGAAATACCTCAAGATCAACATAATGGTATAACACACGAGTATTCCAAAAAGTATACCTAGTCTAGAAAAAGCTTGGTGAAACTCGATAAATTCTAGCCTAAGTCTAACCATGGACCAACTTGGAAAACACTCCAAGTATCTGACAAGTTTCCAACCATGAACTTACTTGGAAAACACTCCAAGTACCTTACGAGTGTCTGACCATACACTTACTGGGAAAACATTCCAAGTACCTTAGGAGCATTCGACCATACACTCACTTGAAAAACTCCAAGTATTTTACTAATGTTTGATTATTGACATACTCAGGAAAATACTAGCATAAATTAAGCATACAAAAGTGTGACAATATTGTTGGCAAAAGAAGAAGATGATGAAAATCATTCTTCAAGAGTAAATTTTGATGATAATAAAATCAAGTCCAAGAACTTAAAGTGATGACATAATATATTGGAAAACTTGTTTTTTATTTATGTATGTGACCCAAGAAAATATTTTATTTGTCCATGAAATTATGTGATAATCGATTATCATTATCACTAATGATAATCGATTATCCAATTAAAATTAAGTTTTTAGAAGAGTCTCTATGATAATCGATTATCATTGCTGGTAATAGATAATCACAACAAATTTTTTTTTTAGAAAGGTTTTTATGATATTCGATTATCACTTCTGATAATCGATTATCATCGACAGTTTTTGTTAGAGTGGTGTAGTGGAATGGTTAACGCGTTCAACAAACCAAGAGGGGGGTGAATTGGTTTCTTATTGCAAATCGTTCTTTTCATAATTTTCTCGTAAATATAAAAATTCCTTAAAACAATTTAAAAAAATTTAAAGAGTAAGGAACAGAGAAAATTGCATAGGTAATTTTTATATTAGTTTGGATCACAAAGATCCTACATCCAATGTTAATCTCAACCGAGAATTAACGCTCCATTAGTACAAACCAATAAACTGTTACAATCACAAAGAAAATAAACAAGTTGAAGGTTAGAACACCTTTCTTGTTACCATAAGAGATGAAATTAACTTCCCCTGAAACTCACAAGGGATGAACACCTCCTTCGAATGCTTCACGAAGGATGACCACCTCCTTTAAATCTTCACAAATGATGAACACCTCCTTTGAATCTTCGCAAAGGATGACAAGGCTTTAAACTCAACAACAACAACAACACTCAATCATACTCCTAGTGAAAGTTATCGCTCTATGCCAATACGCCAAGTTCTCAAAGTCACAGCAAAAGGGTTAGACAAACCGTAGAACACATATCACCGCACACTACAGATAAGAATTTCGAAATACACATATTTCATATATTACCATATGTTAGAATGAGACTCCTAATCAAATTTATAGAGATCTCACTCAAGATACCTCGAAAAATTTGTTGTCAACTGTATAACGTGTAATAATTGATTATCCTAATATGGTAATCGATTATGCATCATTAAATTCGCAACTGTCAAAAAATTGCTTAAAAATTCTCATAAAGGCTCGTGATAATCAATTATTGCAAGTCTTAATCGATTATTGATAATCAATTATCATAAGTGGTAATTGATTATCTTGATTATAAAATGAGGTTTTTTGATTCAAAACGATTTTTACCACAACCTAAGACAAACAATACACAAAATCAAATATAAACCACATCATATACATCAATCTACTAAAATGAAAAAGCTTTAATATAAAAACAAGTCTTCATGAAGATCTTTCTGCCATAAGAGAATTTGAAACTTGACTTTGAGACATCATCAACATTTTTCTTGACCTAATTTCGAAATAATTAAAGTTATAGGGTCTTATTAGAAAAGATAGAAGTTAGAGAAGTGTACTTGAGAACTCTCTCTTGAAAGAGTTTAAAAAACCTAGTGCGGGTAGAGTGATAACTTTCACAAAATGGGTTCTTATGTGATTGACTGTTGCTACAGTTGCTAGGAAAAGTGAAATTATAGGAAAAACACTAAGGGGGTGAACTATGTTTTTTAAATTTTTTCGCAAAGCAGTGCGTAATAGTTTGAAAAGATAACATGTAAGGGTTTTAAGATGATTAGACGTTAGGTTTTAATAATATGAGTGAATGTAAAAATTTTTGAATAGGAAACTAGTAAACCAAAAATTTTATACTAGTTCACTGAACCTGAGCTACGTCTAGTTCTCTCTTAAGAACTCTAAAGGGGTTCCATCAATCTTTTCAAATATTAAACGAGTTTTGCCTCTTTAGGATCTCACTGAGTATTCTCACCACTTCTGGTTACAACGAGTATTAGTACCAATTTTGGTCTCCAGGATCTTACCCTAGACAATTGTCTAGACGTTCAACTTAACCTGAGCTAAACAATCAAGTATTTTCTACAATAAATCCAAAATTGGATTTTCTATAAGGTATAGACGAATCACTCTCAACAAGAGGATATATGTTCAAATAGAATACAATTTGTAACTCTTGAAAGTGTTTGTCTTTTTACAAAGATTCTTCACTCAAAAGATATTGAGGGTCAGATGACATAAGAGCGCTTTGAGTTTTTCTCTCTTTTTCACGTTGCTATTTTTCTTATGTTATCTTGTGCTTTTTCATCAACATCTTTTTTTCAAGCTTTCTTCTATATATATTTATTTTCTTGAAAGATGACCGTTAGATCGAGAAGTTGACTTCATAAGAGTTGGTAGCCTTTGGATGTGAAGTCTGACTTTAGTCTACTTTGTAGGGTTCAAAGCTTTTTTTCCTAACCTTAAGAAAAACTTGAGCTTGCACGATGTGACATGGCATATAGCTTCAAAGAAACATTCCTAAAATGTTCTTTTTTTTCTCACAATATCTTTTTCTTGGTTGTTGTGATCCTGATCATATCTTTCACTTTATTGATTTTCATGAATATCAAGAAACAAAGTATACAAGCATCAAAGTAATTTTTCGTACATTCATTAAATATTTTCAACGTTGATAAGCGTTAAGCAGTGTAGCATATTCAGGACGTTTTTTCTTTTTTCATTTCATTAATAAATGCATGGTTTGGTAACACAAATTTATATTCATTAGATGGTGTAAACATAAGATGCTTTCTCAAGGTTAATGCGTTTAGCAGTCACTTACTAGACAATATTTTTTATAGAAAGCTTTGCTTGATATAAATCTATATTTGAATGAAACATCTATTTTATCCTTAGTGTTATATGAGAGTTAGACTTTTGTTTTTGTAAGAAGCTATCTTATTTTTCTAATTAAATCTATTGAGAGATTTTAATGAGAGACACTTTTTCTTAGATGTTGTGTATGATTTTCTAATTTATTTAAACAATTTGATTTAGAAAGCATTACTTCAACTTTTGCCTTCAGATGTTATAGAACGTTTCTTCACTAGATGCTACTGTTTTAAACAACTTTTCCTACACATCAATATTTCGTTTAATACTATTTGCTAAACTTTAAAACCTTGGTTGTTTACACAGTCTACTCTCTAGACGATTTTTGTCTTAACTAGAAGTTGTTTATCCTTTGTGTGATTCAAAAGTGGTATTCATTTCTTGTGAATTCAAGGAGTTGTTTAGAAAGGACTTTTTTCAAATAACATAGTTTTATTAACAAACCAATTCACTTCCTTCTTGATTTTGTTCAAATGCGATTGTTCCACTATGTGATTCTAACAAATATAAGTATCTGAATACAACTCAGCCATAAGGTAAAAGCACTATATAACATTAAGTACAACATGGTTAAAAGCTAAAAACAACATATAAACTCATCATTTAATAACTTGGTCCACCTACAAAAGTTATTATCTTTTAAGCTTAGAAGGCTTATGTACTACCCAATATATATTTTATTATTTGGCAAGCCCTAAGGGTTTAATAAGCAAAGGATCCAAGTGTGAGATATGAGTGATATCTTAACCTCCTTAAGATAAGAGATAGAGAATAGCTATGAGATATACAATATTATTTGTGATATAATTAACAAAATTCATTAACATTAAGAGAACCCATTAACTTATTATTCATAGGGTTAAAAAGGCTATATAAATACATGTTATTATAAGTAGTAAACCTAATCTCATAATCACTTTTACTCATATAAATATCTTACTAACTTTAGCGTCAGAGTCTTTGCAGGTAAATTTCTCCCTTCGTGGTGATTTAGAGAACAAACATACATAATTAACCTGAACAAACATACATATAAAAGAAATGTGTTAATCTCTATTAGTTTATAAGGAGTAATCATTTTAGAAGAAAACTAACATAAGGTTTTTTAAAATTCTATGTAAATTACTCATGTATTATTCACATATTTTAATTATACCGATAGGTTTAAATAATGAATCTCAACATACATTTATGTTGGCGTGATGATTATGTGAGTTGATTATATAAATAATTTCAGATTATGAATTTACCATAAAATGTATTTTAGACTATGAAACTAGAGCTTCCAAGTTTTTAAGAATTAAAACTAGAGAAAAATAATTTATAACGACCAAAATCAATGTAACATCTCATTTTTAATAGTATTCAACTATCATAGGAATCATCACACATCTAATATAGAGAACATTTAACTCAAAGAACATATTACAATTATCTCAATTGTAACTATAGCACCATATATTATTACAGTTATCTCAATTGTAACTACACATGCACATACACAAGGATCTTATACTACTAAGAAGTGATATTACACCGAATCAAAAGGCATAATAAAGTCTTTCAAAAACAAATAAAATAAAACAATAACATCATACACTATGCTTCAACACCATCACCATCTTGTACCTGATCAATAAAGACATCATCATTTACTGATACCGTTAAGGTGATCATTGCAAACAAAAAAACAAACACATGAAAAAAGATAGAAGGGTAAGATAATTTACCAAAAGAGCATTCATACAATAAAAATATAGATGTTAACACATAAGCAAAGTTATATCAATCAATCGTAAGGCATACAATTATTCATTCTAGACTTGACCATTCGAATACATGTATTTATGTCAAACTCTAGTGGGTCATGCACTTGTGGTGACCTCTACTGCTCTACAGAGCCATTTCCAATGGGTTTCATCGTACCACACACAAGGTTAGTCTGTTAACGCCTTAGGTCAAGGTAAAGCCGCTAGACTAAGACCTTTTGCTCCTATCAACTCATACCCTACCCTTCTCAACTTGAGATTGGATGATTATTAAAACGTCAAGATAACCCCCAATACAAAATCCAAACATCAATACATACATTATTGAAACCTTTAAATGAAACTTGTCCTTGAAATTTCTTTCACAAGATACACCATTTATATTCACAGCCATGTTATATATAATCCATAAAGCATCACAAATCAGTAATAATCGTACATAAAATCCATAATAAACCACTTCAGACAAGCAAAGGATTAGAAAATAATAAAAAACTACATTGGTACTCAGCGCAAAACCCCTCAGAAAATAAAGCACTCAACACCAAATCTTTTGCAAATTGTCTTCCTCAGTGAGACCAACCTATCGCTCAAAAAATTATGAGGAAAAAGGTTCCAAACCTGTAGTGGAAAGTGACGCTTAACGGTACCCTATCACTGCTCAACACCAGACCATTTGCAAAATTGGCCGCTCAACGATGAAAGTGAGCGCTTAGCGGTCTAGAGAAAAATTGCTTTTAAACTTGTATAACCAAGCTACACTTATCACCACACTAGCATTGCTCAATGCCATAACAGAAGCTTGAACTTTCAATTATGTGATTTGGGGAACTAAGGACCTATATTCAAAAGACCGAATTATTATTTCTAACTTAGTGTTTGGTTCTAAAACAGGTTACAATGTCAAAGTTCATACCAACTTGTTCAAATGGCCAGATCCTTAATGCCTCAACTCAACATTAGTTTAGACAAAACTAATTAATATACAACATATTTCAGTAGTTCAAACACCAACATCAGTGAACTAACCAATTCTAGACAAAGCAAACATGCAACTCATATTATCAAAGCACCAACAACTTTAAAACCTGACTTCCTTTATCGTTTAGATGATCAAACAACTCTAATTTAAAACAGCTCCTCAAGCTAAGGAAACTCTATCTACTCCTACAAATCATAGAAACATGATCAAGACACACTGTTAGGACTACTGATCAATAGAGAGTCTTATAGAATGTTGAGATTGTTGATAAGGGAAGCACTAATTTAACTAAACCTTAATCTCACAATGCTCTAGTTTTTTATGATGACAACACATTATTAATAACACATGTATTGTTATGTGTTACATGTTCAATTCTTTATTGTGAATGATATCTTAAAGAACACGTTTGTGTTGATTCTCATATATGTATGTATATTCACTGATTTTATACTTGATACATCCTTTGTGATTGCATTACATATGTTTAAGAAAAGAAAACCACATGCACTTTGTTGAACTTATTTTGTGTGGCAAAACTGCAAGTTTTAAGTCAACTTCATTATGAGGTAAATCAATTAAAACTCGTGACTTTGCACATATTTTCAAAAGCAGTGCTGTGAGTGATTTTGCATTGAAAAGTCTTTCAAAACTGAGTTGAAGTGTCTAAGTTGACTATACGCGCAGTGAATTCGACTTAGTTAGTTATTTGTTTTGAAATTTTGTTAATGCTTTTGTGCTGCAACGACTATATTTCAACTCTATGCTAAAGCATTAAATGTAAGTCAACTGAATTAAATGCAAAATCAATTTGGTTTTTATGACTGTTGCTAATTTGTTTTAACTATTATAACTGTTTGATGAGAGTCGACTACATTAGTGGTAAAGTCGACTACAGGAGCGTTTGATTTATAGAAAGCTATAAATGGACGTGATTCTGTTGATCACTGAGACTTTGGATATTCTAACATTTTCATTTGATATTTTAGATTGTGATCTCTTCGTAAAGGCTCCAAGAACTCATCAAGAAGACGAAGGAAATCTTTCTTGGAAGAGTTTCTTAAGGAGGAAGTGATTTGCGCGTACTGTTTGATCAAGATATGCACAATTGGTGTTCATCATATTGATCAAGATTTCTATCAATCTTTGGAAAGATTGTTGTTGTCCTGTTGGGATTACAGGAGGTGAACTCGTGGAGTTTTGAACACTTTGAGGATTGTTCAAAGTGGGTTGAAGATTGCAGAAGAGGGGATATCTTGCTGCAGATCTTTGTATTGACTGCCTATACTTTTAGTTAGAGGGTTAGAGAGATTGTCTATAATTTTGACGTGGAGGTCTCTATATAAATCTTGTTATAAAAATTTTGACTAATATAGTGCATTGACTTCCTGGTTATGGAAGGACATTGGATGTAGGCATTGAGGCCGAACCATTATAAAAACTCTGTGTTTTCTTTCTCTTTCCCTATACTTTAAGTTGACTTTACAATTTGCATAATCAACTTTATATTTTCGCTGCACTTAAACTTCTTATTCCTTGCGATTCAAAAAACTTTATAAAGGTTTATATTTTGTGAAAAAGATTTTAAAAAGACTTTGATTTGTGAACCTCACCAATTCACCCCCCTCTTGGTGGTGAAACTAAGCCATCCTATTTCCAACATAGAAGACTTAGACTCCACATGCAAGCGAAAACTTCTCACATGCATGGAGAAACGCACAGACTAAAGAAAAGAACAAAAATCAACTTACTCGTTTTGCGAAAACTGATCGAATGAAGTAGAAGATCTCGCCTCAAGGATCACTCAGGTGGTCTTTGATATTCAGACAGATGAATAATGGATTAGAAGACTTAAAGAGATTGTAGAAAACTCTTATAGAAAAGGTTTTAGAAAGATGATATGTTTTTAGATAATGAAACTCGTTAATAAAAATTCTATTAATACGTTGAACTTTTAATATTAAAATAAGTTAATCTCATTATTTAGAACATACTATCACTTATAATACTTGATTTTCTAGATTCTGACAACCAAAATTAACCCATTTTATAAAACTAAAAATAATAATTTAAAATATTTTAAATGAAAGAATTCTTTTATACAATACAAAATCAAAATATTACTAAATACCTTTTTAAGTCTATAAATTCATAAAATTTATTTTAAAATTTTACTACTATAATTCTTTTATGGGACTTTTGTGTGGATTTACCTTATTAGAATTCGCGAAATTTTTTTCAAGGAATTTTCATGTAAATTTTTTAAAGTCATTAAATATGAAAAATTCTGTACGTGTTTGAAAATTGCCAAATAAATTTTTAAAATAATAATAATATATCATTAATGAGGAACACTATTTTTCGAAAGAGAAAACTATTTTTCCTTGACAACATTTATTAATGCATTAATAATTTATAGGCAAAGTATTTATTAACATTTTATTGAATATTCATGCATTCATTAAATACTTTAATTTGTTTTAATGAAACTTTTAATATCCTAATTAATGTTTTAGTTTTTATAACTCAAATACATTTCTTATCAAATTGAATTCTAGAAACCATTATTATACTTGTCTAATATAGCTGTTCCTTCTGGGTCTTCTTGCTTTCCTTCTTCCATAGGATCTGAAAGGTATGATCTCTTTACTTGAATCTTAATTTTTTTTATCTTCATTTTTGTGGGGAATAGGAAGCTTAGGAGTAAGTGTGTTGTTTAATTTAGCACTATTTTGGAAAAATGGTGGTGGTGAATGAAGAGAACAAAATGTTGTGGTATATCTGTTTAATTAAAGACTAAATATGGGAGAGAAGTGGAATTTGGCGTTTGAAGGTACATATATATGAATTACTTAGGTAGATATAAGGGGTTTTAAGGATAGTACTTAATAATTCTTTTGTTGTGACCTTTGGCTGAAAGGGATTTTCATATGAAGTACATACAAGAGAAATGAGAATGGAGAAAACCCCTATTTTAACAAGGAAAATATTTGCTTGATTAAAGTAAATTAAGAAGTATTTATTTGATTCTAGATAAGGGGACAAAAACTGGGTGTCAACGAAGGAGACTACAATTAATTAAACTTAAAAGGTGCTTGTGTATGTGAACATAACATATACACATGACAGCTTTTTAAGAAATGCTTTGATTGTAGACTAGGATCCTCTTTTATGAATTTAGCTAGTAGGAACATAATTTGTCAGAATTAAGGATTATCCGAGGGATGTAGTTCCAACAATGAACAAATTAAGAATTTTTTCTTTGAATATACATTACTATAGGGTATGTTTGTGATATTGACTTTAAATAATATTGTTTCACGAAGAGTTTATAAATATTGATAATGTAATTTGTTATTCCAATTATTATATTCAATACAATTTCTTAATCAATTGTCTAAGAATGGGTAGAATGAAATGTTACTTATGAATGCTAATTATGTACGCTAATTATATATATATATATATATATATATATATATATATATATATATAAGAGATGTTATAGAAATTAAATATGCAATTATAAATTATACGATATACTCTTATTAACTCTTTTAAAATTTTTCTTTAAGTGAGAGCATGAATATTCAGAATACTCAACTTGCGAATAAAAAATTGACCTTTCTAATTGAGTTGTAAGTTGGTAAAATGTGAAAAGTAGCAATGTTGTCAACTTCAATATGATCTTGAACAAGATGACAGGAAACCTTAATATGTTTGGTGCATTCATGAACAAAGGATTTGTGACAATGTGGAATTTGCTTGACTATAAGAGAATAGATGCATGAATATCAAATAGTGAATACCAAAGATGTTAAGTAATAATTTAAGCCATATAAGCTCAGAGTTGGTATGGCTATTGAATGGTATTCAACCTATGCTAAGGATTGAGAAACAGTACAAAGATACAGAAGAGATGACCAAATAATAGTAAGTGTATAATGAGTCAAATGACGAGTGACCTAGTCTAAATCACGGAATCTTAGAAGCAAAACAAAGACATTAAAAAGTTTTGATATGATCATAGTTGGGATTATGACTGAAAATGATGTGATATATATAGTTTTATCATGGAGAGCAAAAGTAGAAATACAATTAATAAGTTAACCAATTGTAAGTACATTCACTTCAAAACTCATTCATAGATTAGCTTGAAATCTAAGAGAGCATGCATACAAAATATGTTGATGTTTTCGTTTAGTTTTTCCATTTTGTTATGTGGTACCAATGCATTAATTATGTATATTATATACAAAAGATATTGTTGAAATTAAATATTCAATTCTAAATTATAGGTATATAGTTGTTAATTCTGCTAAACTTGTCTTGTATAATTCGAATATAAGTAATGTAAGAACTATTTTTATCCATAATCTTCCACCCTATGTGGTTTGGTACTTGATTCGTATGTATTTTCTGAGTTATTGAAAACGTAGATCTCTTTTCTTTACTTTAGAACTACCTTTTTCGTAGCAGACTTTCCTAGACTATATCTTAGTTGATTCTATGCCATCTTTGTTTTCTTCTTATATTCAATCACTTTTTTTCTCATTCGTGTAGTGTGACCCTAAAATTTATACTTATGTAGTTAGCACAAATTTGAAACTTCTGTTTTTTTAATAGATAGTAACCAAACTATTCTTACCCCATTCATACGAAATTCTTATATATTAAAAAATCTTAGCAAGTTAAGCACCCAACCTATTAAAGGCATAGGATTAACCTTTTACAACGTAGTTTATATCCTAATAAGAATAGATAGAAATCTTAATATCATAAAAGTAGATAGAAATCTTAATATCATTATTCTCTATGTTTAGAATTTGATTTGTAGTTATATTTGTAGTTTTCTGATATAAGAATTAATTCAATAATATTCCAAACATATTAAACGAAGATCTTTAAATTTTCTTCATAAATTTAGTTTGAAACCTAAATACCAAAAGTCTTCACTGATAAAATAAACATCTGATATTCTTAACAAGAAATTTAGCTCTTCCTAATTTGTATGTTATGATATTAGAATTTTAGTTCATCTAGTTTTGTTGTTTTAAGTTTGTTTCAAAGATTGCTTTTGTTTAATTTTTCTCAATGCATGTTGTGCACAAAAGACATATTGCATCTTCATCTCAGCTAATGAGTTCTTACAGTTGTTTTTGGTTGTGATGCTCAGGTAGTGTTTGAATACCAAATAATGAGAAAAGCTAGGAAAAGTATGACAAAATTGGAAGCCGTGGAATACTTAAAAGAAGTGCAAAAGAAATTTAAAGACGAGAAAGAAAAGTTCGAGGAGTTTTTGAAGATCATGACCGATTATAGACTTCATAGGTTGGACCAAGTTGAACCACATTTTTTCTTCAATTCGCCATGCATTTATCTCTTCTATCTTATCTAGAGAGCACATTGATTTATTACATCTTATTCATTTGTAGATTTGGTGTTGGCACTGTCGTAGAAAAAGTGATGGAGATTCTTAAAAACCATGATGATCTCATTTTGGGATTCAACAAGTTTTTGCCAAAGGGATATGAAATCCTTCTTCCACCTAAGGATAAAATTCAGTTGAAAGATGCTATCAAATATGTGCAGAAGATTAAGGTGTAAATTTTGTTAAATTTAAGGCATCTGTATGAATGGGACACTGCTTGATTTTGCTAGGGCATGATAAAATTCTAGGTTTAAGATGTATTTATATACACATACATGCATGCTATTAACCTATGCCTTTAATCTAATATATATTCTTTATTGTGATAATGCAATTAATTCAACAACTTCAATTTGATTGGTTTCTTTTCATGCAGGATCGATTTCAAAACACAGATAATATCTACAAGACATTTGTAAAGATATTAACCAATAGGACCAAAAATGGCATGTCTGTTGATGAAATATTCCGTGAGGCAAGTGTTATATATCTATTTGTGTCAACAAATTATTTTTTGTTCTTGTTGATTTCCTTTTCTTTCTCATTCACTTAATCATATATGTATGTTCGTATTTCCTAGGTTGAAAAGCTTTTTGAGGGTCACCATGACCTTGTTCGTGATTTCACTCTGTTTTTGCCGGATGCGTAAGGGGAAGAACTAGTTTCATTTATGACAAGCAAAGAGGTTGTTGTATTGGTCAATAGATCAAAGACTTAAACAACTCTGTTAAATTGTGAAACTTTTTGAATAAGCTTGCAAAGATATGAAAACTCGACAGCAAAGTAGAAACTATGTTTGTTGAATGCATTCAATTATCTAAGATATTTTCCTTTATAATTATGTTTGGTATTGTGGGAAAGTTTTCAGTCATTTTCACGTTTCCCTCCTTTCCCAATTTTGCTTTTGCCTTTTTCCACCTTTCTTTCTGCCACGAGTGCGAATAGGGAAAGCACAGCCACATTTTCTTAAACTTCAAGCGATTCGTTCCCCCTTTCTCTGCGACGAGCTTCAATGCCACAAGTGAACCTTCAACGAGCCACATATAAGTTAGTTAAGTTAGTTTTGGTTAGGGTTACCCTTTTTCCCTTCTCCCATACGAAAACCCTATATAAGATGGGGTTTTCCTCTTTCGTGTCTGTGAACAATATACAGAAGAAATAACACTGTGTTAGGTTTTCTCTTACCTATTCAAGCTTTCTCTGCCTCTATGACTGCTTCAATCCCGGTTGCCATGGAAGCACCTCTCGTTGCAGCTTTTCCTTTCACATACCATTTCTAATACAGTATCATAGCATATCATAACAGGTTGACTGCCTACTCTATTTCTGCTGTGCCAACCCTCTGACTCAAAGTGCCTAGCCCGTTTCCTTTCATTCTTGGTTTAATGGAGCACATGCATCAGTCTGCCAATCCCTCCAGCTCCTTCTATTTAAATATGGGGAAAATTGAACCCTTACTCAGATTCTAAACGAAACAAACTATTTTTTTTTTATAATAGAAACATGAGCTCTTCTTTCAATAACAAAATGAAATTCATAAATGGTGGTATCAAGAAATCTCTAAGAAACAATCCTATGTTTGATGTTTGGAAAAGATGCAACATCATGACTCTATCTTGGATTATCATGACTCTTTATTCACATATTGCAAAAAGTGACATATATATTGAAGATGCAAAAGAATTGTGGAATGAATTAAAAAACGACTCTCAAAAGGAGATTGTTTTAAGATTTCTGACTTACTTCAAGATTCACTCAATTAAGCAATGAGAAAGGAATTTAAGTCAATTTTTTCTAATTTGAAGATTCTTTGGAAAGAATTAGAGTCTCTTAGACCCATACCATGTTGTACTTGTGACATTCTTTGTCTAAAATCTCTATCAAATAAAGAGAAATAGAACATGTTGTTTGATTCCTAAAAGGCCTAAATGATACCTATAACACTCTGAGAACGCAAATTCTTTTAATGGAGTTTCTTCCCAACATCAACCGAATCTTTTCCCTTATCATGCAAATGAAAGACAAGATACCGGGATCAGTAATAAGAATGTTGAAACTAAGATTTTGGCCAACATTGTTGACAAATAGAATTATTAAGACCATCAGATCTAACAATGGTCCTGAGTATGATTATGTTGCTTTGTATTCTCATGGTATTGACCATCAAAGGAACTGTGTTGAAACCCTTCAATAGAATCTGTTGGGGAGAAACATCAACATATATTAAACATAATTCGTAGCTTGTTTTTTCAATCTAATGTTCCTAATGCTTACTAGTCTTATGCTATTTCGCATGCTATATATTTGATAAATAGGCTACCTTCCCCTGTTTTTAATGGAAGGACTCTTTATGATCTAGTGTATGACACTCCTCCCACTTACCTCAATTTAAAAACATTTGGTTGCTTGTGCTTTGCCTCTCTACTCTAGAAAATAACAGAAACAAACTTGATGTTAGGACCAAAAAGGGCGTTTTTCTTAATGATGTGAAAGGTTACATTATGCTTGACATCAATACTAGAGAAATCTTTATAAGTAGAAATATTATCTTTTATGAAAGTGTTTTTTCCTACAAAAGCCTACAAAACAACAAGGAAGCCTACACTAAGATAGAACTGTTTTTCCTAATGACCTTTTATGTAGTTACAACACTGGTGAAATACAAAGCCCCATTGAGAGTGACAACAATGGCCAGAGGTCTACTGAAGATGCTCATACCGATAACAACAATAACACAAATCCTACTAGGAATGAAGAAGATCACAATCACATAAGGTCCACCAAGTCAGAAGGACCCTAAATACTTAAATGACTACATGCACTAGGGTAATCAATCCTCATCCAGAACTTTGTGTATAAGATATAATTTCAAAATTCCATATCCTATCTCTAATGTTTTTTCTTATAATTCTTTGTCTAAGAAATACCTAAGATACACCATGGCCATATCTACTAACAATGAACCTCAATCCTATAATGAAGCTAAGACCTTTTATAAAATTTTTTGTATTTTTATTCAATTTTAATATAAAATATGTTTGTTATATTAGCACTGTTTTATAAAAATAATTAATAACTTATTTGATATTTTTTTATGGATGATTATTTTATGAAAAAGTAATTTCTTTTTAAACGGAAATGCACTTATTATATTTTAGATGTCAAAACTAAAAATAAGTTAAAGTTTATTTATATATAATCTTTTTTAAATAATCTATCAAAATAAATTCATAAAAACTTTCAAAAGAAGAAATAATTAACAGGAAATGTGTTTTTATAATTTTATTTAAATATAAATAATTTATGGGATTAAAAAATGACTTATTTTGAATTTTTTTTTCTTTCTAAATTAGCTTATTTTAACGCTTAAACAAACTCAACATATATTATATTTTCAACTTATCAAAATAATGAAATTATATATCTAAAATATGATTATGATTAAAAAATTATTTAGAATAGCTTTTTATATAACCAATAATTATATATTTATATTTAAAGAAAAAAAATATTAGTAAAATATAATGTTTGAAACTTAGAAAATACTAGACAAAGATTGCAAATGAAAGGAATAATTGAAAATGCATTAAAAATGAATTAAGTTTTAAGGGGCCAAAACTATCTTATCTTTGTCCCAAACCACTTTACGTGGGGCTTTGGAGGTTGAGGTTTTTAAAAAACTCTCTATTAAGTGGGCCGGAAAAATAATTAAGGCTGGGGTTTAGAAGGGTAAGGTCAGCTCATAAACTAGGGACTCAAATGATAGTTTTTTCAAGAGGACTATGTACGTTTTTAAGGGTTTCTTGTCTTATAAGATTTGACAAAAAAAATTGATAATATTAAGAGAATATAAAATAAAATCAACAAATATAACAATTTATAGTTAAAATAACATAATAATAACAATAATGTAATATTTTACCTAGTTAATCATATATTTTGTTGATATATGATATTGAAAGATATTATAACATATCTAACTACCAGAATTTAGTAACATATTCTATTAATATATGATAATTACACCAATAGATATCTCTTAAAATATTATTTTACCATTTTGTGAGAATAATGTTAAATGAGCCTTGTTGGGTCATGCTACCTAGTATATTTGTTGGCTCAAATACATACAATTCGTATATTTTCCACAAAACAGGAAGTCTTTAAACTTTTAAAATAATGTAATCGACTTGCAATAACTGCTTGGTGTTACGTAAAAAATGTTTGCTTTTAAAATATTTTCCACAAAACAAGAAGTCTTTAAACTTTTGTTGAATCGTAAGTAAATTTGTATGCAATGAAACCATACATGTAATCGAATGCAATGACAGTGTAATCGACTTAATGTAGAGAGAAGGGATAAGAAAATTCAAACACTGAATTTTTATACTAGTTCGGCTAAGTCTACATCCAGTCCTTCCAATCAACCTGAGTTGAAGGCCAATGCACTATAGAGATATGAGTTTTTACACCAAGGGCTTTACAACAACCTCACGTCAAAATGTAAATCACCTCTCTAAGTCACTAATCTAATATAGGTAATACAAAAAACAGACAAGCAGCAAAAACAATCCTCTTCTGCTGTCAAACCCTTTGAGACCCCCTCAAAGTCAAGAACCACGTTCTTCTTCTTGTATACACCACATGGAATACCAGCAACTCTCAGCGTTTGTCAAAGGTTTTCCTGATTAAGCATAATGCACCTTCCTGTGCAGTACGATCAGACTTTATTATCAACCTTGCTTCTCAAGAAATCCTCAAGACTTTATCACCACGGTAATTCTTGATTCTTGGAGCTTTTCTCTCTTCTGTAAGACTTTAGATCATCCAATGAAAATAGATATGAAAGTGTAAATCGTTATTTTTCTTACAGAATTCAAATCATGCGTCTTTATATACTATAATTCGAATCAGACGCGTTTTAATCGATTAGGCTATTAATATAATCGAATACACTTAACAGTTATAACAGATTAACTGCAATCAAAGCAATTAATTGAATGAATAAATAATGTAATCGGCTTGCAATAAGTGCTTGGTCAACATATTTAAAAATATGACCATTGTGACAGTTATGTCAAGCATTTAAACAGTTTTCAAAACTTTAAGTAACTTAATTGAATACAAGATGCATGCAGTCAATTAAGTAGAAGCACTTAGAATATTTTTGAAAACTTTTCCTCTTGAAATACATCACAACACACTTGAAAAATATTTGTGCAAACACACGAGTTTTAATCGATTTAACTAATAATGTAATCGACTTAAAACTTGTTGTTTTGCCACACTTTAAAGCTTCAGCTGTCTGATGACTTAATTGATTAATGTACCATTGTAATTGATTTGGTCATACATATATGCTTTGTGCATGTGGTTTTTCTATTTCTAAAAACTTATTTTATGCATACTCAGATATAATAACATTTCAAATACAATGGTATGCAATGATCAACACAATATGCTTTGTACAGATATAACACGGTAAGCATAAGCATATACACATATAACAAATGCATACTCATGCGTTTTTATTAACTATGTGTTGTCATCACCAAAAACACAGATATCACTGAGATTGTGGGTTAAGCTAATCCTATGCTCCCCCTATCAACAATCTCAACAATCTCCCCCTGTTTTGATGATGCACAACCATGATTAATAAAACCATGTTGTATAGCCACAATTCAAACACTGATTATCCTTAATTACAGTTCTCCCCGATTTCATCAAATATTCTCCCCCTTTGGACATTAGCAAAAAAGGTATTCATTCTGTAATTGAAACACAAATAATCAAGCATGTGGAGGTGCATCAATTATAATAACAGAATAAATTTGATGCTCCCCCTATTAATGATATTCACATTAGTTTATTATTTTCTCCCCTTATTGGAAACATGTGAACTAATAAGTAATATGTAATGCTCCCCTTGTCATTATGCATATTTCAATATCAAATCACATATGCATAATACAGACTTATCAGAGTATGTATCACTTCATATTAGTGAAAATTGATACATGTTGAATCAACAAACCAGGTTAATCATTTATTATCTCAAGACATATTCACAGCGGATCAACAATCAACAGATAGTAAGACAAGGTTTAAAGATATCAGATATTAGAATTTTGAAATCTTCAAACCAAATGACGAAAAACAATCGATTAGAGTTTCATCTTAATGGAATCCTTGATGCATAATATTGTTGATTTTCCATTTTAGCTTAGTTAGCAAACACTGTTCCCGCATAACCTATCAGGCTTATCTAGATCAAGAATTTTAGCATCAATGCAGTATAGTAATCATCACAGTTAAAGTATGAATATGCAATGATATGAATGTATCAGTGAAATTATCAAATTGCATTAATACACACAGGTTAATCAGATTGACAATTAGATTAAGTCAACAATAAAAAATAGCCATTCACACTCAAATTGATTAAAAGTGAAATCTAATTTCATTCATTATTCATAATGATTACAATCAGATAGAACCAAGGATATGGCATGTAATGCTAACCAAAACAAGATAATAATAAAAAAAACACAAAAACAAGATTGTGACTCTAAACAACCCTATTCTGATTCAGATGACTCTACAATCTTCTCATCTGCACTGTTCTTTTCACTCTTAGAATTATCTTCAGAGGTGCCACCAAAAGCATTTATCCTTAATGCATAATCCATCTTTCGATGTAGTTCAAAGAAGAATCTTTGAAGCATTAACATCTTATCATCAAGTCTTTTGAAACTTTCATCCACAAACTTCTCAAATCCTGTTTGAGGTTTGAATTTATACCTTGATGCGTCAATATTGACAGGGTCAGCTTCATCAGTACCAGGGCAATATTCATTCTTGAATATTTAGCCTTCTACGCTTTGCCTAAGTCCTATGTGATCTAAAAATAGCTTTTCAATCACGTTCTTCTTGTTGCAGCTAATGGTTACCTCATTTGTGATGTCTACATCATGAAACCTTAAAACTCTGCTTATGAAAATAGCATATGGTAGATAATATTCATTCTGCCTTGCTACCTTTACCATGTGATTACTGATTACAGAGGCCCAGTTTGTTTGAATCCTGGTTCTTAGTGCCTGTAGTAGGTACACATCCTCTGTAGTCAATAGTGTCTTGTCTTCACCCCTTGGAAGTAGAATCCAAGTGATCACATATGCACATATCTTTTCCTCTTTGCTCAGATGATCAATGCTAAAGGAATCATAATTTCCTATCATGTAAGGATTCCTTAAGTAATTGTTGTAGATGTCAACCTTGTTGAGACCTTGTATGCCATGATGTGATTTATTCCACTACAGTTCATCCTTGAGCACTATAATGCTTCAACAATAACTTACTTTCTTGCAAAACAATTAAACGTTTTTTATGTAGGTACCCATACAAACTTGGGTTCTTTTTGGTTAGTTGCAGGAGGTTGTTCCTTAGGTATCCACTTATATTTTCCTTTAGGAACGCCAACCTTTCTGTAGTAACAATTTCTAGCAGTGTGTCCAATAGTGTTGCAATAGAAACAAGCATGTGTCATAGGTTTACTCAGATAAATGAACTTCTTAGGATCAATCCTACTGATTTTAGCTTTGTAACCTATGCCTTGTCTATTTATTGTTCTACCTTGAGATCTTAACACAACATATAGATTATCTCTACCTAGAGAGAATTTCACTAGAGTGCTTATCAAGTAATCAATTTTTTGTAAGAGTACAGGGCCTTTTTCACAATCCTTTTCTACAATTTGTATTTCAGTTTTAATGATTTTTGCAGATTGTAAAGCAGCTTCCAATTCCTTTTCAAGTTTTTCATTATCCTTTACAAGGTTATTAATTCGATATTCATAATCTTTTCTTTCAGAACTTAATCGATTTACCTTGTACTGAAGTTTCATGGCTTCAGCATGTATCTCTTGAAACGCATCCAATAGCATGTGATACTTCATTTCGATAGGCTTATTCTCAAAGTCATCATCACTGTCTTCAGATTGAGTAAAGCCTGCCATGAAACACATATTGGACTCATGCTCAACACTATGCCATCATCACTTGAAGAATCATCATCATTGTTCTCCCAAGCGACATAAGCTTTCTTCTGCTTGCTTCTTCTCTAAGGATACTTGGTGTCAGCTTTCATCCTGTTTTTCACTTCAGGACAATCTGGCTTTATATGACCATCCTTTCCACATTCATAGCATGTGACCGTTTTGTTTCTGGAGTTCTTCTTTGCTCCTCTTGTATAACCTGCATTGTTAGTTGCAGTATTTCTATTCTTCATGAATTTATTAAACTTTCTTACCATCATATTCATGATTTCTTTCTCTGGCATTTCTGCATCTGACTCAGCCTCAGATTCCACTTTCTTGGAGGATCTTTTGCTTGTTTCCTTAAGAGCAACCGATTTCTTTTGCTCAATTTCTTCTTCCTCTCTCAATCTTCCAAGCTCTAGCTCATGTTCCCTGAGCTTTCCAAACAAGGTTGCCATATTCATGTTAGTCAAATCTTTAGATTCAGATATAGTAGTTACCTTCGACTGCCAACTTCTGTTCAAGCTATTCTTCCTGAGAGCCATCAGATGGTTTACAATGTGTGTGAACCTCTTCTGCACATCATAGATGGTTTCCCCGACTTTCATCCTGAATAACTTATATTCCTGTATCAAGGAATTCTTTCTAGCCCGCTTCACCTCGTTTGTTCCCTCGTGTGTAACTTCAAGAACCTCTCACATTTCCTTTGCTCTTTTGCATTGACAGACTCTAAAAAATTCATCCATTGTTAAAACAGAGGTAATTACATTATGAGCCTTGACATCGTACTGTGCTCTTCGGTTCTCATCATGAGTCCACTCGAAAAAAATTTAAATCAGTTTTTCCATTTATAACATGAGTGGGTACAAATGGACCATTAAGTGTTGCATCCCATACACCTTTATCCACTGATTCAAGAAAAAATTGCATTCTGGTTTTCTAGAAAGCATAGTTTTCACCAACAAATAAAGGTGGTGTATTTGTTCATCCACCTTCACCAAAAGTCTGAGAAACGAAAGCCATCACAAGATTGAATAATCGATTTTACGCAAAAGTTAATCGATTAGTTTTTCAAATATCTTTAGAAAACTAGTTTTAGTGCTAATTGTCAAAAACAATGTGCTTCATTTCTCACACCAAGAGGGGGGGGGTGAATTGGTGATACGTACAAAATGTTTGCTTTTAAAATCTTTTCCACAAAACAGGAAGTCTTTAAAATTTTCTAGAATTGTAAGTAAATTTGTATGCAATGAAACAATACACGTAACCGAATGCAATGACAATGTAATCGACTTAATGCAGAGAGAAGGGATAAGAAAATTCAAACACTGAATTTTTATACTGGTTCGACCAAGCCTACATCCAGTGTCCTTCCAATCAACTTGAGTTGGAAGCCAATAAACTATAAAGACCTCACGTCAAAATGTAAATCACCTCTCCCACTGTTGGGGCAAATCGACAAGTGTACCGAGTCGCACAAGTAATATAAAATGGTAAGACCAAGTATTGTATCTCAAAGGACTATCGGCGCTGAACAGTTATATGAAAACAAGATTAATTAAGACTTAAAAATAAAAAGAGATAATTGGGTTTAGGAAAAAATAATAAAATAAAATAAAATGCAATTGATCAATGGCAAAGGAGCAGAGAGATGAACGAAGGTTGATTTATATGAGATGGATATGTTGTTGGGGTTAGATTTCACCAAGTTCCCTCTCATGTATATAAGAATTCTTCTTTATGCATTAATGCCAACGTCCCTCACTAAATCACTTAAACCCGATCCCTCGGTAAATAAGCATGTCCCTAATTACCAGTTCATACAATTCCTAGCATTCCTGGTAAAAGGATGTGACGATCAAGTGGTTAAGACGACTAAGACTCATACCCTCATCCCTGAGAAATATAACCCTTAGGAGTAATTCAAAAGGAACCTGAATTGAAAGGAACCTCCCGGCACTCATGCAATTCATAAATAATGCTATTGTATAAGCAAGAATAAAACAGATGAATTACTCTAATAATTAATGAAAAAACATATGGAATTAAGAATCAATTCAAATACATGAAAGTTTACAAGGTTACATCACTCTCCAACAACAAATAGAAATTAGTTCCCCATAGACATGGGGGAACTCTATGTGTTACCAATGAGGAGTATTGGTAAATCTTGAAGTAAATGGTTTTGATGATGCTACAAGAAGTTTAACCTGAAGAAGATATTAGAAATTTTTTTAAAAGCACTTTGCAGAATATAAATTTATTAAGAATGTCCTTAAACATGTAAAACTTGTATTTTAGGTACTATTATGGAATAATCGATTATGAGGAGCAATAATCGATTATCATGACCTTTTCTAAAAACTGAATTGCTCTGGAATAATTGATTATCACTCAAAATAATCGATTATCACAGGTCTGTTTTGAAAACTGCCTAAGTTATTTTGAAAACCTGTAACGGACTTGAATAATCGATTATCACTTACAATAATCGATTATTACTAGCAGTTGGGACTTGACTTTTCATATTCAGACCAGCTGGCTATATATTGGTCTTTTGAGAACTTCAGAAGCAACATTGTTGAACAGAAAGCTTGTGTAGAATACTGTTTGTCAGAGGAAATTCTCAAAAGCTAGTTCAGTTCCCTTGCTTGATCTCGTGAATAGGAGAAGCTCTTGTTTCGTGTGTTGATAGTCGGAGCAGTTATCTTCGAGTTGGCAAGGTGCTCTGCCTGGTCTCGTGAATAGGAGAAGCTCACGTTTTGTGTGTCGATAGTCGGAGCGATTCTCTTCTAGTTGGCAGAGTGTTCATCTTCCGGTTCGTTCGTCGAAGGAAGGTTTAATCATCATATTTTATTCACTCTTATGTAATCTGTGAAAATGTTTTTTAGTGAAACTGTTAATCACTTTTTATAGTGATTTACGACTGGACGTAGATTCTTTTGAATCAAACCAGTATAAAAATTACTTGTGTGATTTTTTTACTCCCTACACTCTTTACTTTTATTTGCACATCAATTGTTGGATAAATTTTCTTTCAGAAAATTTATTTTTAAAACTGACCATTTTAATTTAAAAAGTGACAGAACACGCTTTCTACTTATTAACTTTATTCTGCTGCATTATATTCTCTGGCTGATACTAAACAACAATTGGTATCAAAGCTTGATTTGATAGTTTTTCAATATATTCAAAAATGGCCGGTCATAATCAAAATCTTGTATATGTCGAGGGTGCTTCTATTAACAGACCACCACTTTTTACTGGTGATAATTATGCGTTCTGGAAAGTCATAATGGAAATCTTTTTGGGGTCTGTTGACAGAGGTATTTGGGAAGCAGTACAAAATGGTCCTTTATTCCTAAAAGTAGAGTTGATGGTGTAGAGGTAGAAAAACCATATTTTAACTAGACTGCTGAAGAAAATAAACGAGCTCAATTTGATATTAAAGCTCGTAATATTATTTCATTTGCTGTTGTACTTGATGAATTTTATAGAATTTCAGTGTGTAAGACAACACAGGAAATGTGGGAAGTCCTTAGAGTAACACATGAGGGTATACAGGACGTGAAACGCGCAAGGAAGAACACTCTCATCCAGGAGTATGAGATGTTCAGAATGCAACCTGGAGAAACTATATCTGATGTCCAAAAACGTTTCACTCACATAGTGAACCACCTAATTGATTTGGGTAAGACCTTTGATACTGACGAATTAAATGTCAAAATTTTAAAATCTTTGGATAGGTCTTGGCAACCAAAGGTGACTACCATCTCGGAGTCACAAACCCTCTCTCAAATGACGATGCCGATTCTCTTTAGAAAGCTCTGTGAGCATGAGCTTGAATTGAAAAGATTAACTGTTGAAGAGGATCAAGGTAAAAGGAAGACACTTGCCTTCAAATCCGAAATCTCAAAAGGCAAGTGCTCTAAAAAGTTTAAAGATGATGATTCTGATGATGAGGAGAACATGAGCCTCATGATAAATAAATTTGCTAAGTTTATGAAAGCGAAACGTAAGGATAAATTTCATAAAGAAAGGAGCGAAAATCAAGAATCTCCTTCAAGTGTTAAATGCTACGGATGTGGAGAAAGAGAACATATGCAAACTGAATGTCCAAAGAGCAAGAAAAGTGAAGAAAAGAAGGAAAGAAAGTTACCAAAGAAGAAGAAAGCTTATATAGCTTGGGAAGATAATGCTTCTAGTTCAACTAGCTCAAGTGATTCAGACGAAGAAGCAAATATATGTCTAATGGCCGACTCAGAAGATACTTGAAGTCAAGTAAGTGATTCCAGCTTTGAATCTAGTGAAGTAGACTTGCAAAAAGCTTTCTTTGAATTAATGAATGAATCTGAAAAACTTGATGCTACAGATAAAAAGCTTAAGAAAGAGCACAATGAATTAAAATTGAAATATGATAATTTGCTTGATGAAGAAGTTGTTTTAAGAAATAAAGTTAGCACTTTAGAAACAAAATTGTCTGATTTAAATGCTATTGTTGAACCTATTGAATGTTTGTCTTGTAAGAGTCATATGTTTGATATTGACATACTTGAAAACCTACTTGCAAAGGCAACCAAGAGAAATTCACATGTTAAAACAAACTTTAAAAGAAGCAATGTTAGAAATAGGAACATGCATCAAGATAAGAAGCCCAAAATTAAAAGAACACGTAGAGTTTGGGTTGAAAAAGGGACTTTAGTTAAAAATAAAGTGAATGATGTTTGCTGTTTTTACTGTATGAAACATGGACATACATCAAATAAATGCAACATTAAACATTTTGATGTTCCAAATGGAAAATATGCATGGGTTAAAGTTGTTAAATGATGAATGCTTACACAAACTAACCCCAAGGACCCATTAATGAGATTGGGGACCTAAATTCTTGACAATTTGTTTTGTAGGAACCTACTAAGTCAAAGAAGTCATTGTGGTATCTTGACAGTGGATGTTCAAGACACATGACCGGTGACAAGAAAATGTTTATCTCTTTTGAGAAGAAAAAGCAAGGATTTGTAACTTATGGGGATAACAACAAAGGTAGAATCATGGGAACCATAGACATTGGAGGAGGAAACACTTTGACTATAAGAGACGTCTTGTATGTTGAAGGCCTCAAGCATAACCTTTTAAGCATAAGTCAATTATGTGACAAAGGTCTAAAGGTAACCTTTGAAAGTGACAAATGCACTGTTTACTTCAAGAATTCTACTGATATTGCTTTGCAAGGTGTTAGGCATAGTAATATTTATTTGATTGACATTGAAAGTGCATCTAGTCATAGTATAACTTGTTTAGTTGCTAAAGAAGAAAATCCTTGGTTATGGCATAAAAGAGATGCACATATTCATATGCAACATTTAAATAAATTAATTTCGAAAGATCTTGTGATTGGTTTGCCTAAATTAAAATTTGAAAAAGACAAATTATGTTCTGCATGTCAAAAAGGAAAACAAACCAAACCTTCCTTCTCATCCAAAAACATGATTTCTACATCAAAACCTTTAGAATTCTTGCATATGGACTTGTTTGGTCTGTCTAGAATCAAAAGTTTTGGCGGAAATTACTATGCTCTTGTAATTGTTGATGATTATACTAGATTCACTTGGACTTTCTTTTTAAGATTAAAAAGTGAAGCTTTTAAAGCATTCAAATCATTTGCTAAACGTATTCAAAATGAAAAATATTTGAAAATCAATTCCTTGAGAAGTGATCACGGTGGTGAATTTGAAAATGAATCTTTTGAAAAATTTTGTGAAGAATATGGAATTGAACATAAGTTCACTACACCTAGAACTCCCCAACAAAATGGTGTTGTTGAAAAGAAAAATAAATCATTAGAAGAATTAGCTACGACTCTTATGAATGAATCTAATGTGCCAAAATATTTTTGGGCTGATGCAGTTAGTACTGCTTGTTATGCATTGAACAAGATGTTTATTAGGCTAATTCTAAAATTAACTCCTTATGAATTGTTAAATGGTAGAAAACCAAATGTGTCTCATTTGAAAATTTTTGGATGCAAATGCTTTGTCTTGAATAATGGTAAAGATAATCTTGGTAAATTTGATGCTAAATCAGATGAAGCAATCTTCCTAGGATATTCTTTGACTAGCAAAGCATATAGAGTATTCAATAGAAGAACTTTGATAATTGAAGAATCAATGCATGTTGTTTTTTATGAGATTGTAGACCTTGAGGTAACCCACTTGAGTAAAATAAACCTATTGCAGGAGATGAGGATTATTTGAGGGAAGTTCTTGAAGAGATGTATCTAAATGAAAAATATCCTCCAAAACTTCAAGAAAAACCTCAAGTTGTTGATCCTAAAAGCTAGCAACAACCAAGAGGACTCTCTTTTGACAACATCATTGGAGATATATCAAAAGGGGTAACTACTAGACACAATCTTAATAATTTCTGCTTAACTGTAGCTTTTGTGTCTCAAATAGAACCCAAGAACATTAAGGAGGCTCTTCAAGATGATAAGTGGTGCGTTGCTATGCAAGAAGAGCTAAATCAATTTGAAAGGAATGATGTTTGGGAACTCATTCCTAGAAGAGATGATTATCAAGTCATAGGAACTAAATGTGTATTTAGAAACAAGCTTGATGAGGATGGGAACATCACAAAGAACAAAGCAAGACTAGTTGCAAAGGGCTACTGTCAAGAAGAAGGTATAGACTATGATGAAACATATGCCTCGGTAGCCAGGTTAGAAGCAATTAGATTATTACTTGCCTATGCATCTTTGATGAAATTTAAACTGTATCAAATGGATGTGAAAAGTGCTTTTTTAAATGGTTTTATAAAAGAAAAGGTGTATGTTAGTCAACCTCCTAGTTTTGAGGATTTCAAATATCCTGATCATGTTTATAAATTGAAAAATGCTTTGTATGGTCTTAAACAGACACCTAGGTCTTGGTATGAAAGACTTAGTACCTTCTTAATTGATAATGATTTTTCTAGAGGTAAGGTTGATTCAACCTTATTTATTAAGAAAGTAGGAAAACACATCTTGATTGTGCAAGTATACGTAGATGATATTATATTCGAGTCAACTGATAATTCTTTGTGTGAAGAATTTGCACAAATAATGGAAGGTGAGTTTGAGATGTCTATGATGGGTGAACTGAATTTCTTTTTAGGGTTACAAATAAAGCAAATGAATGAAGGAACCTTTATCTCCCAAACGAAATATTGTAGGGAAGTTCTTAAGAAATTTGGTATGGATATCTGCAAAGAGGCAAATACACCTATGGCAACTTCATGTTATTTAGATAAGGATGAATCTGGAGAAGGAGTAAATGAAACTATGTTTAGAGGTATGATAGGATCTCTATTGTACCTAATTGCTAGTAGACCAGATATTATGCAAAGTGTATGTGTGTGTGCTAGGTACCAAGCTAATCCCAAAGAATCTCATTTGACTGTTGTCAAGAGAATCTTAAAATACCTTAAGGGAACCACTTCTTTTGGACTTTGGTATCCTTCTGATGCTTCACCTAGTTTAATAGGATATTCTGATGCAGATTATGGTGGTTGTAAAATTGATAGAAAAAGTACTAGTGGAAGCTGTCATTTTCTGGGCTGTTCTTTGGTGTCTTAGCACTCAAAGAACCAAGCGTGTGTTGTCTTGTCTACGACTGAAGCTGAATATATTGTTGCAGGCAATTGTTGTGCCCAAATCTTATGGATGAAACAACAACTGGAGGATTTTGATATCTTCCTTGATCATATACCACTGAAATGTGATAATACTAGTGCTATAAATCTGACTAAGAACCCCATAATGCATTCAAGAACTAAGCACATTGAGATCAGACATCATTTCTTAAGAGACCATATTCAAAAGGGAGATTGCCAAATTGAATATATTGATACCTTACATCAATTAGTTGATATTTTCACAAAGGCACTTCCTAAGGATAAATTCTATGAGCTTAGAAGAGAGTTAGGAGTGTTAGATATGTCTTAGACTTAAGATTTATGAAATTTTTCTCAATTTTTTATAAGCTTAGCGCCTTTAATCGATTATCACAGGATAATAATCGATTATTTTTGGCTTTTGGAAAACCCTTAATCGCAAATAATCGATTATCTCATGAAATAATCGATTATTCAAACTTAAACCCAAATATGGAAAATTATGAACAGATAATCGATTATATTCAACCATAATCGATTATTCTGCAATATCTGGAAAGTGACTCATGAACTGATAATCGATTATCACTAACAATAATCGATTATCATGCGCACAGTTTCAAAAATAGAGCCGTTGGAGAGCTCTATAACGGCTATAAACGGCCATAAACGGATAGTTTTCTGATTCTTCTTATAAATAGCCTCCTATAATCGATTAATGGTTACTTCTTTGCACCCAGAAACTTCCAAAAAACAAATCTGAAACAGATTTCTTCATCTTTCTCAAATGTTTCCTCTCTTTCAAACCTTCCATGGTTGAATCCAGAAGAACCCGTAGAAGAAATATTGGTGCCTCTTCTTCTTCTCAACAACATCCTGCAACCATTGATGGGTGGATTTCGGATCAAGAGAAGCATGCAAACTATGTCAATTTTTGGCAAGAGAGGAGAATCATGGCGGTAAAATATATTCGTCTTGATTTTTATCGCTTCTATGGATTTCAGTTTCCAGATCTTTTTGCTGGACAAGGTCTCACACACTTAGTGGAGCAAAAAGGTTGCATATATCCCGATCTCATAAGAGTTTTCTATTTCAATTTGAGATATCGAGATGGGATAATATCCACCAAGGTGAAAGGCGTCCGCATAATTTTGGATGACGACGTGTGGACAAATGTTGCTCAACTTCCTATCTGGGATGATGCTGTGAAAGTTCATCTCGGAGTTCTAGACTTCAACCGACTACTGGCCTTTCAATCTTTCTTGCGCCATCCGGAACAGCAGACCAACCGTAGACAACTGCTTGTTGGTGGTTTCAAAGTTGAAGAGAGGATGATCCACTACTTGATCGTATGGATATTGTGTGCAAGAGCCACAAACCATGCTCAATGCTCTGAGCAGGATCTGCTTATTCTGTATGGGATTTTAAATCACATACATATTGATTGGCCTGCTCTTATTGCTGACACCATGGTAAAAGCAAAGAAATATCACTCTTATCATTTTCCTTATGTTCTTCTCATCTCTAGAATCCTAGAATACAAAAGGGTTAATGTGGAAGGCGAACTTGTTCAAGAAATTCAAACTATTGGTTCTAAAATTGGAGACACCACTTTTCGCCAAGTGGGATTTGTTACTCGAGGAAATGCAATTATTCATAAAGATGATAATCACTCAGATGCTGATGAAGAAGAAGACATGGATGCTCATATGGCAGAACCAGTAAGTGTTGCTGCTCCTTCTGATGCTGGTCCATCCAACATACCTTCATCCTCCTCACTTACCATGGAAGAACATTTTGCGAGACTATCTAAACAATTAGGGGATATGAGTCTTGCATAGAAAACTCACTTTGAAGAAATATGAGTGGCAGCACGCTCATGACGAATACGTGGTTGATCAATTTCTTGATCTTGATGTTCACCTTACAAATATTGAAACTCATCTACACATTCAACCACCTGAGAGATCCCCTAGCCTTGAGTTTTAGAGTTAGGTTTCTAGGTTAGTATGTTTTGTTGTTTGATTCTATGTTATATTTCTGTCTTTCATTTTTCTCTTTATAATGCTAATGTACTCCTTTCCTTATGAATAAAATGATCTTTTGTTTTTATACATACATTGTTTAATTGAGGGGGAGATCATATTAAGGGGGGGCTTTTTACATTGATCTTTTTGCTTATGATAAAAAAGGGGGAGAAGTATAAGGGGAGAAGTATAATATAAGTTGATACAGGTATTACAAACTTTGTTGTTGTCTGTTAGTTTGTATGCAGGAAAGCCAAAGTTTCTTTTACAACTTGAATATTTGATCATCATCAAAAAGGGGGAGATTGTTACCAATGAGGAATATTGGTAAATCTTGAAGTAAATGGTTTTGATGATGCTGCAAGAAGTTTAACCTGAAGAAGATATTAGAAATTTTTTTAAAAGCACTTTGTAGAATATAAATGTATTAGGAATGTCCTTAAACATGTAAAACTTGTATTTTAGGTACTATTATAGAATAATCGATTATGAGGAGTAATAATCGATTATCATGAGCTTTTCTAAAAATTGTATTGCTCTGGAATAATCGATTATCACTCAAAATAATCGATTATCACAGGTCTGTTTTGAAAACTGCCTAAGTTATTTTGAAAAACCTGTAACGGACTTGAATAATCGATTATCACTTACAATAATCGATTATTACTAGCAGTTGGGACTTGACTTTTCATATTCAGACCAACTGTCTATATATTGGTCTTTTGAGAACTTCAGAAGCAACGTTGTTGAACAGAAAGCTTTTGTAGAATACTGTTTGTCAGAGGAAGTTCTCAAAAGCTAGTTCAGTTCCCTTGCTTGATCTCGTGAATAGGAGAAGCTCGCGTTTCGTGTGTCGATAGTCGGAGCAGTTCTCTTCGAGTTGGCAAGGTGCTCTGCCTGGTCTCGTGAATAGGAGAAGCTCACGTTTCGTGTGTCGATAGTCGGAGCGGTTCTCTTCGAGTTGGCAGAGTGTTCATCTTCCGGTTTGTTCGTCGAAGGAAGGTTTAATCATCATATTTTATTCACTCTTATTGTAATCTGTGAAACTGTTTTTTAGTGAAACTGTTAATCACGTTTTATAGTGATTAACGACTGGACGTAGATTCTTTTGAATCGAACCAGTATAAAAATTACTTGTGAGATTTTTCTACTCCCTACACTCTTTACTTTTATTTGCACATCAATTGTTCGATAAATTTTCTTCTAGAAAATTTATTTTAAAACTGACCATTTTAGTTTAAAAAGTGACTGAATACGCTTTCTGCTTATTAACTTTATTCCGCTGCCTTATACTCTCTGGCTGATACCAAACAACACTATGGACAATGGAAGAAAGAAAGAGAATGGAAGATTAAGAATAGGCTAAGAGTGTATTACTATGCTCTTCTCTGCTAGGGATGTAAAACCTTGAGCCCCAGAGTCCTTTAAATAGTGTAGATGCGTGCCAGAACGAAGCCTGGTCCAAAAGAATCAAAACATAGCAGAAACAGGGCCTGAGCCACGTGAATTCATGCTCATGCGTCGCAGAGGGGCTGCCTGGGCGTGAATTAAGGGTCATGTAAGGCTTGGGCGTTGAAAATGGCCCTCGATGCCCGGGCGACGGACGTCGATTTTTCTCGCTTCAGCTGCGCTTCTAGACGCCCGTGCTGCGTGTTTTCCCTCTTTCTGGTGTCTTTTTGACCCCTTCTGAGCTCCCTTTTCTTGGTCTTTCATCTCTTCTTCCAGTATTACCTTAATCTCTGTCAAAACAAGGGGAATTAGTCATAAAATCATTGAAATCAACCTCAACACTCCTATTCACAGAATTTATTCAAAAAGGTTGAGTCCAAGCAAGTTTCTAAGTGAAAAAGGGTGCTTTTAGTATTAAAATCATATCACAAATAACGGTGTTTTAAACCGTTATCACAACCCCAAACTTAGAACTTTGCTTGTCCTCAAGCAAACAAAATGCAACTCAGCTCTTCAGAATAATCACTACAATGACTCAACCTTTTTCAAACAATTTTTTCAAGACAAGGGTTCACTTTTATCAATTCAGCATGAAGATTTCAGACAAGATGTGCAGGATTCAATCAAAGTCAATGTGATGCTCAAATACCTCTAACAGGTGTTATTCAAGAATGATCAATCAACCAAGCAAAGATGCAATTAGAAATTCAGAGAACTACTTCTTACCAAGGAAAGTGTTTCACTCAAGCACTCAAAAGTATATAACTCAAGCATTCAAAAGTGTCTCACTCAGCTCACAGGTGTATAATGTGGTGTTTCACTCTTCTATCACAATGTCACACATATTAATTTTGCCTTTCATTTTGTCAACACCCAATTTCGTCCGGATTGACTAAATAATAGGTTTTTTATTTTATTTTATTTTATGTTATTTTCTTTCATTTTTATTTTTTTTATTTTTTTTATTTTTTATTTTTTTAGTTATCTTTAATTTTCACTTTATTTGATTTAGTCTTTTTCTAAAAAAAAAAAAGAGAAAAAAACAAAAGGAAAAGAAAAGAGGAAGAAAAGAAAAGAAAATGTTTGTGGATAAAGGGGTTACGGGAATCCTTTATCACGTTTTTTTCTTTTAGAAAGAAAAGGACGGTGCATTTAATTGGAGGAGCAGGCACAAACTTTCAATTTGGTCTTTCTAGGAGGAGAGAGGCGGTGCTTTATTAGTTGTGAGGTGCAGACGGGAAGAGGTTTTGGAAGGTAGTGGCGACAAAAACAGTGAAGAATTGGTTTCAGGGGCAGTACAGCAGGATTCACACCTTATCAAAACGAAGGTATCCAGGGACACTAGGGATCACGACTCCCCCTTTTTGGGGCTGACCACTCCTATTTCGTTTTTTGGTTCCCAGTCCCTCACCTCCAACAGACCCATGATTCATCACTGGCCATTCTCCATTGCCTCGAAGACCCTAAGTCTTCATCCCTTTCTTATGAAGTTTTAGCTCGAACTCTCTTCTACGGTTTTTTTCTCCGTCACGTACACATCACTCTTCCATCTTCTTCATCACACCTCCAACGCCAACCATCATTCACTCACTCACTTCATAACCTCCACCTCTGCCACGTTTCTCATCACCATTCCATTATCTCTATCATCTTCTTCTCCAAAATTTGTCTAGCCCACACCCATGACATAATCACAGAGCACCCTTTCAACTCTAAAACAGAGAAGCTCAACCACGCCTCACCTTCTTCTTCCGTTTTCATCACCCAACGACATCCTTTCATCACCTGCAATTCCAACATAACAACACAACACTCTTCATTTTCTGTTCACACTTCACCTTCTTCATTTTCCATACCATTTTCTTCAACACAAAGAAATCATTTCCCTAACCTCATTCGTCTTATATTAAAGACATCTCCAATCACCGGTAAATTGGAATCCTCAAGCAGGAAACACTGTATCTTCAGCCACGCCGTCGTGGCCTAGTAATGGTGATCAACTGTACCGGCAAGGAGTCGCATCTCACGGTGGTGGATCTGTTAGAAGGTAGGCCCAACTCGAAAGAGAAAAGGAGGATTTAGCGTCAGTGTTGGTATCCCAAGCTGTTGGTGGCAAAGCCAGGGCGGTTGCTGGCATCAACCGGGTGTACCGCCGGCGAGTCTGCGCCGTGCGTGAAGAAGAGAAAGAGAGAAAGCGGAAACCCCTGTCTTCGAGTCGCGCCGAATCGGTAGTTGATGAGGGAGATCATTCGATGGGGAGGAAGGTCTGTCCATGGTGGTTTTAGCAAGCGGTTGTCGGCGTCGTTCACGATGGTGAAGATACGTCATGAAACCAGATTGGTCTCTCCATCGCGTGGGAAGGAAGACAGAAGGTAGAGCTGCTCCGACTGGCGTGGATGGTGTCATCGGTGACAGTCCCGGTCAGCCAAGGGAAGGCGACATCTATGACGCGAGGAGGAGCCCTGGCGGTGACCGGCATCGTCGACGGCGATCCTGATAGTGAGAAGAAACGAGACCTTGGTGCGGTGGCTGGCAGAGATTGTGGCGATCCTAGGCAGCTCTACGACGACGGCTTGTGGCGGCTCGCGGCGACTGGTGGTGGCGACTGGTTCGTCGGATACGGCAACGCCCTGGAGCATGGGAGGCAAACCCTACCCTAGGTTTTTTGTCCAGAAGAGAAGGGAATCCTGGGTTTGGGGCAAGATTTGCTCAAAAGGGAAATTATGAAGAGACCCCTAATGTTTCTGATTTGGATTAAGGGGGGCTTCGGGCCTGTTGGGCTATTTTCCTTCTTCCTGTCGCCACCCGCAAGTCCCATTCGCACCTCCATTTCGTTTGGGCTGAAGCCTTTCCGTGCCCGGCAAATAAAAAAGGGGTTTGGGCATTGGACTCATTTCGTTTCTGACACCTCCAAACTTTATTGTTGCACCCCTGCCTTAGGGCCTAGACCAAGATTTCGAGTGGCACTACTGGTTTTTATCTTTACACCACTATTCTTATTGGGCTTCTCTTTTGCTTTTATTTTATTTTTGTTCCTTTGCATCTTTATTTTATTATTTGTTTTTACCGTATGTAAACCCTTATATGATAACCCTACCCCTATATCATGTGTTTTATTTTTATTCATCCGCATTGTTTATTTGCTGCATTCTAAACACTACAAATAATTAAAAAAATTTATTTTAAAGGTTTAAGCACACGTGCGACCATTCACATAGGCCTTGTGCTGAAAACCTTTTCTTCTTCTTTCATAAAAATAATTAAAAAATATATTTTAAAGGTTTAAGCACACGTGCGACCATTCTGTCGGTCTTGTGCTGAAAACCTTTTTCTTCTTCTTTTTATAAAAATAATTAAAAAATTTATTTTAAAGGTTTAAGCACACGTGCGACCATTCGCGTAGGCCTTGTGCTGAAAACCTTTTCTTCTTCTTTCATAAAAATAATTAAAAATTTTTTTTAAAAGGTTTAAGCACACGTGCAACCATTCGCGTCAACCTTGTGTTAAAAACCTTTTTCTTCTTCTTTCAAAAATAAACAAAAAAATTATTTTAAAAGGTTTAAGCACACGTGCGACCATTCACGTCAGCCTTGTGTTAAAAACCTTTTTCTTCTTCTTTCAAAAATTAATAAAAAAATAAATATAAAACATCATGTTTTCAAACGATCATCTAAACATCAATCCAGAACTACGTGATCCTTGATTCTCTACCAAGAGTAGAGATACGTAGGAGCAAGGTCAATCCTTGTCGGGCCCAAAAAACTAAAAAAAATATATTTTGTTTCTTTGTAGTGTCTTTTAGGGGAAAGTTTAAACATTTCTAAAAACCACATTTTATTCGCGTATTTAATTAAAGGTACTGCCTTAGGGCAGGCGTTGTAGGGTGCTAATACCTTCCCTACACGTAACCCACTCCCGAACCCAGAATCTGGTTTTCGTGGACCGTGTCTTTTCTTTATGGTTTTTTCCGTAGTTTTCCAGAATAAACTATGGTGGCGACTCCAAAATCGTTTTTTTCAAAAATGATTTTCTTTTTTGGATCGTCGTCGTCCCGTCGCGATTTTCCCGGTTGCGACAGATGGCGACTCCACTGGGGATATGCCTAGAGAGTCGAGCCATTTAATTATATGCGCGAATTCAATGTGGTTTTTTTATGTTTTTCTTCCCTTTTTCTTTATCGATATTTGATGTTCGAAATAATTACATGTGAATTATCTTGATATGGAACCCTAGGGTAGAAAACATGTTTATATCTGCCTGGGAATCTTCTGGTTGTTATGCAGGTGAGGGTTTGGGTGTATTGCATTCTCCCTTCGCACACACACACATATTATGCATCTATTGAGTGAGGCCCTATACCCAGGTCTGAGTGCAGCTTAGAAATAGAGGGGTTGTGTAGCGGTGCCACTTGGGACATACTTCCTGTTTGGCTACCGTGAGAACCCCAACTAGAGTTTGTTCTCTTCATTTGTGTCTCGACACCTAGTTGATTACTCGACTGTTGTAGAGATGCTATGAAGGGGGCCATAGCTCTAGTGACATTGAACTTTAGGCTCAGGGAACCATCCTTGTGAGATTGCATATACTCGACTTTCAATCTTAAGCGTTGAACCTCTGTTAGGGCACAAAGGGAGATGTGTGCAGTCCTATAACTTTCATCAAGCACCTTGTACATATCACTACATCTCTTTTTTCTTTCTTTCTTTGTTGCGCATGTTTTTTATGGTCTTGTCACAATTTGTGGATTCTAGTCAAGAAATTATAAATTTGTGATTAAGTCCTTGAGGTAAAAATGGAAATTATCATGGCATTCGGAGTCAAGGGGCATTCGAGTTCATACATTTTGATGAAAGGATACACATCGAAGCAAAGAAGGGTAGTATTGGTGGCTCAAGGGGTCTGGTGAAAAAAAAGATAACCTTGAAAAATGCATTCAGATAGGAGCATGGGAATTTGTTGATCCTATCAGAGGTAGAGGTCTGGACAATAACAATTATTGTTTTAGCTCAGTACTATGACCCATTTTCAATTGGTGCCTACAGTAGAATAATTTGAGTTGATCTTAGATGCATTTCTTGAGGGAAAAGATCCATACAGGTAGTATATCCTTGTCTGGCAGGAAGCGAGAATAATAAAAGTACGCCCAATGAAGTGGAAGAGTGAATTCATACTTACAACAAGGGGCCTTACTCAAGGATGACTAGAGTGGTTCTTGCATTGATTAACCGAGGAGGAAAAGTGGGAAACATTCATGAACGTACTAGCTCTTATCCACTATGGTGTCATGCTCTTTCCTAATATCGGGGAGTTGGTCGACTGTGCTGCCATGAACGCATTTGTGGAATACAAAGTTCGCTCTAAGAATCTAATTGGCCTAGCTGAAAATTATGGGACCCTCGGTCGATGTTGTGAGCCAAGGAGAAGGATGATGTTATGCTGTTTACCGGTGTTGTATGTATGATTCATTTCTCGCATGAGTAAGGACGCTTTGAATGCCACATGTGCCCTAGGTGAACTACTACAATGTAAACCAAAGATGAAAGGGGCAAATGAATAAGTGCAACTTTATGCATGCTCAGGGGAGAAAAAGTTTAAATGGCGTGTTTTCTTGGCAGCAAAGATCGTGTACCATATACCATTGTGGGAGCTATCTTAATGTCTCGTATCCAGTGTTGTGTGTGTGTCAGCAAAAAAAAAACAAACAAAAAAAACTATTTGGGTATCCTGTGAGAGGATCACCAACGTCTGCATCTCTTGCCACATTGCAGATCATATAAGAATGAATCTTTGCTGAAATGCTTCATCAAGTTAAGAACGCTTAGGGGCAATGTTGTTCGCTTTGAAGAAAGGCCCAAGATCATGGACTATTAATGAAAGATTCCCTTAGCCAATGAATTGCAGAAAGGGTTAAGACAATCAAGTCGCCACTCAAGTTAATTTCTCCCGACCCAAATTGTGAAAAGCAATTCCACAATGCTGAACAACGTGTGAAAGCAGCAGTGGCCAAACTGAAGAAGGAATGTTGGCATCAAGCTAAAAAGGAGACATCAAGAATTGATAATCCAAATGAAGGAACATGTTGAACAAGGGCGAATTGAAAGTGAAGCCTCTCACAACTAGCTTCCCTTGCCAATGAAGTCAGTGAAGACATCCTTAAGCTATTAGCTGATGCTGAGTCTGCAATGCCATCTTTAACTTGCTTAAGGGGATTGTATCTTTCTTCAATTGCTGCAAGAAATTGATCGAAGAAATGAAGAAGGTGATGGCCAAGGCCTGAGTTAGTTGACCAAGATTTCCTGACTCACATCTTGGGAACTTCTGAATGACGAGCCACCACATTGACTCTATTAGTGTTAATTTCCAAATTATACCGGGGCAACCTTTTCACAACTTTACAATTTCTGGCTAGAATAGTTGTCTCTTCTTTTTCTTCATTTTTATTTTCTTCTTCTTAATTTGTTTCATCTAATAAGATTTCAAAAAAAAAACCAAGATACCCTAAAGGACTCGAACCAGTTACCAAATCTTGGAGAACCAAGGAGAAGTTCAAGAATGAAAGGATAAAAGTTGTTATCCAACAATTGAAGGGGCAAATGAGCTAAACCCTAGAGGTTTTGAATGCCTTGAAAAACCTGGGGGACTCGTACACGTCAAAACCTCAACACAGAGTTCAAGAGGCCCAAAATTTCCCTCATATTATCTTCCCTAAAATTGCACTTCATCCTCAGGAGTGGACTTGGGACATGTTGGCACTCAAAAGGTCGAAGATAACGCAGTTGAAGTAGAAAACAAGCTTGGGGCAACCACTTTCATGGTCCCTAGGGAAACGCTTTAGCTAAGTATTGTGAGCACGACGATGACAAAGCATCCCGAGTCGAAATCTTCTCCTGACATCGTTACACCAATGGATGTTGAAGCTGACAGGCGTAAATTAGAAGTGTTGAAAAAGGATGAGAGCCATAGAAGGTGGAGGAAGCTCTGAGTTTGCAAATGTTGCAGGGCTATGCTTAATCCCATATGTGGTGATATCTCCAAATTTTAAATCACCAAAATGTGAGAAATACAAAGGGATCACTTGTCCTAAGAACCATCGCGTGATGATAGGCAAATGGTTGTTCAGGCACCTGATGAAAAGCTACTAATTCATTTCTTTCAAGGTAGATCGGTTGGCATGTCACCAAATTGGGGCACTCATCTTGAACCTTCATGCATCCGACCTTCAGAGGATCTGGTGGATGTTTTCTTGAGGCTTTACAGATATAACATGGATATGGCACCTGATAAATTACAACTACAGAGTATGGTGAAAAAAGAGTCAAAATCATTCAAAGAGCATGCCCAAAGGTGGAAAGAAATTGTTGCTCAAGGAAAGTCTCTTATGAGTGATAACAAGATGGTTGACACATTCTTGAATACTCTGCAATCATCCTTTTGTGATAACATGGTGAGCAGTGTGTCCTCAAACTTCGCAGACCTAAGGATACTTGAAGAAAGAATTGAAGTCAGTGTGATGATTGGAAAGGTTGCGCAAAGTCATACCATGACAACAAATATGAACAAGTTGGGTTTAAGCTTGGGAAGAGAAGAAAGTAAAGAGTTCAATCTCCTCCTATCGCTCAAATCCCATTGGCCTACCCTTCACTTGAAACAATTGCAAGACAAAATCAGAGACTCGACCCAAACTCAATTTCTCACCAAGTCTCTAGGCAGAAAAATGCTTGTGAACTTCACTCTTATACATATGACTTCAGTAACGTTGGTTCCAAGTCTGTTACAAAAAGGCCTTGTCTCTATTTGTTACGCGAAGCCTGCAAAACCTCCATGCTCCCAGACTCATGCTGCATCATATGAAAAAGGTGATTACCACGAAGAGGCTATCGATCATGCCATCAAAAGTGTTGGGTATTCAAGCTCAAATGCAACCTTTAACTGATTCGAGATGGTTAAATTTTTGAAGAAAGCCAGTTTAATACTGAGGCAAGGATTGAGAATGCCTCTGCCGATGCCATGAAGCAATGATATGGGCTTTAGGACCACATGAGAAAGCATAAGTCATTGTAAAAGTGAACTTGATGTCGTGAAGTGTCTTGCTATGAGGAAATATGCCCATTGGTGTCACGTCTTCATCCATAACTTTCAATGCAAACATTCACTACAGGGTTTCTTCAAGTAGTGCTGGAAATCGAGTCCTGAAAGGGTATTGCGAGAAAAAGGAAAACAAAAAAGAAAAAAAATGAAGGCAATCTTGAGACACTTGTCTTTCTTGCGAATTGTCAAACTCTTTTTGGAAAATAGCAAAAAAGGAATAAAAATAAAAAATGGCAATAAAAAAAAAACAAAAGTTGTAATGTCAGACTGTTCCGAGGTCAAATGTCTAAAAAATAACAATTTGACGTTTCCTTTCTAGACATTAGTGCACATGATGCTTGAAAGCCTTCACCCTCCACTTTCCCAAAATAAAATATTTTCCCCACAAACACTCTCATTGCCCTCAGTAACAAAGTAAACCTTTACACTGGGCAGATTGGTCTGGCCAAAATTTTCTCGCTTGCGCTAGTTGGGTGATCCCTGAATCCATTGAGGCAAACAAAAGGACAAAAGAATTTCCAAAAAAAAAACAAAAGGAGAAAAGAATAAGTCCACTAGATTGAAAACCTGAAAGGGCATTCTAGAAAGGAAAAAGAAAAAAAAACGACTCATGTTGAGGTCATCTAGTCGCAGAGTTAATCTTTTGAAAATAAAGAAATCAGAGTTCAAAATGATGTGTGGCCTTCTTGACTTTATCTAAAAAGCAAAAAAATATATATCCATTGTCACCCCGTTTAAGCCAAAAATAAATTCTTTTTAAAAAAAAAAAAAAATTCCCAAGCAAGGGTTATCATCAAGTAAGAGTCAACTCATGATGCAAATAAAGAGTACTCAATGATCAAACAAAGAATTCTTCAAGAAGAGTGAACAAAACAAAACAAACAAAAAGAACAAAAATCAATCACAAAGTGATGATGAAAAAGAATAAAAGTCAAATTTCAAGAAAAAGCAAAGTGCTCGAAAAGTCAAATGGTTAATGCAATGTCTAGATGATAACCCTTGTTTCAAAAACAAAACCAACAAACATTCATTTGGGCCTTTATATCTTTTCTTTCAATACCTTTTAGCCCCTAGCCACGTTACAAGCCTAATAAAGCCCACACAGATTGAATAATGATTGCTTAAATTTTCATAAAGCTTAATTTTGTGATAAGGCGAATTGACATTCAATCTGTCGTAAAAAAAAAAGAAAAAAAAGAAAGGTTGAAAATGAATGAATGAAAAAAAAAGAAAAAAATAATGTCTCAGGAAGAGGGGATTATCCTACCATCTAGCCAAAGGCACGCAAAAAGAAAATCAAACCAATTGGGGTCATCCTTTTAGCCAATCCTTTTCATGCCCACCACCTCTTCCAAACAGAACCCTATGCCAAAGAAAAAAACTGGGGCAGCTTGGTGAATCTCACCATGCGTCTTCGCCCTGAAATTCATCAACCCATAATTTCAAGACAGGGGCAGCTTTACGGATCTCCCTTGAATTTTCGCCCTAATTTTCATGGATCCAAACCCCAGCTCATTTACCCAAACACCAAACCGGGGCAAAATTTTTTGGTATATCGCATTTTTTCTTGACGTTCACATATCACATCTTCTTTAAGGATTGTAGTGCCCACGTGCCTGTACTAGTCTCCCAAATTTTTTTTTTGAACAGCTCTCGTTCTCTTCAAAACCATCCTCTTACCAATAAATTCAAGCACGTGTACACTGATGCGAGAAATAGAAAGCCAAACATATAATCATATCTTACATTAGACCTCAGATGCATGACATTCCGCAGTTTTTACAAAACATTGAAAATAAAGACCAATTTGATGACTGCAAGTAAGACAATGGACTCAAGCAAAAAGAAGTACAAAACAAAGCAAATGTTTCAATCTTTCAAAAAGAAATTTTTTTCGGATCGAAACCCTTTTCATTCATATGAATGGTTGTCGAATCCTTCTTCAAAATAAAAGAAAAGAAGAGGATTGCATCAATATTTTAACCCTTTGTAATGAAGGCTTTCAACGCCTTGATATCTTTTCAAAAATCAAATTTCTATCAAAATTACAAAAACATTTCACAAGATTACAAGTTTCAAGAATTTCAAAATTTGAAAGCCCAGTTTCCATACTGGCCCACAAGCCCAGTTTCCACATTGGCCCATAAGCCCAGTTTCCATACTGGCCCATAAGCCCAGTTTCACACTAGCCCATAAGCCCAGTTTCCATACTGGCCCATAAGCCCAGTTTTCACATTGGCCCATAAGCCCAGTTTCTACACTGGCCCATAAGCCCAGTTTCACACTGGCCCATAAGCCCAGTTTCTACGCTGGCCCCCCATAAGCCCAGTTTTCATCTGGCCTCTAAGCCCAGTTTCTACTCTGGCCCCAAAAGCACAGTCTCGCCTGGCCCCATAAGCCTAGTTTCCATACTGGCCCCCAAGCACAGTCTCGCCTGGCCCCATAAGCCCAGTTTCCATACTGGCCCATAAGCCCAGTTTCGCCTGGCCCATAAGCCCAGCTCACCTGGCACTCTAAGTTCAAGTTTGTTTCGGCCCTTTGTAAGACAATGGTCGAACCCAACAAGCACATCATTCATTTATCCATAGGGTTGTTACACCCTCCACGAGGTTATTACACCTCATTCATTTATCCATAGGGTTGTTACACCCTCCACGAGGTTATTACACCCCATTCATTTATCCATAGGGTTGTTACACCTTCCACGAGGTTATTACACCTCATTCATTCATTCATAGGGTTGTTACAGCCTCCATGAGGTTGTTACACCTCATTCATTCATCCATAGGGTTGTTACACCCTCCATGAGGTTATTACACCTCATTCATTTATCCATAGGGTTGTTACACCCTCCATGAGGTTATTACACCTCATTCATTTATCCATAGGGTTGTTACACCCTCCACGAGGTTATTACACCTCATTCATTTATCCATAGGGTTGTTACACCCTCCACGAGGTTATTACACCCCATTCATTTATCCATAGGGTTGTTACACCTTCCACGAGGTTATTACACCTCATTCATTCATCCATAGGGTTGTTACACCCTCCATGAGGTTGTTACACCTCATTCATTCATCCATAGGGTTGTTACACCCTCCACGAGGTTGTTACACCTCATTCATTTATCCATAGGGTTGTTACACCCTCCACGAGGTTGTTACACCTCATTCATCATCCATAGGGTTATTACACCTTCCACGAGGTTGTTACACCTCATTCATTTATCCATAGGGTTGTTACACCCTCCACGAGGTTGTTACACCTCATTCATCATCCATAGGGTTATTACACCTTCCACGAGGTTGTTACACCTCAGTCATTCATCCATAGGGTTGTTACACCCTCCACGAGGTTATTACACCTCATTCATTCATCCATTGGGTTATTACACCCTCCATGAGGTTGTTACACCTCAGTCAATCATCCATAGGGTTGTTACACCTTCCACGAGGTTGTTACACCTCATTTCTTTCATCCATAGAGTTATGACACCCTCCATGAGGTTCGCACACCTTAGTTCTCTTAGCCCTGTTTATTTTTGTTTAAAATTTCCGATTTTTTCCTTGTTTAATTTGAAATTCGGACGAAATTAGTGTTTATTTCTTTACTTAGCTTTTACTTCAATAATACGAAAATATCAAATTTTCATATTATCCAGTAATATCTAAGTAAAGAGGGGCAACTGTCAACATCCAATTTCGTCCGGATTGACTAAATAATAGGTTTTTTATTTTATTTTATTTTATGTTATTTTCTTTCATTTTTATTTTTTTTATTTTTTTTATTTTTTATTTTTTTAGTTATCTTTAATTTTCACTTTATTTGATTTAGTCTTTTTCTAAAAAAAAAAAAAGAGAAAAAAACAAAAGGAAAAGAAAAGAGAAAGAAAAGAAAAGAAAATGTTTGTGGATAAAGGGGTTACGGGAATCCTTTATCACGTTTTTTTCTTTTAGAAAGAAAAGGACGGTGCATTTAATTGGAGGAGCAGGCACAAACTTTCAATTTGGTCTTTCTAGGAGGAGAGAGGCGGTGCTTTATTAGTTGTGAGGTGCAGACGGGAAGAGGTTTTGGAAGGTAGTGGCGACAAAAACAGTGAAGAATTGGTTTCAGGGGCAGTACAGCAGGATTCACACCTTATCAAAACGAAGGTATCCAGGGACACTAGGGATCACGACTCCCCCTTTTTGGGGCTGACCACTCCTATTTCGTTTTTTGGTTCCCAGTCCCTCACCTCCAACAGACCCATGATTCATCACTGGCCATTCTCCATTGCCTCGAAGACCCTAAGTCTTCATCCCTTTCTTATGAAGTTTTAGCTCGAACTCTCTTCTACGGTTTTTTTCTCCGTCACGTACACATCACTCTTCCATCTTCTTCATCACACCTCCAACGCCAACCATCATTCACTCACTCACTTCATAACCTCCACCTCTGCCACGTTTCTCATCACCATTCCATTATCTCTATCATCTTCTTCTCCAAAATTTGTCTAGCCCACACCCATGACATAATCACAGAGCACCCTTTCAACTCTAAAACAGAGAAGCTCAACCACGCCTCACCTTCTTCTTCCGTTTTCATCACCCAACGACATCCTTTCATCACCTGCAATTCCAACATAACAACACAACACTCTTCATTTTCTGTTCACACTTCACCTACTTCATTTTCCATACCATTTTCTTCAACATAAAGAAATCATTTCCCTAACCTCATTCGTCTTATATTAAAGACATCTCCAATCACCGGTAAATTGGAATCCTCAAGCAGGAAACACTGTATCTTCAGCCACGCCGTCGTGGCCTAGTAATGGTGATCAACTGTACCGGCAAGGAGCCGCATCTCACGGTGGTGGATCTGTTAGAAGGTAGGCCCAACTCGAAAGAGAAAAGGAGGATTTAGCGTCAGTGTTGGTATCCCAAGCTGTTGGTGGCAAAGCTAGGGCGGTTGCCGGCATCAACCGGGTGTACCGCCGGCGAGTCTGCGCCGTGCGTGAAGAAGAGAAAGAGAGAAAGCGGAAACCCCTGTCTTCGAGTCGCGCCGAATCGGTAGTTGATGAGGGAGATCATTCGATGGGGAGGAAGGTTTGTCCATGGTGGTTTTAGCAAGCGGTTGCCGGCGTCGTTCACGACGGTGAAGATACGTCATGTAACCAGATTGGTCTCTCCATCGCGTGGGAAGGAAGACAGAAGGTAGAGCTGCTCCGACTGGCGTGGACGGTGTCATCGGTGACACGCATTTAACCACAATCAAACATACTCACAAGCAGGTTGTCATCACATGGGCTTTTCGTGGCTTGTAACTTGGCTGTGCTAAGAAGGAAATTGGTTTTTCTGGTCAGCAAAGGTCCTTGAGTTAAGAGAGACATTTTATGAATTTATCATTCAAGAACAACTCTCTTTCTTTTTCCCAGCTTTTCCTTGCAGTGAGCTCTTTCTTTGATTTTCTTTTCTCACTTTTTTTTTCTTTTGCCTTTTCTTTTTGCTTTTGTTTTTTCAATTGGTCACTGCCTAGAGAAGTGGGTTGTCACCTGGCAACCCCAAACTTGAACCTTTATCAGTACCTCATCAAATGTTCTCAACTTAACTCAAGGTAAAGATTTTCAAAAAAGGTTTTTCAAACATGCATAAGGTTTATGGTTCAAAGGTTAGAATAAATTGTTCTCTTTTCAGTGGGCAAAAATTATGTGAAGGCTAAAAGAATAAGGGATAACAAAAGATGGCCTTGATCATATGGAACCTGCAAGCAAGTAGTTCAATCACAGAAAATTTGGGCAAAATCATTCATGCTTCCAAAGTAATAACAATTATTTAAAAATAACTCTGAAGCTCAAAACTTACACAGGTAAAATCACAAGTTTCAAAATTTAGAAAAACATCATGCTCAATATCTCAATCAAACTTTATCTCAAGCACCTGTCTCACAAATTGGGATTCATCACTTATCATACATCATCTCAAATTCAATCAAACACTAGAATCTCATAAAGCAAAACTTATCACACAAAACAGGCACAGTTGAATCAAAACAGTTTAGTTCATTCAAGCAGAGCACAATAAGAATAAAATAAAACAAAACCAAAAATTAAAACAAAAACAAAAATTTAAAATTTAAAAGTTCAGAGAACTGGGTTGCCTCCCAACAAGCGCTTCTTTAACATCACTAGCTTGACCCAATAAGCTCATGTCACATCTTTTATTTTGGTGTCATCTTTTCCTTCAGCACACCAACTGGACTTCAACATTTTCTTGTTCACCTTCTTGGTTCTCCTAGAAGTAGGAGATTCAATCTCTATCAGCCCATCATTTCTGAGTTCTTTCACAACCCAGAGTTTTTTGTTGAACTATACAGGCAAGCTTGGTCTTAGTCCTTCATGCTCCTTCAGAGGGTTTTGGTGAACAACTGCTCCTTTGCTATCCTTTTCTTCTTCATGAACCTATGACAGAAAACACTTTTTACCTTTCTTTTTTGATTTGGCAACCTTAGCATTAGTCCCATGTGCATCTTTAAATGCAGCTTTGGGACTGGTTTTCTTCACTTGGGCTGGCTGCCCAGTAGTACAGGCATTGAAGATCAACTCCTCTTCTTGGTCCTTGAGGGCTATGGTACCCTTATCAACATTGATGATTACTTTGGCTGTCTTCATGAACGGCCTTCCGAGAATAATAGGGATCTCCGCATTTTCTTCCATCTCTAACACTACAAAGTCCACCAGGAATCTCAAGTTGTTGATTTGCACCATCATATCTTCTACCACACCATAAGGTCTTTTGGGAGATCCATCTGCCATGAGAAGAGACAGCCTTGCCGGCTTAACTTCCAAGTCATCAATCTTTTTGAGGACGGTCAAGGGCATTAGATTGATACTGGATCCCAAATCAATTAAGGCTTTCCTTATTTTGTGGTTTCTAATGGTACAGGGGATAGTGAAACTTCCTGGGTCTTCTACCTTAGGAGGAAGTGTTTTCTGCAAGATCACACTGCAACCTCCTTGTATCTCATTTGTCTCCTCCTTTAGTTTTTTCTTTTTCTTGAGGAGCTTCTTTAAAAACTCTGCATATTCAGGGATTTTTTGCAGAGCCTCTATCACAGGAATTTTTATCCCCAACTCTTTGGAGATTTCATCAAAACATCCTGCTTGCATCTATTTTGTGGAATATTCCTAAGGATGGTGGATATTTTTCTCAATTTCTTTATTTTCTTTCTTTTTCTTCTTTTTTTCTCTCAACCTCTTCTTTTCCTTTCCTCTCAGCCTCACCTTTTTCTTCACTCTCATTTTTTTCTTCTTTTTCTTCCTCTTCCTTTGAATCTTTCTCTTTTTCATTCAATCTTTCGTTTTCTCTTTCTTCTTCTTTCTTTTCTCCCTCACTCTCCTCTTTTTATCTCTCCTTCTCCTTCTCATTTTCAATACTTGCAATAGCCTTACATTCTTCTTTGGAGTTAACTTCAGTATTAGCCCCAAAATCTTTAAAAGTAATCTCTTTCATCTGTTGGGCTATTTGGCCAACCTCTATCTCCAAGCTTCTGATAGCAGCGTCTGTGCTTTTCTATGTGGACAAAGTTGCCTGTATGAACTATTGGAGAGTCTCTTAGAGCTTTGCGGTTCTGTCAAATAGAGAGGGTTGTTGCTGCCATTGTTGCTGATGTTGTGGTGGCTTATTAAATTGTCCTCCAGTTTGCCCAAATTGACCCTGTCCATTGCTTGGGTGAGATTTCCACCCTTGGTTATAATTATTGGGGCAGAACTGGTTGCCCATGTAGTTGACTTCCTCATTAAGATTTTCAGGCACTGCACATTGACCATTAATATGGTCACCACCACATAGTTCACAAAGTTGTTGTTGAACCTGTGCCACACTCTAAGGTTCCTTCTATGGCTGCATCATTTTCTTAGTTAGGATTTCCAATTGTTGAGTGATGATCTTATTCTGAGAAAGCAAGGCATCATAAGGCTGTAATTGAAAAACTCCTTTAGGTTGGGATATAGCTCCTCTTTCACTGTGCATCTCATTGTCATTGGCATCAATGTTCTCAATTAATTCATAGGCTTCTTCTAGGGTCTTGCATTTGATATTGCCTCAAACTGAGGCACCCAACATCAATTTGGTTTGTGAGCCAAGACCCCCAAGGAAGAGAATGACTACCGTTCTTTCATCAAAACCATGAGTAGGCGTCTTTCTCAGCAGGCCTTTGTATCTATCCCATGCCTGTCCCAAGGTTTTTTCTATGCCTTGCCTAAAAGAAGAGATCTCTTGCTTCCCTTTGTTGTTCTTTGATTGTGGGAAGTATTTGTTGAGGAACTTTGTAACCACATCTTCCCATTGAATGAGACTGTTTTCAGGAAAAGAGTTCAACCATAATTTAACATTACCTCCAAAAGAAAAGGGGAATAGGCTCAGATTTATGGACTCATCAGGTACCCCATTTATTTTCACAGTGTTGCATATCTCATTGAAGATGGTTAGGTGCTCATATGGACTTTCATGAGACAGTCCATTTAATTGGTTGCTCTTCACAAGGTGGATCAGAGTAGGCTTCATGTCCATGTTTGTAGCGTTGACCCTTGGCTTTGCAATGCTGTTAACATGATGAGGGCCAACAACTGTTGTATAATATGCCAAGGTGCGTTTGCTAACATTGGTCTCCGCACCTCCTTCACCAGTTTGGGAAGCCATTGAAATTTTCTCTAGAGAAGGTCCTCTAGATGATTTGTTTCCTCTTGGCCTCTTACTGGTCTCAAGTCCTTCAAGAAGAGGTTCAGAATTTTTGTTGCTTCTGGTTCTCACATTATCCTGCATAAACAAAACACAAAAACCCTAGAGAATATTGTTAGCACAAAACTAAAAAAAAAAAAATTAGGGATTGAAAAATAAAAATAAAAAATAAGAAAATAAAATAAAAAGAAAATAAAGTCAAAATTAATCACGGATCACACAGATAGAATAGCTTAAACCGTGAGTCCCCGGCAACGGCGCCAAAAACTTGTTGGGGCAAATCGGCAAGTGTACCGAGTCGCACAAGTAATATAAAATGGTAAGATCAAGTATCTTATCCCAAAGGACTCTCGGCGCTGAATATTTATGTGAAAACAAGATTAATTAAGACTTAAAATAAAAAGAGATAATTGGGTTTGGGCAAAAATAATAAAATAAAATAAAATGCAATTGATCAATGGCAAAGGAGCATAGAGATGAACGGCGGTTGATTTATATGAGATGGATATGTTGTTGGGGTTAGATTTCACCAAGTTCCCTCTCATGTATATAAGAATTCTTCTTTATGCATTAATGCCAATGTCCCTCACTAAATCACTTAAACCCGATCCCTCGGTAAATAAGCATGTCCCTAATTACTAGTTCATACAATTCCTAGCATTCCTGGTAAAAAGATGTGAAGATCAAGAGGTTAAGACGACTAAGACTCATACCCTCATCCCTGAGAAAAATAATCCTTAGGAGTAATTCAACAAGAACTTGAATTGAAAGGAACCTCCCGGCACTCATGCAATTCAAAAATAATGCTATTGTATAAGCAAGAATAAAATAGATGAATTACTCTAACAATTAATGAAAAAGCATATGAAATTAAGAATCAATTCAAATACATGAGAGTTTACAAGGTTACATCATTCCCCAACAACAAATAGAAATTACTTCCCCATAGACATGGGGGAACTCTATGGACAATGGAAGAAAGAAAGAGAATGGAAAATTAAGAATAGGCTAAGAGTGTATTGCTATGCTCTTCTCTTCCAGGGATGCAAAACCTAGAGCCCCAGAGTCCTTTAAATAGTGTCAGAGGCGTGCCAGAACGAAGCCCGGTCCAAAAGAATAAAAAAAGAGTAAAAAGAAGGTCCGATCCACGTGAATTCACGCTCCAGCGTCGCAGAGGGGCCGCTCGGGCATGAATAGAGGGTCATGTAAGGCTTGGGCATTGAAAATGGTTGCCCAAGCTACGAAGCTTCGCCGCCCGGGCGTCGATGGCCACCGCCTGGGCGGTTGACGTCGATTTTTCTCGCTTCAGTTACGCTTCTGGACGCCCAGGCTGCGTGTTTTCCCTCCTTTTGGTGACTTTTTGACCCCTTCTGAGCTCCCTTTTCTTGGTCTTTCATCTCTTCTTCCAGTATTACATTAAGCTTTGTGAAAACAAGGGGAATTAGTCATAAAATCATTGAAATCAACCTCAACTCTCCTATTCACACAATTTATTCAAAAAGGTTGAATCCAAGCAAGTTTCTAAGCGAAAAAGGGTGATTTTCGTATTAAAATCATATCACAAATAACGGTGTTTTAAACCGTTATCAACCACTCACTAATCTAGTATAGGCAATAAAAATAACAGACAAGCGGCAAGAACAATCGTCTTCTACTGTCAAACCCTTTGAGACCCCTTCAAAGTCAAGAACCACGTTCTTCTTCTTGTATACACCACAGGGAATACCAACAGCTCTCAGCATTTGACAAAGCTTTTCCTCATCTAGCAGAATGCACCTTCCTGTGCAGTACGATCAGACTTTTCTTATCAACCTTGCTTCTCAAGAAATACTCAAGACTTTATCACCACGGTAATTCTTGATTCTTGGAGCTTTTCTCTCTTCTGTAAGACTTTAGATCATCCACTGAAAACAAATATGCACTAGTGCAAAAACCGACTATAACGTCACGCGGTCAACGTCTAACCGCCCAATTCGAAACGTTAATAATGATCGGTCGCATTACCGTAAATAAATTCAATCGCTCCACGTCCTCTATTGAAACCGTTCGCCGACTAATATTTATTAACGACAAACAAAGATCATATAGACGTAATCTAAAATGTGCTAACGTCAAACAAGGGCCAGAACGACGTAAAACAATGACCTTAGAAACACTTAACATCATTTTGAGAAACAAGTGACGTTCAATTTAAAATAAAAAATAACGAAATAGTGGTTTGCTTCCAGCAGTATCACTCTACCCACATTTGACGTCCACCATGCTAAATATTCGACGTTTTATATGACAGAGAGTGAATCCATTTTTTATTCTTTATTTCTTTTCTCTTTTAAACCAGACAGAACGTCGCCTACTTCATGGTTTCGACGTTTATACCAATGTAGAACGTCGAACAATTTGGGGTCTGACGTGATGGTCCTTGGTGTACGAAACCTAGGTAATCACATAACTTCAGTTAAGGAATCAATTGACGTTCAATACAAAATAAATAAATACAAAATTCTGTTTTAAATAATATGACGCACAATAACAAAAGATGGACGTTGTATATTACAACTAGTAGTTATTCTTTTATTTTTCTTTTAAATCAACCAATAAAACGTCAATTTAAACTGGCTTTGACGTCAACAGTAATTATTTTAAGTAGACATCCATTCATAAAATTTCTCATATGAACTCCATCTTTTTAATTTTTTTCTTTGTGTTTTCTGTTATCTCCTTCAGCTAGTAGTTATTCTTTTATTTTTCTTTTAATTCAACCCATATAACGTCATTTTATACTGGCTACGATGTTTGATTATTTAGTTCCTTTTTTATTATTTTTTTCTTTTTCTTTCAAAACGACTATATAACGTTGAATTCTTCTATGCATTCGACGTCTACTGAGTTGTGTTTTAGTGTAGTTTTGCGCGTGTTTTTCGGTAGCGTGGTACCACCTTCTTCATTTGCTAGTTTCTTCATAAGAAAAGCTTGCGTGTTTGTCATCTCTAATGGCATTTAAACCCAAAACCGAACCTGGGTCGCTGCCTAGACGTCATCCAAACCGCCAATGAAAAAGAATACGGTGACATGAGAACTAGGCAAGGACCCAGGTTTGCTTTTGGTTGAAATACCATAAGAGACCAAAAGACGCAAGCTTTTCTTACTAGGAAACTACTAAAGGGAGAAGGTACTAATACGCTACCAAAAGACACGAGCAAAATTGCACCAAAACACAAAGAAAACTCATTTTAATCTGTTCAAATGGAAGATAATCCATCAAAGACTAATTTAATCAGAGTAAAAGTAAGTTTAAACGATTCAAAAGAGATAAAACGCACATGGAAATGCAATGTCGGGTAGAAAAAAGGCGAGGAGGAAGACGATTAAGTGTGCGTAACCACAGGTTCACGATTTCTAATTTAACAGGAAAAAAAATAATAAAAAGATAAGTGCTTTTTCAAAATATGTAGAACCCTGGAACTGCTTTTATAACTTGAAGTTTCTTGATTATATGATTCAATTTTTAAGTTTCAAAAAGTTGTTCTCTACCGAATTAGTGGATCTGATTTCGGAGAGAACAACTTTTTGGAACTAAAAAATGAATCAATAACGATCAAACTGTGAAATTGTTTAGAGTTAAGCATTATATTTATAGAGTCAATATTAATGCTCACAACCACTCTGGTAACAACACAAAATTAATGCTCATAACCACTCAAATGCCTTTCACGTCGAAGCCCCCTAAAGTTTGACGTTCTATGGTAATTTAAAAAGGAAAAAGTAAAAAAAAAGAGTGACCTTTGCCTTCTAATAACGAATAATACGTCATATGCACAAGGAATTCATTTTTTTTTTGTTTGATTAAAAGAAAAAAGAATATAACCAAAAAGATACTTTGGAAGTCTAAAGAAATTGACGTCAACCTCTTTGTTTCTAGCAGCAAACTGCATTTTCCCATATATCATTTAAGTAGACTGCTTTTAATTATTGAAGCCCATATTAGCCCTTTCCCAACAGTAATTATTTAAGTAGACATCAATTTATAAAATTTCTTGTAACAACAGTTGTGTTAACTTGTAACAACTCCAAGGCCTTTCAAAACGCTACAACTTCAAATCATAAAATTCATAAACTCCTTCTAGGAATTAATAGAGGACGTCGAATATTTTCAAAATGGACGTGTTATTTCAGGTTAAAAAGGAAAAAGAAAAAAAGATAAAAGTAAAAAAAAGGAGATACCTTTGCCGTAATATTAAATAATACGTCGACTTCCCTTTGTTGGACGTTCATATCTTAATATTACGTCGATTAGATTTATCATTTGAAGTAATATTGGTGTTTTAAAAACATATATGATATACTGTTGCATGCAATGTAATGATGTAAAATTAAAATGGACAATTGCAATCATAAAAGTGATTTAATCATATTTAATCATTTTAAACAATTTAATCACCATTCACTAATGTTTTCCAAAAGAGAATTTCATTAATATTCAAGAGATGATTACAAAACATCCCACCTACAATAGAATTTCATTACTAAATAGAATAGAATAAAAGATTATAAAAAAGTCTAACTCAACATCCCACCTACAATTTTCACACGAGTTTTTAATATTATCATCATCATCTTCAGTATCCACTATTTCCCAAGAAATAGTCTTTTTCATTCTCCAACCATTGCATTATGTCTGGGAACATAAAGGAGTTGGATTGCGCAACAGTGTTCCATGAGGTTTTCTCCATACATTACCCAACAAAGTTACTAACTTATTTCTACACCTTACAACACAGTTGACATTTCTCAAAAAATGCATATACTCAACCCTTGCTTTTCTTAAATCATTATCGTATGAACATAATAAGATCAAACCATATACATATTTTGCTTCAAGATAACCCATTTTGGCAGCCATTTTCAAGTCATTAATGCCTTTTTCAATATTTCCCTTATATCTAATTATTTCTCTCAATCCCTCCCTATACAAAGCTTCAATATTTCCACCCTCTTTACAACTTTGCATGAAAATATCAAATGCCCTTGCTTCTTTAAATGACCATGAAATCAACGAAAACTTTTCTAAAGAAATTCTATATGCCTAAAAAGTAGGTGAAAAGTCATTTTTTTCCGCCATATTTATGTCTGATCCCAACACCCTGACGTCTATATAGTCATTTAGACGTCGATCCCCTTTACATCTAACGTCTAAATGGCCTAACAGGGTAGGTGAAAAGTTGTTTTGGACGTCGGCTCCCCTTACATTCGACGTCTATAAACATCGAGAATATTAATTTTTAAATCAAATGGACGTCATATTAGTGAGGTCACCGACGTCTAGTCAAGAATAGACGTCGGCCACTAGGGGCACTAACGTCTTGATTCCTGTTAAATCAGAAATCACGAACCCGCAGTTACGACATTGCATTTCTAGGTGCATTTTATCTCTTTTGAACCGTTTAAACTTACTTTTACTCCGATTAAATTAGTCTTTAATTGATTATCTTCTATTTGAACCGATTAAATGAGTTTTCGTTGTGTTTTAATACAGTTTTGCTCAGTCTTTGGATAACATAGTAGCACATTCTCCCTTTTCTAGCTTCCTCGTAAGAAAAGTTGCGTCTTTTAGATCTCTTATGGCATTTCAACCCAAAACCGAACCTGAGTCCTTGTCTAGTTCTCATGTCACCGTATTCTTTTTCATTGGCAGTTGGAATGAACTAGACAAGGACCTAGGTTCGGTTTTGGGTTGAAATGCCATAAGAGATCCAACAGACGCAAGCTTTTCTTATGAGGAAATTAGCAAAGGGAGAAGGTGCTATTAGGCTATCCAAAGACACGAGCAAAACTGCACTAAAACACAATGAAATTTCAGTAGACGTCGGTTAATGACATGTCTGACGTCTATAGTGGCCTTAAACATCAGTTAGTGCCATGTCTGACATCTTTATGGTGCCCTTAGACGTCAGTTAGGGCCATGTTCGACGTCCTTATAATGCCCTTAGACGTCGGTTGTTGCCATGACCGACGTCTTTATAGATGTCGGATTCTATATGTCTGACGTCCCATTAACGTCACCCATAAAGACGTCGGTTCAGCATATGACATTAAAAGCCCAAAATAACAGACGTATAAAGCCCTTTCTACACTAGTGGATCATCCTGTGGGTGTGAGCAAAGGGAGACGAGATATCCGTGGAGCAAGCTCTTGGTGATGAAGACCTTGTAGTTGAGTTAGCTTAGAATAGGATTATACATAATTTTGGTGTATCCTCTTTGTAGATAACGTTTTAAATTTATAGTTGTTTTTGGATAACTGTAAGTTAAAACCTTATACTATATCTAATTGTTCTATCATATCAAATCTGTGACCACTCTTTTATATAGTTATACTATATTTTGGGATGTTACAGAGTCTCTATTCTCTTTTGTTCCTTCTTCTTCTCTACTAATGAGTCTACCTAGTCTAGTCTTTGGATGTGTTGTTTTTGTTCACTCTCATCATCCTAACTATGGTAATTTAGATCCCAGAGCTCTTAAATGTGTCTTTATTGGGTATCCTTCTAATAAAAAAGGGTACAAATGTTATCATCCTCAGAGTCGTTGCGTCTTTATCACCATGGATGTCACCTTTCATGAAACACAATCCTTTTATGTCAATCCTTCACTTCAAGGGGAGAAAGCACTTGAAGTGGATCACAAAACCCATTAAAGGGGCATAAAACCGGTCAACGTGAGGCCCTATCATTATCCACACTTGATGAAAACAGAGATAGGGAAATAACTAGCAGGAATGTTGGAGTTGGGTATCATCATACCCAACAATAGTCCTTACTCAAGCCTCCTTTTTTTTCCCTTTGCTCGCAGCGGCGCTCGTGGTGGCTCGTGGAGGCGCGACGATCTGGTGCGGCGAGGTCGCGGTGACTGTGCGAGGAAGTTGGTTGTCCCGATGCGCGACGCAAAGGAGAGGCTCCCTTTCTCTTTTCCTTTGCTGCTTCACCGCACAGTGAGAGAAAGCGCGACAGGCGACGCTCGTGGTGGCTCGTGGAGGCACGACGATCATGGAGCGATGGTGTGGCGAGGTCGCGATGACTATGCGAGGACGTTGGTCGTCTTGATTCGCGGTGCAAAGGGGAGGCTCCCTTTCTCTTTTCCTTTGCTGCTTCGCCGCACAATGAGAGAAGACGACGAAGACATGTTGCGAGTGACCTCCGACGATGACGACAAAGGTGAAGGGCTAGGTATCCGGTGAAGGCAGCGTCAAAAATGGATCTGTGATTTTGGTGGTGTTGATTCTGCGATTTAGGGTTTGGGTTGTTCTTAAATTTTTGGGGTTTCTGTTTTGATGAACTGATGATCTAATTTCTTCTGTGATTTGAGATGTAGGGTTTCAATATGGTAATTTTGGTGTTTTAATCTTGTAATTTTGGTGTTTTAATCTGCAATTTGAGATCTAATTCGGGGTTTTTCCTGTTATGGTGTTTTAATCTGTTAATTTTGGTTAAGATTGATGGTTGAGATATGGGTTTCGTATATGGCTTTCTATTGCTATAGCTATATGAATTGGCTATGCGAATATGGCTTTTACAAAGCGTGGTGAGTTTGGAAATTTCTGATGATGGACGATAATTCAAACTGAACGAAGGTGCAAATATGGCGGTGGTGGTGCTCGACGACGTGACCATACTGCCTCGGTTCTTTTTGAACGGAGGTTAAATCCTATATCGTTTTGACTTGGTTCACAACCGAGGCATAAAAGTGGAGACTTTTTACCTCGTCTTGTTATGCATCGGGTCAAGAACCGGTGCCTATAGCCAAAAGTAACTGGTGCCATTGCCTCTCACTACACTAGTGAGGTCCTAGCCTGGGGGCCTATCTCCAATTGGCAAAAGGTGTTTAAAGGACCAACATCTTGTGGTACCTTGGGGTAGTCCAGTTGTTCCACAGTAGGTGCAGGAACATCTGTAACTCGACATTTCATACAACATCCGGATAGTCAGTCTAGGTCCTTGCATGTTAAGATGTTTGGGTTGATGTTTGTTATATAAATTATTCATGCATGCTATGTTATAAATGTTATATGATTTGTCTTGTATCTAGCTTACCATTGCTTTTGTGATGTCTATCATTGTGTATATTTGTCTTTTACGATGATCACTTTGGTGGGACATTAGGGAAGGGATATCTCTTTAGTCATTTCAACGTGAAAAGGAAGATAAAGTGTAGATAGGTTCGTTCTTCAAGCATATAATCTCTTTCTCTAGAAATCTTTTGTAAGGTTTAGCTATGTAACATTTTATTTTAGTATTTTATACAATTAAAATGGGATGCTACGCAAAAAATAATAATAATAATAATAATAATAAATAATTAAAATAATAATGATAATAATAATAATAATAATAATCAAAATTTGATGTATCTGTTCATAAAAATATATGAAAAACAAAATTAAAATTCAGTTTTAACATATACCTTTTTCGTAAAAAGCAACAAAAAGACAATTCGATTTCCTGAAAATCGAATTTCAACCTTTATAAAACCGTGTTACGCATGTAAATATAATCTACATTATGGTTAATCAGAAGAAAAGTAATTTATCATCGTAAATAAAAAAAGTAACTGTGTTACAGCAGAAAAAAAAATAACTCCACGTCGTTAATCATTGGTGGTGCTATGATAAGTCATCAAATAAAAAACAGTGATATATTGAATATGTATTTTGATTTATCAGTATCTAAAATAATTTGTTGGAATTTCATATTATTAGAGTTTAATATATTGAATTTTAACATCGTTTTTTTATTCTTTCTTACTTTTAGTTAATTGGGCGTACACTAATACCAGTTATTTTTATATCTTAATTTTTATTTGAGTTTAACCTTAGAATTTTATCATTTTTTAATACAACTTAAATCATATATAAAAAATAAGATTAAATATGTTTGTAGATTGTTTATGTTTTAAATTTTAAACCAGGGTGATTTTAAATTTTTGAAATAAATAAATATAGTTCATGTATCAACTAGTGGAAAAATTGTTTTTTATGACAAGTAAAAATGACCTATTATGACAGATAACTTGTCATCATAGTTCTAGCATCATAATAGGTCCTGCGCATTTTATCACGGACACAAAAGTCCATCATAATAGTTCCAGTGTATTATGATGGACTTTCTGTCACCTATATTATGACATATTTTCACTTATGAGTCATAATATAGTGAATTTACCTATCATAATATGTAGCATTTTATGACTATGATTCTTTCACCTATCATAATTTGTAGAACATATTATGACAAGTAATTATTCACCTATCATAATATGTACTTTTCAGACATAATCTTTTATTACATACATTGTTCACCTATCATAAAAACTTGTTTCACACAAAAAAATTCATTATTACGTTTGAAATATTCATTCAATTTTCAATTAATTTCCTGTATTATAATCTCATCAATCAATTTATAATCAATATAACATGAAATGAACATATTCAATTAAACTAACAATGAAATCCAATTCAAACATTAAATTGTTGTAAATCAAACCATAATCCAAATATAACATCAATCTACACTACATTGTAGTCAAGTTTCTACAATTTACTAACACTTAAAATAAAAGAAGCTCACTTAGTTCTAATGTCTTCAATGTCTGGAGCTTCCTTAGAGATAAATCATTAAAGATCTACAAATAAAATAATTAAGTTAGAACAATTTTGTGATGAATAGTTAGATAAGTATTTAGTTAGTTTTTTAATACCTTATCCCATGAATCAGTAATGTTTGTACAAATAATGGTGTGCATGTGCTTCATCACGTAATACCCACACTCATAGTTGCCCAATTGACGTCGACACTGCAAATTAAACACAAATAATCAAAACTCATTCAAACTAAGGACACAGAAGATCATATTATACTCTAGCTATAGCCTTTGTACCATGTACCTTTGATCAATTTTGGTAAACCAACAAGCCAATTCCTCATAAAAATAGCAAAATCATAAAATACAGAACGAAGGTCAACTTCTCTTACAAATGTTAGAATCAATACATGAATGCAATGTGAGAGTATTTTCATGGTTTGTCAAGGTTGAACTTACAAATTCCAAACTTGTAGAACTGTTGTAGAGAGAAGATCATTACCAATGACAATCTCACAAATATCCCTATGACATACAAATAAAGTGGTGGTAGCAGTCTTGCATGTCAATTCAGGAGGCATATCTATCTCAATAGTTTTATTCCCCATTGTCACTACCGCTGCACCAAGTTATTGTAAAGGAGACAATTGTGGTTGTTGAGGTGTAACAATGTTTGTTTTCTTAGAAATGTCCTACATTTGACCATAAAATAAGTCTAATATATGCATCAAAATACAAGAAATACATAAGTAATTAAGGTAAGTATGAATAACAATACTTACTAAAATTGGCTTTGCCAATCTGGATGGCCAAATGACAAAATTCCCTAGTGCTTGTCCTACTGTTTGAACCTCCTCACTAGACACGGGAACACGAGCAGAACCATCTTTAATATCTACAATCACCACTCGCAACATATCATCTTTAATAGTCTCATGGTGGATGGTGCTTCCCAAATTATATATTTTACCTAAGACACAAAAGTAGATGACAATTGTTGAGTACAACTAGATAGAGAACTTATTTTTAGGTCAATTCTGCACAACCAAGAATTAACATGTACACAAGATCCAATGCAATAGAACTAATAATATACGTAGATATGAATCTATGAAATCCTATACTAAACTCAAAGCATTAGGACTTACTGTGCAAACGGCTTTAAGGGCAATTGCTTCCCTTAAAGCAATTGTTAAAGAAACTCAAAGCATCTGTTTGCATTGTGGGAGACAAAAAAGAGAACCAAACAAGCAATGTTTTTAATTTGTAGTCTACGCAAATTCAATTACCAAAGGTTTAGGCAGAAGAGAAGTTTCATGAAAAAGAACTATGCAAAAAGACATATGCTTATTTATACCAGAATTTTTATGAAGTGCATGAAAGAGCTCAAGTTTTGAACACCAAGCAAGCAACAAAATCTCAACTCATAATTCATTAAACAAGCTGAGTGCAATAATATAAGATGTCAGTTAAAATAATAATTGTGCAGATAATGTTAAAATCATTTTGCATATTAGAAAGGAAAAACAAAACAGAAATTATCTATGATCAGTGACAATACTGACATAGCTTGCTGCTATTGATCGCTATTAATTCCACAGTGGCAACATAATTAACTAAATAAAACTCTACTAATTAAATGACTTGAGTATATCTATTAATGGATGATAGAAATTAACTTCAGGCAATAATAAAAAGAAATGTATTAAAATAATCAGAAATCTATAAGCAATTTGCATAAATTAATGAAATATGTTGAAGTTAAAAAATATATATATTGTGTGACATGCATAGGAATTCATATGAGGAAGATCTACTTGGCAGAAGAAATCTCTGCTAGGTGACCTTAATTTCAACCATGTTTGTATTTCTGCATAAAATGCTTCTTATTTCTCATGGCAGCTGTATACTTTCTCATGGCAGCTGCAAAAAAAAAAATTGAAGCATCAAAAGATAATTTAATGAACAACAACAAAACTGAGAAAAGGATGGAAATTTAATATACATGTAAAAACATTTGTTAGGTTAAATTTCGAAATAATAAAGAGGTAAGTATATATATCTAGCAAAATGTAGGAACTTTCCTTATCTGTTGGTCAAGTTACGAAAAAATATGAACCCAAATCCGTGACAGTTCAAATTGATTCTGTCAAATAGTCAAAACAAAATATGATTTACAGATAATTAAATAGTTAAAACAACTTGTAATGATTTACAGATAATTAAAATATGAACATAAAATTGATTCTCGATCGAATCCGTGACGCTCAAATAAGTTAAGTATTTAGATAAATATCTTTAATCAAGATTAATTTATATCTCTTATATAAGTGTAACAAAAAAATGATTCTGGAGTTTGTTTGTTAATATAAGTCAAACTTTAAATAAATATCTATGCAATCTTTCCAGCATTCAACCTTCATAAAAACAAGAAAGGTTGTCTAAGCGACACGCCTATTGATTGATTGTGAGAGGTTTTACTTAACATATAACCAAAAAACTAAGAAAATCTCATCAAATCTTTGGATTAAAAGTAAACTGTGAAAAATTTGAAGTTTATTAACAACGTAACTCAATAAATTATATACCCCAGAAAGCCATTGCCCGAAAATTAGAGCAATTTTAAGATCAATAATATGCAGATTTCTCCAAAGCAACGCATAATAATCACAAAGCAAATATCATCAAATAAAATGTAAGTAATACAAGTGAAAATAAAAATTAAAAGAAAATCATCCTATCCTACTGAATTAAATGGGTACATTTGATTCAAAAGAATCCATATCTCCGCACTGAACTGGACCTGCCAAGAAAACAAAAGGTTTCTGTTTCATTCTCTCACTACTCTTATAGCATATATTCTCTTGCTTCTAGATTGGTAACGGGGTATAATCTGACTTATACATGAATTATTCTCTTGCTTCTAGATTGGCAACTCCTACCGACGTTATAACTGGTGACGTAAATTAACGTCGAATATTATCGGGTGACGTTAATCGAACTAGTTTACGTCGCACCCAAAGGTAAATGACGTAAAGTTAACGTCTTTTATGCTCGTCGACTTTAAAGTATGTCCTATAGAATAGAACTTGACGTCCAAATATTTGAATAAATATTTATTTTTAAAGAAAGATTTTTCGTCATATCATCGGGGAAACTGACGTAACATTGACGTCAACGTTGAAGAATGATGACGTAATATTCACGTCGAAGAGAAAATTTGACGTTAATTTTTTAATAAATATTTATATTTAAAGGACTATTTGACGTCTATTTTAAGGTGATTGATGTAAGGTCGACGTCGAACATGTTTACAGTCGATGTTAATATCTCTGAGTCGTAGAGTTCCTCGCCCAGCGTTTTATTGTTATCGTTATCCACTGCATTATATCAACGTCACTCGTCGCCGTGATGGACGTTAAGATATATATATATATATATATATATATATATATATTAACGTCAGACAGTTTATAAATTGATGTTACCTTCAGTTTTTTTATTAAATTTCGTTCGTTTTAGCTCATTTAACCAAACCTGAAATACAGAAACCAATTTTCCAATTCCTCAATGCACAGAATTAATTAATCTAAACCATACTATCATCATTTCCAATTAAATAGTAAAAGTAAAAGACGTTAATGCTATCATCAAAACATAAAAGAACCCAATTTTCCATTCATCTATTCACAGTATTCATCATTTCTCAATAATCTATTCACAGTATACATGTATTCACAGTTAAAAAGCTGCACAAGTAAGCAAATGATACTATCATGAAAGGAAAAACCTAAAAGTATAGGTATTTAAAATGTTTATTCAAATATCCTGCCCATGCCTCTCTTATCGTCTTTATTAGTGCATTGGGCAATGCAGAAGTAGTGTTGAATTGCTGCAAAATCAAGGAAGGAAACTTTGCAATTATATTCATTTTAATGTCAAAAGTTTATTGATATTTTAAACATTTTCAAATGTAAATTCCTACCTCAGTCCAATCTCCTCTGATTCCTGCTCGGATGATTGTCTTCATCCATGACATGATGTAGTAGCCACATGCCCAGGAATCATTCTGCTTATTACACTAAACATGTGAAAGAACCTAGTCAAATGTAATGGTTTAAAATTGACTACGAAAATTAATGGTTAAAGATCAACGAATTCCAACCTTAGGATATATAATCTCAATTTGTTGTCCTCTGGTCCTAGTCAGAACTCTAAAAAAATTTGAAAAATTTGAAACATTAGAAACATAAGTTAATATATTGATATCATAATGAATTGATAAGAATGAATGTAATACTTACCTATTTCTCCCACATGCCTTCGTTGTGATCACATCGAGTTGCATGTATTTCATTGGTTACATCATCAACCTTATTTTCAATGGTTCTCGATGAGAAGGAGACTGTCTCAAGTATATCTAGAGAGTCTTCATCATCAGATGTGTGCATGGCTCTGCCTTCCAATACCACTTACCTATTTGTCTTGCTTGACTAGCCATAATGGTTCATCCGTGTAACTCATTTTGTTAAGATCCACCAAAGTGAATCTGAGGTCTTCTGTCACGACACTAGATTTACTATCAACCCATTTACACTTCAAAACTGGAACTCTAAAAGTGACATAATCAATTTCCCAAATTTCTTGTATTATTCCAAAATAATTGATTGATGTTGTAATTGGGTTCTTATCCTTGGAACTGGAAAAGTGTACAGCCTTAGCTTGTAGGGTAACTCCACTATTTTGAACTCTACTTTTATCGTCTTCCTCCTTTGAATAGAACAAGTAATTGTTTATGTAATAGCCGCCGAAAGTGATCACATTAGTGTTAAGTCCACGAGCTAGTCTCAATAGATTTTCAGAAACATTCGGAGTGGCATAAATCTTTTTCTTAAACCAAGCTAAAAAGGATTTGTTATGTTCATTAAGTGTCCACTTTTCACTCATACGTGGATGTGCTGACTTAATTTCATCAATGTGCTGTGAAATGTAAGGAATAACATCCTCTGTGTTGTTTAAAATGTACAAATGAGATTGATTAACTTCTTTTCCACCAACACTTTCAATCCTTACTCCTCGAACTCCCTTTCCTTCACGTCCGTGTTCATGTACTGTTTTGTTTGGAAGTCCTATTGATTCACAACTTGGCATATAACTTGAGCAGAATTCAATGGATCCCTCTGCAATGTAGCCTCTATAATCGAAGTCTCCGATCTCAATTGATTCTTAACATATCCCTTTAAGATCTTCATGTATCTTTCAACCGGGTACATCCACCTCAAGAAAACCGACCCACATATTCGAATTTCTCTCACTAGATGGACAATCAAATGAACCATGATATCAAAAAATGAGGGTGGGAAATACATTTCCAATTGGCACAAAAGTCTGATGGCCTCATTTTGCAAATCATCTAACTGTCGAGGATCAATAACTTTCTTGCAAATGGCATTGAAAAACAAACTCAAACATGTGAGAATACCTCTCACAAAGACAGGTAATATGGCTCGAATAACTACTAGTAAAAGTTGTTGCATTAAGATATGACAATCGTGGGACTTTAAACCAACTAACTTTAAATCTTTCATAGAAACAAGGCTACTAATATTTGACGAATAACCCTGTGGAACCTTCAAACCATGTAAACATTGACAAAAAATTTGTTTTTCTTTTTTTGAAAGAGTATGACAAGCTGGAGAAAGATAGGTGCGTCTTCCTATGGACTGCAGATGTAACTCAGAACGAATTCCCATGTCAACCAAGTCTTGTCATGCTTTCACTCCATCTTTTGTTTTTCCTTTAACGTTTAGTAAAGTCCCAACAACACTATCACATACATTTTTTTCAACATGCATCACGTCTATGCAATGTCGCACATCAAGTTTACACCAATATGGAAGATTAAAGAATATTGATCGCTTTTTCCAAATGTTTTTCTCAAGGGTCATTTTTTTTGTTTTCCGAAGACAACGTCAATGTTCCTCACTTGTTTGTATACTTCTTCCCCATTACGTGGTCTGCTCACTACATCATCTTCAGGACTTCCATTAAACGCTTTCTTCAATCTACGGTAAGGGTGATTTCGAGGAAGGAATCTTCGGTGTCTTATGTACACAGTTTTCTGCCCATGCTTCAGTTGAAGATAACTAGTATTTTCTTCACAAATCGGACATGCAAAATGACCTTTAACACTATAACCGCTCAAGTTCCCATAGGTTGGAAATCATTTATGGTGCAAAACAACATTGCATGCAAACAGAAGTTTTCTTCTGAATATGAATCGAACACCTCGACGCCCTCTTCCCACAACATTTTTAAATCGTCAATTAATGGTTTTAGATAAACATCAATGTCATTTCCAAGTTGTCTAGAACTCGATATCATCATCGACAACATCATGTATTTTCTCTTCATGCACAACATAGGAGATAGATTGTATATCATCAAAATAACTGGCAATGAACTATGTTTGCTACTTAAGTTGCCATAAGGATTCATACCATTGGTAGCAAGTGCAAGTCTTAAGTTTCTTGGCTCTGCACTAAATTCGGGAAATGTGGCATCAATGTTCTTCCATTGTGGGGAATCAATTGGGTGTCGAAGAAGATTATCACATTTTCTTTCATCAACGTGCCACATAAGATTCTTCTCATCTTCTTTAATAGAAAACAATCGTTTCAACCTCGGTACTATAGGTAAATACCACACGACCTTAGTCGGTGGACCTTCATTCTGTTCATCGTTATTTCCATCAAGTTTCTTCTTAAATCATGACGAACCACACGTCAGACACACCTTCATTGCAGCATACTGATCTCTATACAATACACAGTCATTGGACATGCATGTATCTTTTGGTATTCCAAACCCATTGGACATAGAATTTTCTTCGCGTCGTAATTACGTATAGGTAACGTGTTATTTTCTGGAAGCATGTCCTTCAGTAACTCCAATAATTCCATGAAACTTTTATCAGTCCATCCGTTTCTTGCTTTCAAACAAAACAATTTCAAAGTAGCCGATAACCTTGTAAAATTGATGCATCCTGGATACAACTCTTACTCTGAATCGTTCTTAAGACTATCGTATAAATGAGCTCTTCCAAAATTTTCTTCTCCAATGTCAGGTACCATTATGTCCAAATGATCACTCATCGATTCTTTGACATAATCCGAACCTCTTAAAGTTGTTGGCTTATATAATACTTCCCCATGCCAAGTCCAAACTGTATAACTTCTCATTATTCCATAGATGAACAGATGATCACGGATGTTGTCCAAGTCTTCACGTATTTGAGTGAGACAACAAACACAAGGGCAAAAATATGCCCCATTCACTGGTTTTGCATGTTCCTTAACATATTGTATGAACTCAGAAATCCCTCGGTCATACTCTTCACTAATACGACACTCATGAATCCAGCTTCGATCCATACTCTAGGACTCTAAAAGAAAAGAATCTACAGAAAAAAATAAAAAATAACTTACATAGACGTAGAGAACAAAAAATAAATATCTATCATGGATAAGAGATATTGAAAGAAAAAAAAAATACTTGAAATGATGTCACTGGAGAAGATGATGAAGTTTGCTGACCACGTACGAAAAATAGCCTAAAGGTAAATGAAAAACAATCGGTCAACCATACAAATGTGAACCAAATGACATTGAAACAACTTAAAAATAACCTTCTTTCTTTATCGCAGTCATCCACGAAGAAGAAAGTTCAAGCAGAAATGGAAGCGCGAACAAACAGTGAGACCGTGTTATGTTTTTAATTCAATAAATAAATTCGACGTCGCATACATTAAAAATATGACATTATATTTAAATATAACGTCCAACCCCAAATAATTGACGGTTTCCCTTAAAACATTAGCGCCAATAGAACGTCGAATATGAGGAAAATCGACATTTTCTCTTAATTAGCTGCCAATATCAGAAAGTACCGTACTTTTGTACATCTTTTCTTTTCACCCCTCCTATAGAATGTCGAAGGCTGCAGGGCTGGGACGTGAAGGGAATTAAAGTGGTTGGGAGCATTAATGGTGTTCTTAATAGAACATCAAATTCCATGGGGCTTTGATCTTTTTTTCTTCCGCCAATTTCAAAATTTGGCACTCTCTTTTCTTTAAAATCATACATGAAATCTTTTCTTTTTTACTTCTTCCTTAATCGATTCAATTTAACAGTGTAATGAAATTTGCACTTTTAAACCAGTGATCAGTTTTTAAAAGGTCGACGACGATAAAAATTAAAAAAAAACTTAGACCTTTTATTTGGTCAAAATCAAATAAATTACTTTCAAAAATTTAATAGTTATAATAAGTAATTAGTATAAATGATTAAGCTTTAAAAAGTTGACGTCGAATGTTGAGTACCCTCGATGCACTGGCATTACTGACATCAAGTGTACTGGACTTTTAATCTTACGTCGAATGTTAAGGATATTCGACGTTTTATTTTTAAAGAGAAATAAAATATTATTTTAAAATATAATATCAAGGTGTGTAAATTTATCTTGTAAATTTATTTTGAAACCGGTGAAACAATTTTAATTTTTTTTTTAAAACCATTGAACCCTTCCATGGTTTTCCAAACCCATTGAACGGCAATGGCTAAAAATAAGCTTCCCTATCTTTCCCTTTCTTTCATGCTTTTCCAGATCAATGCATCATTATTTTTCTCACATCACAAACCAAACCAATATTTATATATAACTATGCAAAATGTAAACTTGCAAATCTAATCAAATATGTAATAATACCTGGGATTTGCGATGATGTAATAATCAAATATGTAATAATACCTTGTCATTCACACGCTAACTGTTACATGACTTCTTTTGATATAAGGAAATTTGACGTTTTGACTGAATTATAAATTTTTAATTCTTGAATTAAAAAAATGAAGTATACAAGGTGAAAATCGATGTTTAAGTAAGGGAAAAGTTGGAAATTAAACCTAAAATTAAGTGTTGAAAGCCTCGTTCTCATTTACATTGCGAAATTAAATAGTCAGGTGCTATACCAACACATACTTGAACATAAAATTGAAAAAGAAAAAACATTTTAGGGAAAAAAAAACATTTCATCCAATGACATGTTACCACATGACCACCTTGACACGTCATCATCATCTTCTCCAACAATCACCTTGCAACCACCAGCAACCACCTTGTCGTCGCACCATCGCATCAGGCCAACACCCACCTTCCACGGAACAATCCCAAATCGTCACTGAACCTCCACCATCAGCCTCTTCGCCAAAGTGTCGTTGCCTTCATTCTCATCCAAACTCCATAGACGCCGCACCTCCATCATCAATCTCGCACAACCATGGAAGCTTGCTCCTTCACACAACCTGCAAACAGAAAACCCAGAATTGCACCACCCAAATAAAACCCTAAATCGTCCTACAACATAAAAATCCTTGCCATCCCTGCAGCCCACACCGTGCGACACAACGAAAGGATTCTCCAAGGCAACTGCCTCGACAAAATGCTCGACCTGGTCCATGAGGGGCTGACCGTGGTGGTGGACGAAGACGTGGAGACCGAACGGCAACGCGTGCCAGCTTCTCGGTAGTGATGTTGGCAGCACAGAGGATAGACAGACGACCAGGATCGAGGTTGGGGTATACGAGAAAAATGTAGTTGTTGATTGCGAGACTGATAATGGAGACTCCGATGAACTTAAGACGCTCATAAGATACACCTTTGCTGAAGATGAACTTGAGAGATTCTTCTAGAAGCTTCCAGTATTTGAATCTGTGGCATAAGATTCTCTCTCTACCTCAGCCACTTATGCCACAGATTCAAAAACTTGAATCTTCAAGAAGAAGCTCTCAAGATCATTTTCATCGAAGGTGTTTTTAAGGAGCGTCTTGAGTTCACAGGGTCCCTATTATCAGTCTCGCAATCAGCCACTTAAAATCAGAATGTATTTAGAAAGTTTGACGTCTAATGTTGAGTACCCTCGATGCAATGACCTGGAGTTATTCATTATAGACATCGAGTTAGCAGTGTACTGAAATTTGGATTTTTTAAGTGTACTGAAATTTGGATTTTTAACCAATGATCAGTTAAGCTTACGTCGAATTTGTATGATATTCAACGTTTTAGTGTTCTAGTATGACGTCGAATACTAAGGATATTCGACGTTTTATTTTTAAAGAGAAATAAAATATTATTTTAAAATATAATATCAGGGTGTGTATATTTATCTTGTAATAATTACATGGAAATAAAATATAAAAAAATTTGTTGGTGAAATTTTAAGAGAATAAAACTTTATTTCTTTAATATTATTTTAATTTCATATTAAACTTAATTATAATAATAATTTATGAGAACATCTACAGAAGACAGATAGCTAACAAGACTCCAATCACACTTCTGAGGCTACTAGATCCCTATTCTTATTCATGTGAATCCACAGAGTCGTGTTCAGACATATCTTCTTCATTGCAGTGATGTATAATGCGATCAATTTTTACCTCAAGCAGATTAAGCTTGTCAACAATGTTCTGAAGATGATTCGTGGCAAGATCTATCAGTTTCTGTCAGAATATGCGATCTTTCTTTGCTCACTTGTGACAGAGGTGCTTCCATAAAGATATAACAGATTTTCTTCTCCTTTAAAGTACCATCCTCTTAAAGTCCATGTTAATCTAAATGAGATCAGAGTATTTTGGTTAATCTCATTTCTGTAGTTGTATGGAAACCTCCTTTCACCATCAGTGTTCACACCTTGATTTTCAAGAATTTTGCTGACTAATACTGCATAGGGTAGATGAAGAGACTTTTTCATAGCACTTTCAGTCATATGTTCTTTTAGCACATCCACTTAATTCATTGCAATATCATTCTTAAGAGCATACAACAAGTAGATATCTTCAGCTGTCATATTTGGTTTAGGGATTCTTGCAGGTAGAATCACAAAGGCAAGTATATGAGCCATTATTCTTTCTTCCATCCTTAGTCCTTCATGAGCGAGGTCTTTTTCAAGCAACTCCGATAACCTTGTATTGCCATCAGAATATCTTAGCCACACTTTGTAGACATCTCTCATCTTCAACAACGAATTTGTCGAGTTAAGTAGATGAGATGATACACCCTCAACTTTTAAACCGATAGCATGCAGCAATGTATCGTTGTCAATCACAATGTCAACCCCCTTTACTCTAGAGTGAATATCACCGTTTACCAATTTCAGGTTGTGGTAGAACACTTTCACAAGATCGGGATACTAGTACCCTTTCAGTTGAACAAAGGACGATAGTTCCTGAGACTTCAACCAACCAGGAAACATAAACCTTTCTCTTTCAAATAAACTAGATCAAGATACTTCGGAGTGACAACAATTTTGATTCTTCCATGGATGAACCTTTCTCTAACTCCATCGTCACTGATCCATCCTGTAGGACTAGTACTTCTCTCAGCCAATGTGGAGATTTTGGTGAGATTAGAAGAGGATGCAGCCATTTAGCAAAGAAAAGCAGCCTAGGGTTTTGCTTTCAGCAAGTGTGATTTTAAGTCATTGCTAGTTATCATCACATATTTAAAGGGCGCGAACAAACCAAGCAAAGACTCATTTTAAAAATTCAAATTCAAAAAATTGTTTAACATTTTTTTAAAATTTTGTTTTTAAATTAAAATTATTAAAACTAAAAATAAAAATAAATATAATAATATTAATAAATATAATAATAATAATAATGTAAAATTTTATTTAATATAGTGTAACGTATTAAATAATATTAAAAATAAATTAATTATTTGTTAATTTTAGTTTGAAAGAAAAATTTTAAAAATAGGTTAAAAGTTAATATATTAAACGGTTTTTGAAAACCTTTTAAGCTTTCAAAGAAAATCGTTTAAGCTCTCAGCGATTTTTCAAAATGGTTAAAGTCTTAAATGGTTTTCCCAGAAACTGCATTTTAATCTTTTATAAATTCGTGCTATCCATGTAAATATGAACTATAGTGTGCTATCTACGTAAATTTAAAATAATATTATGTTATATAAGAAAGTAAATCAAAACATTTAATATTACACAGATAGCATACTGTGCTTTATATTTACGTAGGTAGCACACTTTTCTTTTTAAGGAGAGAATTCGGTTTGTGGGAAACCGAATTCTGAGTTATATCTTTTTTATATCTTAGATTGTTTAGTTTATTTTGATGAAATTTAATAAATTTTATTATTTTTATAATAATTATTAAATTAATAATAAAAATAATAAAACTAAAAGTAATAATAAAATAATAATAATAATAAATAGCTACTATAAAATGTAATCTAATATATTATAAAATATTAATTTAATAATTATTATAAAAATAATAAAATTTATTAAATTTCATCAAAATAAGCTAAACAATCTAAGATATAAAAAAGATATAACTCAGAATTCGGTTTCCCAGAAATTGAATTGTAAACTAAGATTAGAAAAAAAAAGAATTTTATAAAATCGAGAAAAATCCAAAAAAAAAATCGAGAATTGAGTTATAGTTATACATCACAATACTTAAAATAATAATAAATATTATTATATTTTATAAGTTATGTGAAAACATCTAAATTAACTTTTTTCATATAATAAATATATTTTTTTATTAGATTCAACAACATTCCCACACCTTATATTTCTTCCTCTCCTTTTAAAAGTTTTATGATTAAGATGGGTATGATAAAACATAAATTAAGTCTTCAATGTATCTTTCTAGGTATGTGTTAATTTTAGGATAAAGATAAATATGATCATACTAAAAAATGTTTATTCATTACAATAAAATAATACTTTAAATTTAAATAAAAATTAAGTTGAGTGATAAACTGAAGATTAAGATACATTATTGTGGATAAAAACTAAGATATGTCAGTTTAGAAAATAAGATTGAGACAAACAACTAAGATGCATCAAACCAAGCCAAATGAATGTTGGGATGTTTGTTTCACACTACAGACTGACATGTGTAGTCACTTTGCAAGTCATAATATGGATTTTCATTTTTGAGAGATGAATCTCTTGGTCATTGGTTTAGAACTCTGATTCTTATAAAGATTATTAATATATTATTATTAGTTATAGTAAGTTATTAATATAAACGATTATGATATTAAAACAATACTATGATTAACATTATTAGAAAAACAAATTTGAACTCTCTCGTGCATTATTTCTATGCTTTATAATATTTAAAAAAACGTGTGATCAATATCCAGCCACGTTGTCACTAATGTCACCAGGTCATAATCATTTAAGTACATTTCTTAATTTATAACGCTTTGAATCAATTCTTTATTATTTAGAATCGATTATATTAACTTAGCAAAATTGAAAGTTTAATAATATAAATATAGAGGGGCACATCAGAGTTTTTAACTTCGATCACTCCAAATCTCACCTTGGTAATTGAAAAGTACACAATTTCTTGGGGGCGGGATGTCAATTTGTTATTAATCAAACGACATGTATTACTTTACAAAAAAATTTTATTTATAATATAGAAATGGTTAACATATCTTACAGAAAGGGAAATGTTTAGGAAAAAGAAATATGGTTCACAGTATGTTTAATGCTGAAACAATTTTAGGATCTAAAATAATTACATAAAAAAGTTGTTGAACTTCATCATTCTACATTTTAAATGAATCGTTTTTTAAATTGTCTTGGGTTTGTCCTCTACCATTAGATGCAGAGTTATTTCATTTCCTATGTAGTTCACGTCGCATATTGAGTCCATGTGATGTCTTCTTCAACTAGAAGCCAAAGGTCTTGCACTTTTTATTCTTCTTTTATTTTCCTTTTAATCAAACGTCGAAGCCTATGGGGGCATAGACGTTAAGGGCGACGTGAGGGGCATTGGAGTGATTTGGAGCATTAATTGTGTTAGAGATTGGGGTCTGAATTGTCTGAATTTTGTTCCATTAAGTCATATGGACTTTGATCTTCTATATTCGCTCAAATATTTTTTCTTTTTTCTTTTAAACACTAACTTTAACGCCCTAGTCCACTTGGGTTCTACGACGTAGTTTTCGTCAATTATGAGTATCCAAAGAGATTTTTTACAATTATTATCAGTATCCAAAGAGATTTTTAACTTTTTCACTGAATGATGTTTGAACTTCGATCCATCTTTTATTATTTTTTCTATCTTTTAAACTCTCACTTTAACGTCCTAGTCCCATGGTTCTTTGACGTAGTTTTCGTCAATTATCAGTATCGAAAAAGATTTTCAACAATTATTATCAGTATCCAAAGATATTTTGAACTTTTCCACTGAAAGATGTTTGAACGTCGATCAATTTTTATTATTCTTTGTTTTTTCTTTTAAACTCTCACTTTAACGTCATAGACTTAAGATATGAGACGTAGTTTTTGTCATAAGCAATTATTATCAGTATCCAAAGAGATTTTTGATATTTTTTACTTTAATACTGAATGATGTTTGAACGTCATATCGGATGGGAATTGACGTTCATTCAAGTTATTGACCATAATTACACGATCTAATGTCCGTCATCGGTTCATATATAAATATAAATTGCATTTCACTAAATGCCTTGCTTCCTATTTCCGTATTGAACATATTAGGATTCATGTTTTTTATCTCCTTCTCATTGTGTTCCTGTTAGATTTCGTGACATATCTGTTCTTTAGATTGCAATTTGCTCACTTCAATTATAAAGTGCCACATTCAGGCCTCGGTTCATATGAAGGTGGCCTTTGAAATTGAAGTCAACAGAATGCTTTTTGTAGTACATAAATGGTTAAGTTATCTTACGAGAAGGGAAATGGCGAGGAAAAAGAAATATGGTTCACAATATGTTTCATGCTGAAACAATTTTGAGAACTAAAATAATTAGATGACACTGTTTCATCTATTAATATAGATGTACTTTTCTTGTAACTCCATCCGTCCTGTTTCAGTATTGAACATATTAGGATTCATGTTTTTCCTCCTTGTCATTGTCCTTCTCTTAGATTTCGTATCATATTTGTTCTTTAAATTACAATTTGCTGACTTGAATTTGAAAGTGCCGCATTCAGGCCTCAGTACATATGAAGGTCGCCTTTCAAATTCAAGTCAAGAAATGATTTTTATAGTACAAAAATGGTTAAGTTATGTTACTGGAAGGGAAATGGCGAGGAAAAATAAATATGGTTCACAATATGTTTAATGCTGAAACAATTTTGAGAACTAAAATATATTTATGAAAAACTTGTTTAATTTCATCATTTGGCAATGTATGATTCTTCTTTTAAATTGTCTTGGATTTAAGAGCTATCTGATTTCTTATATCTGGGAAACAACTTAAAGAGAATTTAAATTTTGAATCTATTTACACATTTGACGTCGAATATTGAGATCTACGAGGCACAAGAAACCATCTTGAAAAAGAAATCCTTCACTTCAGAATAATTCTAGATCCAAGAACTTGTGAGGGACCACCTCGAAGACACGTGTCCTGTTGTCAAAAAGTTGTTAAAAAAAGTTGTCAAAATATCAGGATCCTTTCTATATCATCCAAATTTGTATCATGCTTCATCATCACTTATTCAAGCATTTGGACTATCTTTTCTTACAACTTGTGGAGCCTTCTTTTCACGCCGTGAAGATGAAGAAGCCATTGTATAATTCTTTCTATTTTAAGCAAAATTGAAAGTGTTATTATATGTATATAGATGGGGACATCAAACTTTTTAACTTCGATCCATCCTAATCTCACCTTCTTCGCGGGTGACTGAAAAGTAAACAATTTCTTCGGGATGGGGGAAGTCAATTTGTTTTTTTATGAATCAAAACGAGAATCATTACTTTTTTCCTGATTGATGTTTGAACGTCGAATTCGGCCCGGCTTTCTACGGTTATCGACGTTTTCTTCTTCCTTTTTTCCTTTATAAAACCTCTCATAACCTCCCATTATCATATTTTAAGATAAGATTTACATTGTATTTATATTTTTATATTATTAATTTATGTAAATTTATATAATACTATATATATACATCAGAATAAATAAAATCATATTAAATAATACTATATATTATTAAAAGTTATTTGAAATGAATGTTCTTTTAAGATCCGAACTAACTTTTTTCATATAAAAAATGAAAAATACTTTGCATCGTAAATAATTTTTTTTATAATATTCAAAAACATCCCCAAACCTCATTTGCAATTCATAATTTATAACGCTTTGAATCGATTCTTTATTATTGAATCCATGAAATTAACATAGCAAAATTGAAAGTGGAATTATATAAATATATAGGGGCACATCACAGTTTTTAACTTCAATCCCTCCATATCTCACCTCGATAATTCAAAAGTACACAACTTATGGGGGGCGGGGATGTCAATTTGTTATTAAGCAAACAACATATATTATTTTTTCTATGATTGATGTTTGAACGTCGAACTCGGCAGGGCCCGACGTTCATAGGACGTGGTGGCATTCAGTTACTAAGCATTATCTATTCATCTATAAATATAGCTTGCATTTCACATAATCCCTTGCCTCCTGTTTCCATATTGAACATATTAGGATTCATGTTTTTTATTTCCTTTGGATTTTCTTTTCCTAAGATTTTTAAGCATTTTTGTTCTTCATATTGCAATTTGATAACTTTCACTTGAAAGTGGTTCATTCATCGTCATTGCATATGAAGGCGCCTTTTCAAGTTCAAGTTTACAAAATGTTTTTATTTATATTACAGAAATGGTTAACATATCTTACTGAAAGGGAAGTGCTTAGGAAAAAGAAATATGGTTCACAATATGTTTAATGCTGAAACAATTTTGGGATCTAAAATAATTATATAAAAAAGTTGTTCAACTTCAACATTCTACAATGTGTGAATCGTTTTTTAAATTGTCTTTGGTTTGTCTTCTACCATTAAATTCAGAGCTATTTGATTTCATATGGTGGAAACAACTCCAAGACAAATTAAATTTATACAGTTGACGTCGCATATTGAGTCCATGGGATGTCTTCTTCAACAAAAAGCCAAAGGTCGTTCATTTTTTATTCTTCTTTTATTTTTACTTTTTAACCATCCAATAGACGTTAAAACCGTAGGGTTTGGATGTTTTGGGTGAATTTGTTCTTATTTGAAATAAACGACATTTATTTTTACTTTTTTATTAACTTTTTTACTGAATGATTTTGAACGTCAAATTCGAATGGTCTTGGAGTTGTTTTCTACCATTAGAATTCAGAGCTATCTGATTTCTATTGTGGAAACAACTTCAAAATTTTTTAAATTCTATAGTTGACGTCGAATATTGAGTGCATTCGATGGAAATTCCTGGAGATTGATGTCCATTTTTTGGGATCATCGACATCCTATATAAACAAAGATCAAGGTATACATTATAACCAAAAATAGGAAGTTAAAAAGAAAAAAAGTTAACAATGGAGAATGTGGGATAGGTTTTCAAAGGGTCTACTTGAAATTCATAAGTGTTAACATTTTCCTTTCGTTTTCCATCAATCATTCATGGTTAACAAAGAAATCTCCTCGTTTAATAAAGGAATTAAAGGAAAAAGGAAGGAAAAAAGTTAACATGAATTTCATTACCGAAGTTATGTAGGATAGTTTCTCAAAAGGTAGAACTTCAAATGAAATCCAAATCTGTTAACCTATTTCTTTGGTTACACCCTTTATATTTAATTATTCTTTCAATCAAAGAATAATCGTTGAAATCCATTAACGATTTGATGTTGTATTTGTAATAGTAATAAAAGTCAGAGTTTTCGGGGACACGACGTGACGGGGATCGACTTGAAGGGATTTGGATTGTTTGGAAGCATTAATTGTTTGCTTTTACCAGAATCCAAAGGTCGCTCACATTTTTCTTATTTTTTCATTTTTCTTTTAAACACTCACTTTAACGTCGTAGTCCCATAGATATGTGACGAACTTTTCGTCGATTATCAGTATCCAAAGAGATTTTTCAAATTATTAACTGTATCCAAAGAGATTTTTTACTTTAACACTGAATGATGTTTGAACGTCAATCCATTTTTAATTATTTTTAATTTTTCTTTTAAACTCTCACTTTAACGTCGAAACCTCTTAGATCTTCGATGTAGTTTTCGTCAGAGGCAGTTATTATCAGTATGCAAAGAGATTTTATCAGTAATCCAAAGAGATTTTATCAGTATCCAATGAGATATTTGAGATTTTTTACTATTTCAATGAATGATGTTTGAACGTCAATGCCGTTGGGAATCGACGTTAATTCAAGTGACTGTTGTTGACCATAATTACATGATTTAATGTCCTTCATCGTTTCATATATAAATATAGCTTGCATTTCATTTAATTCGTTTCATATATAAAATATATTTATGAGAAAATTGTTTAATTTCATAATTTTCCAATGGTAGATTTTATAGTTGATGTCGCATACAGAGATCATTTGATGCCAAGGGTTGCTCAATTTTTTATTATTTTTTCTTATTTCTTTTTAACACTAACTTTAACGTCCAGTCTCATAATTATTATCAGTATACAAAAGAGATTTTTTACCTTTTCACTGTGAATGATGTTTGAGCGTGCTCCGATTTTTATTATTTTTACTTTATTATTTTATATTTGAACTTTAACGTCCTAGCCTCATAGATATTCGACGTAGTTTCGTCAATTAGAGATTTTTTACATTATTATGAGTATCCAAAGATATTTTTTACTTTAAGAGAATTTTTACAATTATTATCAGTATCCAAAGAGATTTTTTACTTTTTCACTAAATGATGTTTGAACGTCGAATTTGGCTGTGATTCTATGTTCATACCATATGTTCACGATCCAATGTACGTCATCGGTTCATATATAAATATAGCTTGCATTTCACATAATGCCTTGCTTCCTGTTTCCGTATTGAACATATTAGGATTCATGTTTTTTATCTCTTTGTCAGTGTCCTCTTCTCTTGGATTTCTTATCATATCTGTTCTTTAAATTGCAATTTGCTGACTTTAATTTTAAAGTGCCGCATTCAGGCCTCAGTTCATATGAAGGTGGACTTTGAAATTGAAGTCAAGAAAATGCTTTTTATAGTACAGAAATGGTTAAGTTATCTTACGAGAGGGAAATGGCGAGGAAAAAGAAATATGGTTCATAATATGTTTAATGCTGAAACAATTTTGAGAACTAAAATAATTAGACGACATTGTTTCATCTATGAATATAGATGTGCTTTTCTTGTAACGTCATCCGTCCTGTTTCCGTACTGAACATATTAGGATTCATGTTTTTTTATCTCCTGAGCGCTTTTCTTTCCTTAGATGTCGAAACATTTCAGTTCTTCAAATTGCAATTTGCTCACTTGAATTTGAAAGTACTGCATTCAGGCCTCAGTTCATTTGAAGGGGGCCTTTGAAATTCAAGTCGACAAAATTCTTTTTATAGTAAAGTAATGGTTTAGTTATCTTAGTGAAAGGGAAGTGCTTAGGAAATGTATGATTCTTTTTTTAAATTGTCTTGGATTTGTTTTCTATCGTTAGATTTCAGAGCTATCTGATTTCTTATGGGGGAAACAACTTCAAGAAAATTTAAATTTTAACATTTGACGTCGAATATTCATATAATTGATGCAAAAGATACCATTTTGCAAAACCAGCTATTCTCGAAATAGAATCCCTTCACTTCTGAATAATTCCAGATCCAAGAATTTGTGAGAGACCGCGTCCAATATTGATACCACTGACGTTGATCGAATGAATTTAATATTTAATAATAAATAATTACAATAAATGATTAAGCTTTAAAAAATACTATGATTAATCTTATGAGAAAAACAAATTTGACCTTCTCGTGCATTATTTCTTTGTTTTTTATTATTTTAACAAACATGTGATGAATATCAAGCAACGTTGTAATTAATATCACCATAAATAATCATTAAACGCTTATTTGCATATTTGAATTTATAACGCTTTGAATCGATTCTTTATTATATAGAATTGATTATATTAACGAAGCAAAATTGAAAGTGGAATTATATGTATATGGATGGGGCACATCAAACTTTTTAACTTCGATCCATCCTAATCTTACCTCAATAATTGAAAGGTAGACAATTTCTAGCCGGCGGGATGTTCAAACGAGAATTATTACTTTTTCTCTGATTGATGTTTGAACGTCGAATTCCGCCAGTCATCGACATTGAAAAAGATGGTGGCAGAGGCAATCATTACACGATGTACGTCATTGATTGATCTATAAATATAGCTTGCATTTTACGTAATCCATTGTCTCCCTATTGAACATATTAGGAATAATAATAATATTTCCTTTGCATCTTATTTTCGTCAGATTTCGAAGCATTTAATGCTGAAACAATTTAAAATTGATAAGTGTTAACATCTCTGGCTTTTCCCCATGCTCATGATTAACAGCTCGCTCGACTCTATAACAAATTAATATTACATCAATCTGTTCGGGTCTTCGACGTGTCTTCAACCATATGCCAAATGTGGTGCCCTTTTGATAATATTTCTTTTTTTAATCATCAAATATAACGTCAAACTGTTTCAAACAACTTCAATACAAATTATTTTTATACAATTAACTTCTCGTATTGAGGGATTCGAATATTGATACTAATTAATTGTGATTTTTGTACAGACGACCAAGCATACGTCGCATTCTACCGTTGTTCGACGTTTTCTTCTTTCCGTATTCATTAATAAAATCTCCCTTAACCTCCCATTATCATTATATTTTAAGATAAGATTTACATTTTTTTTATATTATTAATTTATTGGATTTTAACTTCTAATATTTACATATTATTAAATATAAGAAGATATGTCGGTGAAATTTAAAGAGAGAAAAACTTTATTACTTTTAAATATTACTTTATTTTCATATGGAAAATAATAATAATAATAATTATGAGAATATAGTTGTAGTTATACATCAGAATAATTAAAATCATATTGAATATTACTATATTATTACAAGTTATGTGAAATGAATGTTATTTAACATCCGAACTAACTTTTTTTCATATAAAAAAGTTAACATATTGTACACAGTAAATAATTTTTTTTATTAGATTCAACAACAACATTTCCAACCTTATATTTCTTTCCTCTCTCCTTTTAAAACTTTTAAGATTAAGATAGATATGATAAAACATAAATCAAGTCTTCAATGTCTCTTTCTTTAGGTAGGTATGTGTTAATTTTAGGATAAAGATATGTATGATTGTATAAAAGACTTTAATTGAATTTTATGATAAGGATAGGTATCATAAGATTGATACAAGTTAACAATTAAGATGCATCAAACAAAGCTAAAGATCGAGAAGAGACATATCATATCGAGAATAGTCAGTTTGTATCGAAGTACAACATTTGTCATCGTTTAACATGAATTTGGTTAAGGAAGGTATGTAGAGTAGGTTTTCAAATTGTACAACTTCAAATGAAATCAAAATCTGTTTAACTTATTTCTTTGGTTACTTCCTTTATTTGTATCGATCAAACGTCGAAGCCTCTAGGGGAATAGACGTTACGGGCATCGACGTGAAGGGCATTGGAGTAGTGGCGACGATTTGACCAGAGCACCAATTACGACGAATTCCCTGGGGCTACGACATTTTAATCCTTATCGAGAGCTCATTTTTTATTATTTTTTCTTTTTTATTTTAAACTCTCACTTTAAAGTCAAAGACTCATAGATCTTCGACGTATTTTTCGTCAGAAGCATTTATTATCAGTATCCAAAGACATTTTTTACTTTTTCACTTAATGATGTTTGAACGTCGAAGTCTACAGGAACTCGATGTTCATTCAAGTGAGCATCTAATGTTCCTCATCGTCGGTTCATATATAAATATAGCCTGCATTTCACATAATTCCTTGCTTCCTGTTTCCGAATTGAACATATTAGGATTCATGTTTTTTATCTCTTGAGCGCTTTTCTTTCATTAGATTTCGAAACATCTTTGTTCTTCAAATTGCAATTTGCTGACTTGAATTTGAAAGTGCCGCATTTAGGCCTCAGTTCATATGAAGGTCGCCTTTGAAATTCAAGTGAACAAAATGTTTTTTTTATAGTACAATAATGGTTTAGTCATCTTACTGAAAGGGAAGTGCTTAGGAAAAAGAAATATGGTTCACAATATGTTTAATGCGGAAACAATTTTGAGAACTGAAATATATTTATAAAAATGTTGTTTCATTTCATCATTTTGCAATGTATGATTCTTCTTTTAAATTGTCTTCGATTTGTTTTCTACCATTAGATTTCATAGCTATCTGATTTCTTATGGGGAAAGAACTTAAAGACAATTTAAATTTTGAATCTATTCACACAGTTGACATCGAATATTGAGATCATTGGATGAAAAGAAAACATTTTGAAAGATCAGCCATTCTTGAAAAAGAAACCCTTCACTTCTGAATAAGTTCAATTAATAGATTTATTTTCAATATAAACAACCGCGCCATTCTTTTATTTTTTTTATTTTAAAATAAATTACGTTGATTCTATATATTTGAAATGATTTCATCCACGTCAAATATTGGTACCACTTGACGTTGATTGATCCACCCTTATATATACTGAATTTGAAAATCTTATGCACACTGAGTTGTTTCTAAACCCTGATTCATTGTTCTGTAAGTACAAATATACTAAACCCTTGTATTGAGAAAAATTATCTGGTGTCCATATTCAAATGGCTTCTTCATCACATCCTTCAAGAGACAGAGGAAAGGTTGTTGAGGCTGCAAGAAACGATGATCTCTCTGGGTGGATCAGTGATGAGCAGAGTCGTAAAAAGTTTCTGAGATGGACGAGGTTTAAACATATTGTTCCTCACGAATATCTAAACCTCGACTTATTTGAAAAAGAGGGATTTCACTTCAGGGATGGATTGAAACTCAAGGTCTCTCTACACTTGTCCAGATGAAGGGTGATTGGTACCCTGACTTAGTAAGGGTCTTCTACAACAATATGAGAAACATATGTGGTGTCCTTCATTCTCGAGTAAAAGGAGTAAATGTTCACATTGACAATGATGTCTGGTTTCAAGTTGCAGGATTAAAAGTTGAAGGTTTATTCTCTCACTTACGGTACTCAGAAATAAACAGATGGCTGAAGAAAAAGGAGGTGTATAGTAACTGGTTAAGGTTTCCTGGGAGACACCCAATTGAAAGATTATATCTGCATGAGGGACTGAATAAAGAAGAAAAGATAACAGCACACATTCTTGCTCGGGTGATTTTACCTGCTAGATTTCTACAAGACAGAATGACAACTGAAGATATTTTTCTGTTGTATGCCATGAAGAATAATGTTCCTACCAATTGGGAAGCAGTAATAAAAGATCATATGATTGATGCAGGAATCAAGCATACACGACATGCACCATATGTCGTGTTTATCAGCAAAATCCTGACCCTTCAAGGTGTGGATGTTAGTGGTGAAAAAAAATGCTCTTGTGATTGCTCAAATGTGATAAATCGAAACACCTTGACTTCCCTTGGCCTTGTGAAGACCACAAAGGGATGTTGCTTCAAGGAGGAAGAGAATATGCTTCAAAGTTCTGGAAGCAATTTTGAAAGATTGGTTTTGGAAAAAATCAACAGAATCGAAAAGAAGATAGACGCTATGGATCAGAAAAAGAATAACAATGATTCTCCAACTAAAGATTCAAGTGAAGAAGAGTCTAGTGAGGAGGATTCCATGGAAATTTTCTGAATCAGAATGGAGGCTTAGAATTTCGGTATGAAGTCTATTTTGTGTTTTTTTTATGTGCCTGTATTGGTTTATTATTTGTTTTGTGTTTGTTTTGCTATCGGCATTATATGCCACATCATTTTGCTTCTATCTCGTTGTAATCATTATGAATATATCAATGAAATCATATTTCCCTTTTAAATCAATGAGTGTGAATGGCTATTTTTTATTGTTGACTTAATCTGACTACTAAGGGTATTTGATGAAGAAGCCATTTAATAATAGGATTAGAGATTTAGGGGAAGGTTAAGTTTCAATATAAGTTCAGACGTTCATTGGCAGTAAATAGTTCTGGGTGCGACTCTTTTATTCTTTCTTTCTTACTTTTAATACACCAATAGTACGTTGTATTCTAAAGCCAATCAACGTATTATTGTCAGCCAGAAGCAAAAAGAGTTACCCTTTTTAATTTTTTTTTTCTTTTTTCTTTTAAACCACGAAGACTACATTAAATTTTATGGGGATGGACATATTATTTGTCAACCAGAAGCCAAAAAGTTTCTCCCTTTTTAATTTCTTTTATTTTTAATGCAACAATAAATGAAGAGTTACTCCCTTTTTAATCCAACAAAAAATGAAGAGTTTCTCCCTTTTTAATCCAACAATAAACGAAGAGTTTCAACCAGAAGCCAAAGTGTTTCTCCCTTTTTAATTCCTTTTATTTTTCATGCAACAATAAATGAAGAGTTACTCCCTCTTTAATCCAACAATAAACGAAGAGTTAAAATACTTGGATGACTTATTATTTGTCAGCCAGAAGCCAAAGAGTTTATCCCTTTTTATTTCCTTTTATTTTTAATGCAACAATAAATGAAGAGTTACTCCCTCTTTAATTCAACAATAAACGAAGAGTTGTAATACTTGGAAGTTTCAATATAAAAATCACCGATATTACGTCGATCGCTTAAGCTATCTAACGTATTATTATCAGCCAGAATTGCAAAAGCCAAAATATGAACATCAAA